>CM035235.1:64714820-65314820 GCA_020226215.1 Sindora glabra | reverse complement strand
AAAAGGATAAGAATAGCACCTAAAAAAAATAGTATTTTGGGAATATAATAGTGAAAATTCATAAAATTAACATTTCTTTGAAATAAAGATTAGCGCTAGTACTTTTTTGTAAGGAAGTCTATCAAGTAACATTACAATATAATTTATCATTTATAAATAAATTAGGTCAAACTAAAATTTTGACCTATAAATAAATTATAAACTAAGTTTAAGTCAGTAAATTTTGGAAAGAGCCCAACTTATTTATGTTAAAATCTAATTTGACTTAACTTATTTTTTTTCCTAGCATTGATAACTTTACTTTTTTGAAAAAAATGTACAATTAACATTGGATTTTTCTAAAAAAAATAATTGCACTTTTGTTTATCTTCCATTGAACATAGGCATATATAGCTTCAGGCTTAACCTTAAAAGGCAAATTTTTCTATCTCTCTCTTTTATTTTTTTTACATACCAATAATCACTGGTTGCATTAAAAAAAAAAGCCTTACAAATTTTGCAATGAGAAAGTAAAACATCCCGGCTCTCCTTATTTTTTTGAATATATTTTTCATAAAAAAATTATTTCTTTATATATAAATAAAGAAGTACTACATACATTTATATCTTATAACTAAAAAATATTTAAAATCATAATAGATAAGAAAAATAATTTCTCCTTCCTATTTAAAAAAAAGAAAATTTTCTTTTATTAAATTTTTATATTTAACATTAAATTAATAAACTATTTTCTTCATTGTAATATTTTATAATTATATTTGTATAAAAGATATTTACTAGGAAAATAGATGAACCTTAAGTATGTACTCTAATTCAAAATAATGATTTAAAAATCTTTGGAAGTTCATAATTTAATACGCAATTGAAAAAAAAATGTTTATTTACAATTCAAAAATCCTAGACCCACACCCAATTTTCACATTTCATGTCCTCTAATAGAAGGCTTAAAATCCAGGGTAAGGCCCATATATTTCCGAAAGTGTAACGAGGTGAATAAGAGTAACATTATCGTTCACCATTTTCACTAAACACTAAAGAACTCTTGAACCCAACACAATTTAGAGATGCTAATTTACTATACCCCCATAGTAAAGATTGAAGGGAAAAATGCAAATTAACTCCATCAATTATGGGTGGTTGGATTTTTTCCTCACAAACTATGAATCTATGCAAATTTTGGATTCTAGCATGTCGTTAGTAATTTAGTAGAAAATATTAGAAAAATTATAAATTAACTTAATCAAAGATGAGATAGTTACAATTTGCCCCCATTAACTTTTAAAATTTATAAATTAACCTTTTAATTATATAAAACTCATGGTTAATCTCATTATCTACTTAATTAACATTTTATTAAATTACATGAGTTTTAAAAAAGTTTTTAAACTTGAATCATAATATTATTATATATTAAATTATCACATTATTTTTTATGCATAAAAATTATATTATATAATTAATAAAAATTAAATTAAATATATAAAATTTTAATTAAAAACTTAAAAATGAGTTATGAAATTATGTGTAAAAAATGATATAATAAATTAATACATAATAATATTGTAATTTATATTTATTACTATTACTCAATATTAGTTATCACTATTTGATTTTTTTCATTGAATTAGTTGCTCATTCTATGAAATAAGGGCCAAAAAAATTAAGTAAAGAAGTGAACTAAATATAAATGTTATGTTACATAAAAAATGAATATTTTTATTTCATATAATCATATTTAATTTAATTTTAATACTACAACAATCACAGCAATAATGAACAATAATTTCTACTTTATCCTCTTAAATTTTTTTATAATTTATATGAGTTTTTTTTAAAAAAAAAATTTATAATTCACTATAATACTCATATTTAGATTAATATATTTATTATTTAAAAAATATTATATTAGTTAACAAATTTACTTTATTTGCATTTTTTTCTTTTTTTTTTAATAAAACTTTGGAAGGAAGCTGGGAAGGTTGAAGCAGTAAACTCATCGAGAAAAAAAGCATATATTTTGATGGTAAAAAATGATCAAATAAAATTTTACTCTAAACTAATATGATGTAAGGATTAATGAGATATCTAATTTTTCTTTAAACAAATGTGTTATCTTGTATAAAACATGATAATCTAAAATTGTATTCAGTCTTTCCTAAAAATTTATACTAGTTAGGCTTCTTTTTATGATAGAAAATTAATTTCAATAAATGTTTATTTTAATTTTTGGAAAGGAGTTTTTAAATTTTTTTGAAAAAAATGTGAATAAAGTAAATTTATTAATTAATATAATCTCTTTTTAGAGATAGATTTATTAGTCTAAATATTAATATCACAATGAATTGCAAATTTTGAAGAAATAAAATAAAGATAACTCATATACTATATAATTATTAAATTTTAAATAAATTAAATTATAAAAAAATCTCAAGCTACAAAATAAAAATTATTGTTCATCACCATTATGATTATTGTGGTATTAAAAATAAAATGAATATGATTATATAAAAAAATATTAAAATATTTATATTTTTATGTAATATAATATTTATGTTTATTTCGCTTTTTCACATAATATTTTTTACTCATAATCCATAGAATGAGCAACTAATTCAATAAAAAAATAAATAATAATGATTAATATTGAGTAATACTAATAATATGAATTACAATATTATTATGTATTAATTTATTATATCATTTTTACACATAATTTTATAACTCATTTTTTAAATTTTAATTAAAATTTTATATATTTAATTTAATTTTTATTAATTATATTATATAAGAATTATTCATAAAATAATAATATTATAATTCAAATTTAAAAACTTTTTTAAAATTCATATAATTTAATAAAAGTAGCTAATTAAATAAATAATGAATGTTAATCATAAATTTTATTTAAAAGATTAATTTATAAATTTTAAAAATTAATAAGAGCAAAATATAACTATATCATAATTAATAAAACTATTTTCTAACATTTTCCATATTACTAATGGTGATGACAAAATTCAAATTTTGCATAATTTTAAAAAATAATTTGCCTGTTTATATAGTTTGTGGAGGTAAATTTCAACTATTCAATAATTAATGGGAATAATTTACATTTTTTTGTCCTAAGATTGAATTATGAGACTATAACCTCTATATGCAGAGCTCTATTATAGTAGTATTACCCTCATTGAAAGGGTCAACAGTCTAATCTGAAAATTCATATACTAAGATTGTTTTGGCATGAAAACTTAAGGGTAACAAGTCCAAGACTGCAAACACATGGCTTAAACGACAACAAGGAAAACTAAATTTTCCTGGTTTCCTGCGAAATGAATTATGGTATGAAATATGAACAACATTTTAGTAGTACAGCAATACATAGCCTCTCTATGTCTATAGACATATCAACGAGAAGAAATTTTCGGGGGGAAAAAGGTCACAATGAAATAGAATAACTGAATTCCTAGGACTACTCTTACAAGTTAACGCTAATATGCAAGTAGACAGTACAATGCGTCAGTCATCACATTAAGGATGTAATTGTCTTTTCCTCTCCATCAGTCAACTTGCTCCTGAGCTCCATAGATCAGCTCCATGTCCGACCACTACCATAACTCCTCCCACGATCTCGGTAGCCTCCGTAACCTGCTTGATTGTTGTGAAGAGACAATTAGGATTTTATACAGATAGTGTAATGCAAATAAGATAGAATTCTATGAATCAGGCATGTGCATATCTGAAATTCTGTTATGATTCTGAAAAGGCTCCCCTCCCAGCACCGGACGACCAAGGCACTACCACAATTACTCTCACACTGTCCAATGTCTAATATCCGGATTCATTTGCTCCAGGGGCTAACCCTTGGTAAGTGTTGGGATTTGTTTTAGGAAAATGAGTGGTGCCAAGACGTGGAGGCACTAATTCATTTAGGATTCATTCCACAGATTATTTTAATGCCCATATTTTCGCGTGGAAGTCCAGTAATGAAGATGTGCTTATGATATCCAGTGTTCATGATTGTCCATTACTGTGCAACATGTTCAAATCCCACCATGCTAAAAGATTAGAATCTAATATGTCAATTGAGACATGGGAAGAGATTGGAACAAGGACCAGACGAATATGTAAATGGTAACCATAGCAACATACGACTCAATCAACTAACCTGAAGGTGGAGGAGGTGCACCGCGTCCCATTGCTGCCAATTCAGGGCTCACTTTCTGTCCCGCTTCCTCAAGTATGTTTATAAGTTCCTTTGCAAATCTGGCATTAGCAGCTGTGAAGAATGTATATGCAGTTCCTTTTGCACCAGCTCTCCCAGTTCGACCAATGCGATGAACATAATCCTCAAGAGATCCTGGGAAGTCGTAGTTTATCACATACTTTACATCCTTCACATCTGTAAGCAAAACAATAAAAATGATCAAGATATGAAGCTTTTCAGTAGAAAAGAAGTGAAAGCTCATCTAACACATATATTAAGATCAAAATATTCGGGCACCACGGACAACTATCAACTCTTAATACAAAGAGCCTCCATTTCCCTGATTAAAGGAAAATCTGTTTGATATGAACCCAAAATAGAGTTCAATGATATAACAACGTAAGTAGTCAATCACAAAGAGCAGCCGTTTACTTTGAAGTCACAGCAGAAACCAAAAGACCAACTAATAATACACATTAGATCAAGCATCACTAAAAGAAAGCAATTTTAGGAAGGTACACAATCCACGTAGGGAGCATAGCCAAGATGAACAGATGCCAGAATTAACAAGTTAAAACAAAGTGACCAAGCTGAGAGAAAGATAATTTGCTCCAGAGACTCCAGATGCTAGATAAGTTGCAATGTTGCACACACAAGAAACTGTAAGTCTCGATGAGCTGGTAAGGAATGATTAAAAAGGTGACAATATACCAACAAATAAACAGAAAACTACTAAGCAGAGATGATTTGCAAAAAGAAGTACAAATAAAAATTGGAAAGGAAACTAGTATTCATAATCAAAATGGAAACAAACTGACCCAATACTAAGATATTAAGTACAATTTCCCCTTCAACATAAGTACAACCTATTTCACAATTAGAGTTGTGAAATAGCTTTGACTTTGATATGTTGAAGAAAAAAATCTGCAAATATTTGAGGAAGCACAAAGCTTGTACCTAAACCACGAGCTGCAACATCTGTTGCAGTCATTATAGGACTCTTTCCAGATCTAAACTCTGAGAGCACCCAATCCCTTTCTGCTTGACTTTTATCTCCATGAATTGAAAGTGCAGGCCAACCATCCATGCGGAGCTGTCGAGTGATCTGATCACATGCTTTCTTTGTATCCATGAATATCAGTATTCGGCTCCCATCCATGATGTCCTCCAGCAATTTGACCAGTCTGAACAATTAAGACAATAAATTAGGTGATATTATTTGATTCTGTGCTAGAACAGCTGAAAACAAAAATAAGATAGAAAATATCCTACTTATCATATTTCTGCTTTTCCGGAACAATATCAACATATTGACATATAGCATGGTTAGCTTTTAAATCTGGAGAACCTACAATCACCTGCACAATAGGCACTGTTAAATTGATCTCCAACATATAAAGGGATTTTTTCACAAACCACCATTCTGACATAAAGAGGAATAAATCAGAAAAGATACTAACTGATCCTAACATGAAAATCTTACTTTGTATGGATTATAAAGGAACTTTTTTGCCAGTTCTTCAACCTCCTTTGGCCAAGTAGCACTCCAATACAAAGTTTGACGGTCCGGACGAATCTAGATAGAGCAAAAACTCAACCATAATCAGACACGATGGAAATGAACAGATTTGAAAGGAATGGTGAAAAAGGAAATACACACAAGAGAGAGAGAGAGATCTGCAGCTTAAGCAGTCTGATTTTGCTGATTTGACTCAGATTGATTAATTTTACCTCTGCAGCAGGCCTGTCTATCTACATAAGTTTCTGTTCAAAGACTAGTAACTTAGATGAATATCTGATGCTAGAATCCAATTACAGCTTGTTTGAAGGCCTATTTATTGTTAAATACTGGACATAATTAACCATGCAGCAGTGAAACAATTTCAAAAGTAGAAAAATGTTATAGTCAGCGAGCATGTCAATAAATGTTTAATTAAATATATATATATGTGTGTGTGTGTGTGTGTTGCAACTTATTTAAGCACTAACAGCATAGTCAGAGGCATTGTTATCGAATCGTGAATCGAAGCAAACCGTGAATCGGTAAGATTCACAAAATATATAAAAATAGTATATATTATCTTATATATAATAAAATATAAGCATTGATAATGAAAACCAGAATTTTCAAAGGCTGGGTTATGGCACTATGGTGGAGTCGAAACTGAAAAAATAAGGTTTTTTAAAGATGGGTGAGGGCTAATGGACTGCACGTGACTCTGTTATGGGTTTTTTTTCTAAAAAAATTGAAAAAAAATGCAAACTAGGCTTAGTTTTGTGAGTTGGGTCGCACAGAACCCGACCCGGGTTCTGTCTGCGACCCGATTGGCTGGAAATTTCCAGCTTTTCTGCTTCGTAAGTATCCCTTACTGGAAAACAGAGACACGCACGATTTGGCTCTTTGATTCGATTCGCAAACGCGATTCGTCCGGTTCACCCACGATTCATGACCGAATTGCAATGATTCAGAGGTTTCAACGATTCATTTAAAGATTCGCATCGTTTTTTTCCAAAATCGAATCAAACCATGCGATTCAAATTGCAAATCAGACGATTCCAACTACACTGGTCAGAGGATATAGAAGAATTTGACAAGGACACTAGAATGAAGTTTTATTTTCAGAAGATGGATAAGGGGATTACTATAAAAGCCACACATCCCTGTCATAAAAAAATAAATAAATAAATAAATAATAAAAAATAAAAAATAAAGCCACCCATGAAAGGTCAACGATGATACTACATTAACCACCCACCACTGCAATATATAGATGTAGTGCATCAAGGAATAGCATTAGAGATTTCTGCCATTTCAAGGACTTTTCTCTCATAAAATAAAGTACCTCCAAGATGCAACTTATCAAGGAATAGCATGAACTTGTGGGGTGTGGATGAAGTATCAAGAAGGGCAATATATAAATGCCAAAAAATTATGCAGTGACAATCCGCTTTGATACAAGATGGATGCCCTTTAGCATGTCATATTGTCATTTGTTAGAATTATTACTCAGATTACTAATAATGCATTAACATAGACCCAACCTGAGAGACAATCTTCCGTATCTGAGGATCAAATCCCATGTCCAACATCCTGTCAGCCTCATCCAATACAAGGTATGTAACTCTCCGCAAATTTGTATGATTTGACTCAATCATATCAATCAATCTTCCCGGAGTTGCGATTACAATTTCAACACCTTATCCAAAAAATTAATAGTGTCATCACAAAATTAGAACAATGACAAATTAAAGACTGCAAAATGTAAAATAGAAGGTAAGTCATTTAACCCAAGTCATGGGTTTGAAATACTTACTTCACCACCTACCTTTCTGGAGATCACGCACCTGAGGCCCCTTTGGAACCCCGCCATATATGCATGTACTCTTAATCTTTGATGATGCACCAAACTTAGTAGCCTCTTGTTGGATCTGGACAGCAAGTTCACGAGTTGGAGCCAAAACTAACACAATTGGGCCATCTCCAGGATCTGAAAAAGTGTTAATGGATTACTAAACAAAGGAGAGCAGACAAACAATACTACATTAAAATCTATTTAGAAAGGTAAATATTCCAATTCTCATGTGTTAATCCTCACCTAGAATCGGCTGGGCATTAACATGCACTATTAGCAGGCAATAAATAAGCAAGTGTCTTCCCCGATCCTGTTTCTGCAATACCTATGAGATCACGCCCCTTCAAAGCCATTGGCCAACCTTGAGATTGGATAGGTGTGGGTTCAGTAAAGCCAGACTTTGTGATTTCTTCCATAACATATTCTACATTAATTCAAAGTTAAAAAATAAAAAATAGCAATCAGGAAACGCCATATGATAATTCATGGAAACTTTTCTCAAGGCAATAATACAAGTCAATGGAAATCTAAGCAGACATGTAGTGTCATATTCTCTACAGCCAGTAAGAAAGAAAATAATTAAGCATGCAGTTAACACGCAATAACATCTGATGCTCAATTTAATACCTCCAATGGGAAAGAATGCTAAGATAATACATCCAAAATGGAAACAACAATGTTCACTATTGATCTACATTTACAAAGAAAACTGATTCGTGTAGAAAAAGATTGAAGAGTAGGATGCTGGTGAAAGTACTTCAATTACTACATTTCCACGTTTCTGCCTCCAAAACAAATCAGAATTAATCAAAATCAATATAAAACTTCTCACTAAACGAAGCAAATGAAAAAACTCAAACAATAGAAAAGTCTGGATGAAGTGAAGAGTAATGAACAGGTTCAAGGTACCCGGGAATCCAACATCCTTGAAACTCTTGACAGGTTTTGGTACGTCTCGGCCTTCAACAGTTATTTCTCTCTGTTGTCGATACTCAATAACCTCCGCCTCTGTCATTGCCCTTACTGAAGATGATTCATTATAAAAGTTCTTCTCAAAATGGGGCAGGCCATCCAAATTAAATTTCCTTGGTAACCCACCATCATCATAATCCTTCCTGCTCGATGAAGTGTGGACTGAACCACCATACCCTGTGGGTCCACCTAGCCCCGAATCACTGAGAAAACAAATAAAAGAGTTTAGCAAAAGTTTTGACACATGAATAAAATTCCCAATGAACTAACACAGTAACACCAACAGGAGCTCACAAAACAATTTAAGACATCCATAACCCAACATGCCAACACTATTAATGATAGAATAAGATTACCAATATTACAAAATTCCATCTCAGACATCATTGAACATAATCTGAACTGAACTAGCAAATGTCAGAGATTGGCGAAGGATAAACCCTAAAAAGTAAACCTATACTAAGATTTATTTGTAGATACAAAGGGATTACTCACTGGGAACTAGTGAAGTTATCAACACTCACCACCATCTAAAATCCTAATTTTGGGCTCATGCGCTTAATGATTAAAGCAAAGTTGGGCGGAATGCGAAAGCAGTGAGCAGAAATGAAATAAATTTGATCAAATGAGAAAACTGGGCATTCCCTTTCCGAGCTTGATTAAAATTTCCCAGAAAATGACAATAAGTGCATTCGGGGATGACCAGAAAATGTACAAACACAGAATTCATCAGCAACAAAAAATTGGAGATACAGTAGTGGTTACCTCCTCCGGTCACGGTATGAAGTGGGGTCACCGGAGCGACTATCGTAGCGACTCATGATTCGTTGCTAATAATAGGGATTGAAGAGGGCTTTTGCTTTGCTTTCAGAAGCAGAAGCTGCTCAAGCGCAACGAAGAAGCCTCCACAGTTTTGTCTCTCTCTCTTTCGATCTCTCTCTCTCTCTAGCGAGGGTTAAGCTAACCTACCGTTGTGTATGGAGAGGATTAGAAAACCCAATAATTAGGAGACACGTCGGCAATCAGCATCACCGGCAATACTGGTGCCCGGGTCCGGGGTAGTTCTCTTTGCGGATTTCATTTTTCGCTCAAAATGGGAGGGGACGAGCCTGCCCATATAATTTCGTATAGAATATAAAAAATATTTATCAAGCCTGTGGATATTTACGGCAACTTGTATCATTAATTTTTTTTATTATTAAAAATAATTAAATTATTAAATGCATATATATATATATATATATAAATTAGATATTGAATTCTAAATATAAAAGGAAATTTTATCAAATACATATAAAGAAAAAGTGCATTGTAGATAAAAATTTATAAATTTTAAATTAAATTTAAAAAGTGATGAAGATAAAGATAAAAAATTATATTTAAATTAAATAAAAATAAAGATAAAATAATTTTCAAATTTTAAAATAAAAAATATTGTTAAATTCATTTATAAATTGTTGAATTTAGATACAAATTTGTAAAAATTTTCAAAAATAGCATCATATAATAGTTTCATTTTTCTCATAAATTCCTTCAAAAAGTGTAACTATCTTTTTCTATTAAAGGAATGTGTGAAATAATTAAAGAATTTAAGTAATGAAATAATCATAAAAATATATTTTTACAATTTTTGTATGTAAAATTAGAAAAATAAAAATTTAATAAAATAAAACATTCATAATAAAAAATAAACAATCAAATTGGAATAATAATAATAAATCAAAATAAATTATAAAAAAATTTATATAATATAATTATTATCGAATAGTTATAAAAGGTTAAAAGTAACAAGATCTTATAAAACAGAAAAAATGAAGATAAAAGTTCGAATATTAGAAAAAATGATAGCAAAGTATAGAAAGAAAAGAAATAAATATAAATAAATTTGAAGAACTATTTGAAAAGTTTTTTAATGATATTGGAATAATTTCGTATTTGTGAATTCTAGTAATAGATAAAAAGTAATTCATATTCAAATTTTTATTAAAAATTAATTTAATATTAAAATATAAATAGGATAAAAAATTGATAAATTGATACATGAAGAATTATGAAAATAACACTTGTTAAAAAGTAAGAAATATTTTAGGTAATATATATAGATAGACTGTTGTAAATTACTTTTATATTATTACTTATTTTTATATTATTATATCAATAAAAATATTAAAATTCTCTTATAATTATTCAAAATCTTCAATTATTTTTTGATTACATATTATTTTCTATTCATTAATTATATAAAATATTTTATATTGATAATATATTAAATTAAAACTATTTACATTTGACTTGTATACGGACCGTCTAACACTAAAGGTACAATTAAAAAAACAATTGGGCTCTTTTTCCGAATATTTATTGAATTTTCTTATAATTTGATTAATATTCGGGATTGATTTATGATAATAGAAAATTGGTTGGGTCTAATTATATAAATTTATTTTTAATAATATAATTATATATTAGAAATAATTATATTTAATTATTTTTATTGTAAAAATACTTAATTTTATATAATTAAATATTTTATATATTTAAATATTTTATTACCTCTTTAAATATATATTTTGATATAAAAATTCATTTTTATTTAAAATAACAACAAAACTAAAAATAATCAAAAATTTAAATCAAGCCTCAAATCATATATAAATTCAATCAAAATAGGGAGAACTTGAGTTTTTTTTTTTTTTTTTGTAAAACAAATGAGCTGAAGTTCAAAACAAAACAAACAAAATGAAAAGAAACTAATGAGTACTGTCCCTTGAGAAAGAGACTTGCATTACATCAATAAGAATCAAAATAAATAATTTTAGGGGAGGTTGCAATAAGGTGTGAGTTCCAACTTCAAAGTTAAGACTATAGTTTGCTAACTAGTTTACACACTAATTTCTCTCTCTATATGTATGAATGAATTGCACTTACCAATCATATGTCAAAAGATCTCTGATGCCCTCAATTAGACTTAGGTTTAGTTTTGAATCATTAGGGTCATTCTGTAAAGATTGTATTAGAGTTAAAGGATCACATTGCACAACTATCTTTTTAAAATTGGGGTTCCAAGCTAATTTTAAACCTTCAAAGACTCCCCATAATTCCACTTTTATACAAGAACCTAAGTTCTTTATATTTTATAAAATTATACATAAAATCTAACCCAAATTTCGGTAAATCAAACCCTTATATATTTTTACTTTGCATATAATGAGTATGCAGAAAATTACAACTCCTCACATGAAAAAATTTAAAAATAAAATGCATCTTGCAATGAGCAAAAGATGGGGAGCTAACGCAGGATTCAATCTTCACCGTTTCATTTATATTTTCTTGTTCACATTTTTTATTAAAAAAAAAGGGAAAGAGTGATTTCGTTTTGACCTTACATTAATCATTACAGTATTATAAGTATACATTTATTTTGAACGTGAATTTAGGTTTTAATTTAAACTTACGTTTAGGATCGGTTTATATAGAAATTAAATTCTTATAAAAAGTTAAATTTTTTAAGAAATAATTTTTATATGAATTTTTCAAAAAATGCTCAAAGTTATATTATTAATACCAAAAATTGACATTTCCTAAAAAATAATTTTTAATATTTTATTTAGTTCAACATTAAATTTTCATGAAATTATTAATAAAGTAATTATTATATCATCTATATTATTATAATATTAATTAATTAATTTTAATCATTATTAATTAAATTTAGTAAAATAATTTTATCTTAATCTCTATAAAAAATATAGGAAATGAAACTTACTTAAGGAAATAAGTAAGCAATTTTTTATATTTTATGATAAATAAAATTTCTTAAGAAATTTTATTTTTTCTAATTTATTACATAATGGTCAACAAAATAATTCGGTTCTTTTTCTAATTTTTTTAAAAGTAGAACTTTCTATATTGTTGCTAATCAAGTCATTTCTTAATATTTCTTATTTTTGTTAGGATAAAATATATAATGGGACCAGAGATTGATAACCATTAATTTAGTAGTATATTTATAGTTAAAGAAAATTATCAAATGAAAATGAGGATTATTGTGTCTAGAATGTTTGGCCCATCTCTGTACAATTCTATACCACAAAACGTAGGATTGTTGTCAGGTCAAGGATAACAGCTGACTGTAATACATGAAAGCAAAAACAGTCTCCTTTCCGTAGGCAGGGAGTTCTTGTTTGCAACATATATGTAGACAAAGATGGAGAACCATCGTCATGATCCAATTTAACAGAAAGTTTTGGCGGGGGATATTAATTTGTAAAAAATAAAAAATAAAAAAACATTATATATTAAAATTTTAATAATACAGTGATATTTGATATTATTTTAAGTAATTTAATCTCCTATATATTTGAAATTTGAACCTTAAATTTTATTTATGTATATTAAATGGATTATTATTTCTATTATTAAAACAATTATACTAACTTGGAGAAAAAATTAATGAATCGTCTGCAAAAGGTCGTTGCAACAAGCCTAAAGCTCCCAAACTCTCCTAGCATCAACTACAAAAGCCATGCTCCCCATCCTTTCGCAAGATGTGGAAGAAAGTTTCTTAAAAATGCAAGGTTTAGTGCCATTTAAGAAGTGGTCCATGAAATAAAAGCAACATTTTCTCTGCCTCCACTGAATATTTATTTTGCTCTTTCAAATATGAAATTAGTAATAATTTGATTTCTATATAATTGTGCTATTCAATTTTGTCCCTCATAAATTTAAAGTTATTTCTCCACCAAAAGTTAAATATTCATTTGATCTTTTATGCTTTGTTTGGATTGGAGAGAAGTGGGAGGAGAAAGAAATTGGGTGAGAAAGAATTGAAAGGAGAAATGAATTTCTTTTATGTTGTTTGGAATTAGAGAAATTAAGAGGGAAAGAAATTAGAGGAGAAGTGACTTCTCTTGTTTGGAAAGGGAGAAGTTAGAAGAGAAAGAAGTTGTATTTGTATAAATTAACCATAATATTCTTATGAATAAAATATAGAGATAGAAGACATTTTTAAAAAAATATGTAAATATTTCTAAAATAAAATATTTTCTAAAAAATATTTAAATATTTTTAAAATTAAGTATTTTTCATAGAAAATATTTTTAAAATTCGATATTTCAAATGAAATGAAGTGAATGCAAATTTAATTAAAGTAAAAAACACCTAACAAATTAGAAAAAGAAAAAAATTTAAATACATTTTGACCATATCAAAACTGGTGAATAACTAAAGCATCTATTGTATACTGGACATTCCAACTATCCCACCTAGGCAACCTGTAAAATCATAGTGACGATGACGAAGAGAGCAACAAACACACCTTCATACCTAATCAGCACACGACTGAGACGGTGGCAGCTTCTGGAGTGCGGTGGCGACAATTCGACGTCTTCAACGAGCTCTGCGAGGCAACAAGGGCAGCAGTAGAAATGTGGAAATGTGGAAAAATGAAGCCCATCTCCCCCAAGTTTTCTCCATGGGTGGGGGGAAATTTTTTCTGTAGGCCCTATGGAATCTTTTACTTGAGAATTTCTTCCCCCACCCATTTCACCTTATAACCAAACAGGAGAAGTTCTGAATTGCTCCCCTAACTTCTCCTCCCCCACTTCTTTCTGCCCCAATTTTCATCATTCCAAACACAAGCTAAAAGATAGATTTAGTATTAATTTAGTCCTTATGCTACTCAATTTAATTCCTCTTAAATTTAATTTAATTTAATGTTATCCTTTGACCAAATTTAAATTTTATCTCATTTTTCTTTATCTACCTAACAGCATGTTCCTCATTTGTTAATGAAAAATGTGCTGATGAAATGGATTCAAATGGAGAAAGCAATGTCAGTTTTGCAACACTTTTTTATTCTCAACATCTTTATGTGACTATTTCAATTAAAAAGACTAGATATTATAATTAATTAGTGGTATTACTTATCTCTTATATATTTAAATATAAAGGCAACCGTTATGACTTTTTTAAAAATTAGTTTATTTTATTTTATGCCTAAAGGTGATTTTAATGAGAAATTTTCCTCAAGTTATAAAAGCTCTTAGCCTTATATAAGGTTGATATACAAATGATTGCAAATAAAAAATAGGAGTTTATCTTTTTTAATTCCACACTATAATTAAGAAAAAATAAAAATAAATTCCACAATAAATTACATATTATGACATTTAAAGAACAATTTCAAACACCATTAATAAAATTAACAAAATTTGCTATAGTATATTTTAATTCACTATAATTTTTCATTAAGATATGGGAGTAAACCAAATTTTTATTAAAATTTATTTCTCATAAATAGAATTTTTAATTTATAAATTATTAAAAATTAATTAAATTTAAACCTAAATTTATGGGTAAATTATTACAATTTTAAAAATTAGAATAAAATAACTAATTGAACTCATAAATCAATCAAATATTCAATCAGTTAATATATTAGATCAAAATTGCAATAAAATTATTTTGGATTGGCATACACTACTGGGTCAACTAGAAATTCATGTACATAGGTTGATTACCATCGAAGGGGCTTATTTACTCACAGCTTTCTATGTAGAGATGAGAGGTAGATACGAGGCCGTTCAGAACTTATGCTTTGTTTGGATTAGAGAGAAGTGGGAATAGAAAAAAGTTTGGGGGGAAAGAAGTGAGAGGAAAGAATAATTTCTTTTGTGTTATTTGGAAAGGAAGAAGTTAAGAAAGAAAGAAATTGTATTTATGTGAAATGATTATTATGCCCTTATGTGTAAAAGATGAAGATAGATGTGTATTTTAAAAAGATGAATTCTAAAAAAATACAATTTTAATTTCTAAAATAAAACTCAAGTTAAAAATAAATCAAAAATTAAATATTTTTAAAAAATAAAAAAATCATACAATATTTTCATAATTAGGTACTTCCCTTTTTAAAAAATATTGAATTTCAAAATATACATAAAAAAAATGGGTTACAATTCATAATGTTTGGCATGTTGTAGTAATATATACAATACAAAGAAAAATTTTGTATTTATTACAATAAAATTTTTGTTTATATTAAAATTTTATTAATATTACAATAAAATTCTATGATTAATACAATTTAATTAATGAAAACATAATTATATAAAGTTTACTTAATTATATTGAATTAAATTTATAAAAGCTAACAATGAAAGAATATACACAAACACGTAAATACAAAAAATTCAAATATGGTTGCTTAGTGAAAGTATGTTGAATTTTAAATTAATGAATTCTAAAAATATAATTGATATAATCAATATTAAAGATGAAAATAGATGTGTTGTTTAAAATAATGAATTCTAAAAATATAATTGGTAAATTTTTAAAATAGAACTCAAAGTAAAAATTTATCACAAATAAAATATTTCTTAAAATATCTAAAAATATATATATACATATAAGTTCTATTTCCATAATTAGGTATTTCTCATTAAATAAATTTTGAATTTCATAATCTGCACACAAAAAAAGGCGTTGCTATAAAAGTTTAATTAAGGTATCATCATAATCAATGTCCTTTATTATTCAGTTCCCTCATAGCATGTTTTTTAGCTGAATTGTTATAGCGAAGCTAGTGTGGAATAATTGACCTTATCATCTAATGTCATCCAGTAATTAAGTTTAGTGGGTTAAGTAAATGGGTAATAGGCAGTAAAGTTAAATCCTTTTATAACTAGCGGCTATGGACCTAATATTTACCTGAGATTTAGTCATTGAGATTCACCATCTTACTATCAAAACTAAATAAAAGTACTTTAAATTATACAAAAGTACAATAATACATAATATAAATATGCAATTCATAATCTCGACTCCTATCATCATGCACAGTACATAAATAAATTAGGTTCACCTTGCTCAATTAATACAAGATATACTGATATATAGGATAATGAATATTAAATCTTACTTTTGCTTCTAAATCACCTTTCATTCCACTATAACCATTCCCTGTAAGTCCATCTTGAGCGACCTTACACTATGCCAACACGATGGCAACAAGTAATGCTAGTTCATTCAATACCTATACATCAAACCAAACAATTTATGCATTTATTACAATGAAATATTTCTTTCGTAGTGACGTTATCTATTTGTAGAGGTATAGTTACAACAACAAGCACATTCGTAAGCAATAATTGTCACAGTTAAATACCCAGTACATAATGTTAGAAGACATATTTCTACTTTCTAGTAGAACAAAGATGAAGAATATATAAATTTCTAATTCAAGTCTAACGATAATAGTCATTTTTATATAGTTACAATAACTTTCATCTATGCATACTACTAATACTCCATTTTTTTGGCAATACAACAAGATCAATGTTATTCTTCAAATTAAGTTGCCGTTTGATCACATTAAAATATTAACAAAAAGAAAGTGTCAGTGCGTACTTTAAATAGTGGCTCAACTAAGTCCTGCATTAGCCATAAGTTGATACAACATCTATAATTTTAAGTGAGGCAGAACCCTAAAATTATGATTTTTATGATTTTTTGAAAGTGAACTAATTATAAGTGGGTGTTAAATTAAATTACTTATTGAACGAGTAAAAATTATGTATAATACTTGTGAATTCTCAATTAAAGTTTAGACAAAAATAATTTATACAGAGAAAGAGTTAATGATGAAACATATAGCTGGATAAATTGCAACATTTAAAATAACAGATAAATTAAGTAAAAAAATGAAATTACAAGTAGATAAGGTTATATAATTCAAACAAAAAAAAGATTTATATTAACTTCATAATTATTTATGCTATTAGTATCCCATTATCATGATATGAGAAGTGCCGAAGTAATGTTAGTTAATAATAATAAGACAAAAAAGCGAACAGAAGATATAGAAAATGAGGAAGCTGAACTTAAGAAGCTACTTTGAATGGAACCGCAAAGGAAGGAGGAAGGTGCAACAGCAGAACAATGTAAGAGAAGAAGGAATGTTGAATGGAATCAAAGGGGGAAGAGGAAGGCGAAATTGAAAGGGGAGAAGGAAGGCGCGAGAGCAAAACGATGTGGGAGAAAGAAGAATGCTAAATGGAACTGAAGGGGAAGGAGAAAGGTGCAATAGTAGAACGATGTGGGAGAAAAAGGAATGTGGGGTAGCAAGCGAGGGTATTATATGAAAATAGTAAAAAAAAATCATAATTCTCTTCTTTTCTCTCTACTTTTAGAGAGAAGTATGAACGTGGGCCCCACTTTATTTTTTGACCTTGAATTTCTTTCTTCTCCCACTTCTCTCCAACATCCAAACGAGTGAAGTGGACCATTTCGCTCATAACTTCTTTTCCTCCACTTCTTTCTCCCCCCATTTCTACTGTTCCAAATAAAGGCTTAATCTATCGAGGAATAAATGATTAGAGGCTTAGGGCTTGTTTTCTATTTTTAAACATAATTTTTTATTTTCTAAAAAAATAGAAGAGTTTGTCTATCAATTTATTTTCAGAATTTATTTTTAAAAATTATTTTTATATATAACTTAAAGATAAGAAAATATAAATAATTTTTAATTATTTTTTAAATTTATTTTCTTATTCTAAATATTAATTTTATAATTAAATAAAATATTTTCTTATTTGCAATATCAACTATCTTTTAATCTTAATTTTTCTTCAATCTAAAAATAGTTTTTAAAAATAAGAAAATATTTTTTAAAAATAATTTTTGAAAAAAAACATAAAAAATAAAAATATATCCCAACACACTTACTTTTTTTTTTTTTTTTACGATACAAATGGTGGCATTCCATAAATCACAACTGTACAAAATCATTAACAACGACAACTAGAAATTAGAGATGTATATACATGGGATCATCAGATTTTGAATCGTGCTTTCTATATATAATTATATAAAATATATAGCTACAGTTCAAGTTTAGTCTGGTTCAATTGATTTTATACATAATCTGAAATTCAGCACCAAAATTGATTGCTTTTTTATTATTATTTTAAATAAAAATATTTTTATATATAAAAATATACATTTAAAGGATAATAAAATATTTAGTTATATTAAATTAATTTTTTTATTAAAAATAATTAAATATAATAATTTTATAATATATAATCATATTATTAAAAATAAATTTATAGAATTAGATTGAACCAACTTATTTCTTATTATTACGATTCGGTTCAAATATTAATCAGATTATAAAAAAATTTTAATAAATATTTATGCTATAAAAATTTAAATCTTATATTTTTTTTTGAATTATGCCTTTTGAGTTAGGCGGATCATTTGATCCCCACACAAGTTTAGTAAAAGTTATTTGATCAGTCGAACCCTGCATTGAAAATGAAGCTAGTGCGATGCCACTCCAATGTTTGAATATATTTTTATTTTTATATTTTTAAAAATTATTTTAAAAGATTATTTTTAAAAATTATTTTTTTATTTTCAAAAATTATAGAAGATGATTGATATTATAAATAAATAATATTTCATTTAATTATAAAATTGACATCCAAAATAAAAAAATAAATTCAGAAAATAATTAGAAAATACTTTTGTTTTTTATAAGCTACACATTTAAAAAATAATTTTTAATAATAGATTGTAAAAAATGTTCTCCTGTTTTTAAAAATAAAAAATTATTTTTAAAAATAAAAAGAAATAAACATATTTTTTCGGATCATAACTTTTGAGTCGGTTGGATCATCCGCTGTGTATAAATATAGTAGACGTTACCTGATCAATTGAACCCTGCATTGAAAAAGGAGGAGCTGGTGCAATGCCCCTCCAATTCCAATAAAAAATTGTCTAGGCCTTGTGGTTGTTTTGTTTGATCGGGCCTTTGGGGTATTCCTTTGGGCTTCCATTTTTGTGCTCCCACAAAACCAAGCAAAGATGCATCGTTAACTTCGTATACATATATAAATATATATATGAAAGTTAAAATTTTTTACTCTTTTATTTAAATAAAAAATTATATTATTAATTTAATAATAAAATAATAAATAATATTATAATTAATTTATCACAATTATCAACTACTTTATTAATATTTATATTTGTTGTGAAGATTAAAAATAATGAATGGAGTTGACTTCCGTATTTTAATTAATATTTTTTATTATCATTTTTATTATTAAATTAATAGCACAATTTTTTCGTTGAAATGAAAGATTAAAAGTGAAGGTTGTTAATCATCTTTCAATATTGATTCAATTGACAAGTCAATGATTAGATTAATAAATTAAATAAGATTATTTTTTAGTTTAGTAATCAGGATTAGGCTCCTCTAAAATGCATTTTGTACTTTAAAGGGTAAATTGCTCAATTCTACTATTAATTTTTAACTCATAATTTTATAAATAATAATAAATAAATAAATCAATGATAAGATTGGATACTTTACTCTTTAAAATGTATTTTGCACTTCAGAGAAGCCAAATTCTAATAATCAATTCGATTTTAAAAATTATGATTATTATTACCTAACTAAAAAGTTTCTAGGTCGTTTTTTTTAATAATTCAATAAAATTTACAAATATATTTTTTATTAAAATTTTCCAATTTAAATATTGTGAGATGTGTTTTGATGAGGACACGGGAAATTGAGGAATTTAAAAGGCAAATGGTTTGAATTTCAATAATTTCTAGTCCTTCCATCTATGAAATGCCTTATTTAAATGATTATGTTTAAGCGTGGAATTTATTAGAAATTTCTCAAAAGTGGATATAAGTCTCACGTTTAAATGCTAAATTGAATTAGGGATGATAAATATATGGCAAAAATAATATTAGATCAATTTAATTGTGATGAAACTACCGAAAAAGAAATTAAATGTCTAATAGTTAATACTTAATTACTCATGCTACAAAATTTATTATGATACTTCAAGCAATTTCAAAATTTGGAATAATATGATAAATTTTAAAATTATTAGATTAAAATTATCAAAATTCTAATTATTTATTTTTTAATAAATGTGATCAAATAATTTTAATTTAATAGTTTCTGAAACTATTATGTCATGTTGAAAAAACTGCTTTCTGCTTCACCCTCTTTTGCAATATCATATTTTACATTTGATACCTGTTACTTAATTCTTGATAGGCTTCGTAATGAAGTTGTGTGATTTCAGTTATTCCCATAATTCCTTGATAAGTTTAGAATTTGAAGACGATTATTTTTTATTCTATTTATCTTACTTTTAAATTTATAAAATTAGAAATTTTATATCAAGTAATAATAGTGTAGTATCAAGCACCGATAAATAATACAAGGCATTTGCTCCACCCAAAAGCCTCTGTGGCTAAAGTTCTATTTTGGAATTAACTGATTGCATTAATAATTAATTATTAATTAATAATTGATTATGTTATTTAATTTGATAATTTTGTAATATTAGTTATTTATATAAAAATATTTAATAAAATTAACTATTTATAATTAATTATTTGAATATAAATAATATATAGGAATATGGATATATTTTATAATTTATTTAAGTATTCTTTTATTTTAATAGTATTTTAAATATAATATATTATTTATTATATTAAATTTTTGTAAAAGAATTATATCATTAAAATTTATTATATTTATTTGATTTTTAAAAAAAGTATAATTTTTTAGTTAAAAATATTTGAAATATTTTGGTAGATATAATAACTGTTAAAATTTATTTTTTAATTATTTTTAATATTAAATTTAAAATCTATATGTTTATTATTAAAAATATTTATGAATTAAACATTTTAAATATACAAACATATCTATCCCAAGTATCATCCCGCTGTTTCTCTTTTTCTCTTAACATATATTATTCTTTAATTCAAATGATTTCATTCGATAAAAAATTAATAATTTTTAATATATTATCTATTATTTACTATAAAATAAATACACATTCTTTTCTTTTTATACAATTTATTAAGAAAGATACAATTATATTTATGTAATTTTTTTATTATTATATAAATATTTTAATATAATTTATTATAGACATTTAGTTGTTATTTAAAAAATAAATAATTATAATTTATTATATGTATTTGAATTTTTTCAAGAAATAAATAAATATAATATAGTATTTCCTTATTTATCAAAAGTGAATATGTAAAAAAAATTATAATTATAGGCAAGAATTTCCTTTTTTTATATTAAATGTAAATCCATTATTTTAAAAATTTAAGAAAATTACTATTCTTAACTTTTTAAAATAATTTCTTGAAAGCTAATAAATTGACTAAAATAACCATTCACTAAACATTCAAATCAATTAAAAAGTTATTTGTAAAACACTCCTAAAATTTCAATCGTCAATTAATTCTAAATAAGAGAAATTCTTAATGAAGTTATTGGCACGTAACTTTAAATGAATTTCTCTTAAATAAATAACAATAGGATTCGCATTAAATGAATTACTTCTTTATAATTAAAAAATAGATTAAAAATTTATGAATTTTTATCAATTACATCTTTAACTAAAATTTTAAATTAATTTAATTTCTATAAAATTAAAAATCTCAAATTTTAAACAATCTGTATAATAATTTAGTGATTTTATTTCACGGATAGAAGAATTAAATTGATACAATCTTTCATTTAAGGATGAATTAATAAAAAATCAATATTATAAGAATTAAAATAAGTTTTCACTCAAAAAATAATGGAAACATTTTTATCGATAAAAGATAATAAAGTGTAAAATAAATTCAAATAGATATATTTTGCTATATTTTTAACGCCATTAATTGGGAAGATTTTTTATTACTATATATAAGCATCGAAACGCTACTTCAAACAATTTGTAACAACTCATTAACAATTTTTTCAATAAGTTGGCTGAAAAATAAAATGTGATTAAGATAATTCCACTAATATTTATTAAATACTAACACTGCAAGAATTATGTTTTAATATTTTTTTCAATTTTAAATGATTAAATGTACTTTATAAATCAAATGTTTTAACTTGTATAATAAACAAATCAAATTTAATCTACGTGACACTCAAAATTATGGAAGAATGTTACCGAAATAGAAAATAAATAGCTAACAGTATATGTTTTGAATCACACTTTATTTTGAGGGAGTAAAATGTACGGGCGCGCGTGTGTATATATATATATATAATTTGAGTTATTATTGGTATTTTATACTATTAATAAATAAAAAATACATTATTAAAAAATATAAATGATTAAGATATTTTAACTTCAGTAAGAAAATTTTAATATTTTTTATTGATATGACAATATATAATTAAATAGTAGTAAAAATTAATATGTAATCATAAATTAAATTTAAATTTATATATATATTATAAAATTGTATATTAACTTTTTCTAATTTTGTTTACAAAAATGTTATAACTCTTTTTTTGTCACTATTTTTTTATCTTGACAGTGGATCAGTAATCTCGTCTTTCATCAACGTTGGGTTCCAACTCAAAGCAAGCCCAACAAGCCCATGACGACAGAAAAACCTTATCACGTGGATTCATTATCGCATCTTGATTCTCCCAATTTTTTTTAATTATTTTTCTATCATTTTTTTTATAAAAGTAAAGATATCATTTTTATTTTAAAATTTATTATTATTTTTAATTAATTCATAAATTCAAATAATAAAATTCTATATCTATCTTTCTTTAAAATTCATTACATGCATTTGTTAGGAAATCCCATGATCCAAATCTTTCATCAACCTTTGAACTTTTTTTATATATATAATAACAGCGATAAAAGACCTTACAATTTCCGTTAAGCATGTGATAAATTCACACTTAATTAGCTTTTTTTAATGAACAAAATCATAGAAAATAAAATGTGGCCAGAGATTGATGGCCACTAAATTTTTTACTACTTGTGTAGTTTTTGGCCCATCTCTCTATAATTTTTTACTACTTGTGTAGTTTTTGGCCCATCTCTCTATAATTTTGCCCGACATCATTGGGTACAAATTTTCGGGACAAAACGTACGATTGTTGTTTAGGATAACTGCGGAATGTAATTCGATGCATGAAAACAATAAGCAGGTTCCTTTCTATGAGTAGGGACATCTTGTTTGCAATCGCTCTGTTTTGGATTTATATATATATATATATATATATATATATATATTAAAAAATATTTTTTTAAAAAAATTAAAAACTATTTTTCATTTAAAGAAAACAAAAAATAAAGAATATCTGAATAAGTAAATGAAAAAATATTTTATTTAATTACATAATTGATATTCAAAACAAAATAATTAATAAAGAAAACTTGTTTCTTATTTTTCATTTTTGAATTATGTATTTGAAATTATGGTATCTAAAAATGGATTATAAAAACAAATTTTCAAATAAGACCGTCTATTATTTAAAAATAGAAATATCAAAAACTGTTATAAAACAGTAATCAAACATAGTCTTCGTCATCTTCCAATTTTATAGACATTCTTGTGGGGATATATATTAATTTGTCAAAAAAAGAAGTTAAATTAGCTTCGTAAAAATTAATGAATTTTCTGCATACGGTGGCTGCACCTGCTAGAAGCCCAACGGCTCCCGAACTCTCCTAGTATCAACTACAAAACCCACTCTCCTTCTTCCTTTATCACAAGAAGTGGGAGAATGTTTCTTAAAAATGTAGGGTTTAGTGCCTTTTAAGAGGTGGTCCATGAAATAAAAGGAACATTTTTTTTTGGCCCATCTTTCATTTATGTGGTGGCAACACCTAAATTTTTATAGTTCTCTTTCCTTTTATCGAACAGAAGTGGCCTTTTACTTACTTCTTTGGAAATTGAGTGAAAAAAATTAGGGAAAAAAGGAATAAAAAATAATATTTTTCTTTATTTGATTGTAGGATAGAAAAGAAAAAGAAAAAAAAAATGAATGGATTTATTTCTTTGTATATATTAATAAAAAATGAGTGAAATTTTGGCTTATTATAATTTTACAATTAATTTTATTAAACTTGAAAATTGATTTATTGATTTAAAGTATAAAATTATCGTTTAAATTAGCTTAATTTTTTTCTATCTTATTTTTTTACCTAAATAAGGAAAATCATTTTCTTCTTCTTTTGTTTCTATTTTTTTTCAACCAAGCAAAACATAAAGAATAAAAGAGTTATGTTAATTATACATGCTATTTTTAACTTAAAAATTAAGCATATTTTTAAACTGATTTTTTTATAATGATAAAAGTAGTAATTCATTTAACTCCTATGTATATATATAAGATTTTGTGAATTCAAAATCTAGATATAACACAAAAAAAAAACAAAATTCCTAAACAATAACTGATTTTATATGTGCAAGAAATAGGTGACGCTGAGCTCAAATGTAAGTTCTAGCACTCTCTTATAAATGTGAGTTCAATGTGTGAGTAAATCAACTATCTTCCTCTGGAGACAATATTATCTCTATATATGCTAATGCTATAGCTTGATGGTTAGTTCACGCTCTTCGCAGGATTAAGTTTTATTGTTCCAAGACAAATGGCATTTAAACAAGATTTAGAAATTCTGACTCCAATTATTTATTTGTTCAACTTAGTTTTTGGTAATTATTTTTCCAACTTAATTAAGATCTCTTAAAATTGAATGAAATGAACACAAATTTATAGAGAAAGATAATTTTGTTTTTAGTGAAAATAATAGTGAGTTAGGCGAAATTCATTGTATATAGGAGATGAATAAATTAAGTTAGGTATATTTCAATTTTTTATGATACGCATTAACGTAATATATAGGAGAAGAATAAAATAAGTTTAACGTGACATAAACATAGGGTAAGGATAGATGCATCATAATCACTTTCAATTAAATTTTGGCACGATCAACGTGATCAAAGGAACATAGAGATATGGATTATGATAAACATCACACTAAAAAATAGAAAAAATGGTGTTGTGGCCCTAATTATTAGCCGAAAGTAGTTAGTTTGAATTTTAAGTAAGAAAAAAAAAAGACATATTAACAAACTCATCATAACAAAATGATAGATATATCTTTAATGGAAGGATCATTCCCTTCATGAAATAACATGAAGGCTATAATTTAATCACATTCCATTTGATTATGAATTGTTGGTTTAAAAGATAGTATGAAGAGTAAAAAATATCACTATTCTCAATGAATTGTTAAGGAATTATCCATCTTCTTTGTATATAGATTTTTTAGAAAACTCTTATAGGATTCAACAAACTCTTCTGCTCTAATATGCATGAGCAAAGCAAATAGCAGGAAAGTGTAAACTAGCTTAGAGGAAGAAGAAGAGATGAGAAATTAGTTAAGAGTTGTTTGTTTCATAGCAGTGAAATAAAAAGTAAAATGATATATTTATGGGAAATTCTACGGCACCTCGGGAGGTTTCAAACTCAGGGTGACGTGGCACGTTCTGAGCCGTCGGATAAGATTACAAAATCTCATCCGACGACTTCTGAAGGTGCCACATCACCCCGGGTTTGAAACCCCTGGGGTGCCGTAGTGTTCCCGTATATTTATATGCCATTAAGGGAAAGTTCTAAAGATTAATGTTGGAGAAAATGATATTGAAATTTGGCGCCAAATAAGATTGATGATGCTATAATTAGTTAGAGGATAAGTTTAGAAAAATCTGGAAGATAACAATTTTAATTTCACCAAACCAAAAATCTTAATTTTCAAATAAGGCTTAGATGTTGTAAAATATTAAAAAAATATTTTTTTTTGTTTTTCTTAAAATAAATTTGGATCAAGTTATGTTATTCACAAATAGAGAGGTAGATCTACCAATTACACTTACTTTGACCTAATTTGTGTATGCGAGCCCACCACTCTTCTTACTCATCAATTTAATTGTATGACAAGTCTCATATATAAACATTCACAAAAAAACCTAATTTAGTTAATGTAAGACTAAGCCTTTCGAAATATTAGTTTATTTACAACACAAACCACCCTAAATTGCTATAAATTAACATATAAAAGTAAATACATAAATTATCATATATTATTTGATTTGAATCCATAATTATTTTTTATCATTTTATTGAAAAGGAGTTCAAATTTAAATTTAAGGATAGAATCATTTTAAATTTAAAAGGAGTTTTGTGTAAGTTTTAGAACTAAAGGGGAGAATTATGTAATTTATTAAAACTTAAGAGAGGTTGATGTATTTTTTTTCCCTTTTTGATAAAAAATGGTGGCCAAACGTAGCAATCATTTCGAAATTTAAGATATCAACATATTTCTTCCTTTTCAACAAGGATTTTTTTTCCAAAATTTGAACCTTGCATTTTAACAATTCAAATTTGCTTGAAATTAATATACTTTCCATTAAACCTACACACAATTAATAATGATTAATATATCTTTTATGGAAGGATGATTCTCTCTATCAGACAAGAGTGGAAGGCTACAATTTAACCCAATCTCAATTGATTGCATACTACATTGGATCGGTGTAAATTAATATATGAAGGTAAGTTTTTCACCCAAAAAAAAAATTGAAGGTAAGTTCACATTATCCTTTTATGCTAACTTGCAATCTTCCTGATGCTGACGCCATGTGTTTTGATTTAAATATTAATAAGGTATTGCCGGCTGCCATCCCTTAAAATTTATGCGCAAGTCCTCGGATAACCGTGAACTACCGTACAGATAGAAAATGTTTAGATGAAATTATCGATTTCATTTATAATATTAATAAAATGACCCTTCAATTATATTAAATAATTAATTTCATTCACGAATAATAATTTATATAAATAATTTTATCTTTTCATACAATTATTTATAAATAAAATTACTTATATGAATTATTATTTATAAATAAAATTTACTATTTTATATAATTTAGGAATTGTTTTATCAACATTATACAAATTTAAAAATAAAATTAATAATTTTGTCATAAAATTAACAACAACAGCTTGGATTTACTTAAATTTATCCAAGATTAATACCGATGTTTGCTGGCCCAAATAAAGGAAAGTAAGTGGTTGAGACGTCAAATTTTTAGCCAAAGGCTCTTTTATGTTCATCATAACTCATCTAAGATTGACAAATCTAGTTATATTAATTTTATTAAAAAAAATCTATGGTGTACCGTTAATGGTACATTACAATTATTAATATGTTATTATATGATATATTTTGAAAAATTATCAATATAATATATAGTAAAATTTGGTGGTGTACAAGTGCATTAACATATCAAAAGATATCACGGACTTCTGAGTTTTATTACTATTCCGTGTAAGAAAAAGCATTGACTTATTGAAATGAAGCGCTGACTGATCATTGATATAAATTTTCACCATTGGTGTTTTATTTTTCATCTCATTGCATGCAATTTTTAAATTTAATTTTGATGTAAAAAGACTTTACACTGTGATTACACCAAATGTTATTATCCATGAAAAAAAGGTCATTGAAATAATGTTTATTTACTGATAACGGAAAAAATTAAACATTATGCATTAAATTTAAATATTTCACTTGCTTTTTAAGATCATGGTATCTTCCTTTTGGACTTCAAAAAAGGCTTGCATAGTTTCAATATTGACCATTGAGAAAACTTAACCACCCCCTTAACACTTTAAAGCAAACAAAAAGAAGAAAAGCGGTTGCTTTTGTTTTGAACTTTAATCAAACTTATAATGATGGTTATAAATCTTCCCATTATTTCAAGACAAAGTGGATGCACGCACACATTTTGAAAGAAAGCTTAGAATGGACGAGAAGGGTAAGTTTGAAAGTTTGTTAACAGAAAAAATAAACTAAATCTTACTCTACTTCGATTTTTAAGTAAAAGTAGTGAATTCTTGGAACGTTGTAATTAAGATGCAATAATTTATGATATATTAGTGATTTCAAACTATTAAATTTTATTTAATTTAAGCAGTATTATACAAATCAATAAATTCGAGCCTTTAAATTTATTAGTGCATTATAGAACTAGTATATCTAAGTATCTCCTATCACTAAAATTACACATATAAAGGCAGGTAAAAAATTTAAAGATCATCCAACACTTCCTGAATAAGAGGATTTTAGCTTTCTTTCTTTAGTTATGGATAAAAACAAAAAAAAAGGATTTTTTTTAATATCACATAGAAATTAATTTATTTATTAGATTTCTCTTTTTTCAGTGTATCTGCAAAATAGAGTGCATCATTAGAGGGTGGCAAACAAATGAGGATCCACCAATGCTTTTTCAATGTTTAAATTAATAATGAGTAGTAAAGAGAAAATAGTTTAAATAGTAACAAAGGTAGTGTATACCATATATAAGAGTTTCTTGATGATTGAAAATTGATTGTCAAGTAATTAAGTAATTTTAAATAATTACCATTATGATATATATATATATATATATATATATATATATATATATATATATATATAATATAAGATGTTATTTGGTTTACATTAATAGTATGGGAAGTTCTATTTCTCAAGAAATAGAAAATTGGTAAATTATTTAATTAGTCATTATCTCTCAAACCAAATTAAGAAAAATAAAATTTTTTGGTAAGTCTTACTTCTTATAGAATATGAGAAATTACTTATTTATCTTTTTTTAGATAAGTTTTATTTTTTATGTTATTTATAAATATAATAATAAAATTATCTTTATTAAATTTAATTAATAATAATTAAAATTTTTTATTTCATATTATAGTAATATTAGGAATATAATAATTATTTTAGTAATACTTCTTAAAATATTTAAAATTTAACTAAATAAGATATAAGAAATTACTTTTCAGAAAATATTATTTCTAATGTTTCAACTAAAAAAGTTTGAATATTTTTTAGGAAATTCACATAAAAAATTATTTTTTAAGAAATTTAATTTTCCGTGTGAAGTACTTTCTATACAAATCAAATAACTCTTAAAATTTTGTGAATTCAAAATCTAAATATAACAAGAAAATAAAATAAAATTCCTAAACAATAACTGATTTTATATGCGCAAGAAATAGGTGACGTTGAGCCCAAATATAGGTTCTACCACTCTCTTATAAGTGTGAGCTTAATGTGTGAGTAAATCAACAATCTTCCTCTGGAGGCAATATTTATATATGCTAATGCTATAGTTTGATGGTTAGTTCACGCTCTTCGCAGGTTTAAGTTTTGTTATTCCCAGACAAATGGCATTTAAACAAGATTTAGAAATTCTTACTCCGATTATTTATTTGTTCAACTTATTTTTTGGTAATTATTTTTCCAATTTATTAAGATCTCTGAAGTGTGTGGTAACTAAAATTGAATGAAATGAACACAAATTTACAGAGAAAGATAATTTTGTTTTTAGTGACAATAAAAGTGAGTTAGGCCAAATTCATTGTATATAGGAGAAGAATAAATTAAGTTAGGTATATTTCAATTTTTTATGATACGCATTAACATAATATATAGGAGAAGAATGAAATAAGTTTAATGTGACATAAACATAAAGTAAGGACAGATGCATCATAATCATTTTCAATTAATTTTGCTCGGCTGATCGTATGGGCATAAAATGGCCTTGTGACCCTTATTATCAGCTGGAAGTGGTCACTTTGAATTTTAGGGAAAAAAATGTAACAGACTTGTCATAACAAAACCATAGATATATCTTTGATGGAAGGATCATTTCCTTCATGAAATAACATAAGGTTATAATTTAATCACGTTTTAATTAATTATGAATTGTTGATTTAAAAAATAGTTTTAAGGTGTGAGAAGTATTACTGTTTCCAAAGAATTATTTATCTCTTTGTATAAAGGTTTTTCAAGAGACTTCTATAGGTTTCGATATATTCTTTTGTTCCAATATGCATAAGCAAAGTAAGTAGTAGGAAAGTGTAAACTAGTACACAGAAAGAAGGAAAGAGCAGAAAGTAGTTAAGAGCTGATTGCTTTGTAGTAGCCAAATAAGAAGGAAAATGATATATTTATAAGTCATCAAAGAAAGGTTCTAGAAATTAATTTTGGAGAAAATGATGTCAAAATTCAATGGCAGATAAGGTTGATGATATTGTAATTAGTTAAAGGATAAAGTTAGAAAATTTTCGAAGATAACATTTTTAATTTCATTAAACCAAAAATCTTAATTTTCAAATAAGACTTAATTGTTATAAAATATCAAAAAATATTTTTTTATATTTTTAAAATAATGTTGGAGTATGTTTCTTGTGTTATTTGCAAATAAAAGGACAAATTTATTTGTTACACTTGTTTCAGTTTAATTTGTACATGCGAATCTATTACTCTTTTTACTTGTTAATTTAGTTATATGATGAGCCTTTTATATACATCTTCACAAAAAGTCAAATGTAGTTAATATGAAACTAATCCTTTTGAAATATTAATCTATTTACAACACAAACTCTCCTAAATTGCTATAAATTAATATGTGAAAGTAAATATTTAAATTATTATATATTATTTGATTTGAGTCCATGATTTTTTTTAATTTTTTTATTAAAAAAGAGTCCAAATTTGAGTTTAAGTATAGCATTATTTTAAGTTTGAAGGGAGCTTTGTGTAAATTTTGAAATTAAAAGGGAATAATTATGTAATTCATTAAAATTTAAGAGAGACTAATATATTTTTTTTATGAAAAATGGAAGTCAAATGGAGCGGTCATTTTGAAAGTTAAAATATTAATAAATTTCTTCCTTTCCAACAAAATATTTTTTCAAAATTTGAACTTTGGGTCAAATTTGCTTGAGATTAGCATACTTTCTATTAAACCTACACACAATTAATATATCTTTTATGGACGGATCATTCTCTCTATCAAACAAAGTGGAAGGCTATAGTTAAACCCAATCTCAATTGACTGCGAACTACTCTCGATCGCCATAAATTAATACATGAAGGTAAGTTCACATTATCTTCTAGACAAATTTTTAGACAAAGATTCTTTTATGTTCATCGTAACTCATCTAAGATTGACAAATCTAATTATATTAATTTCATAAAAGAATCTATGACGTTTCATTAATATATTGTTATATGACATATTTTAAAAAATTATTAATATAATATATAATAAAATTTAATAATATATCAATATATCAATAAATTATCACATACTCTTTCAAATTTTATTGTTAGTCCGTATAGGAAAGAGTATTGAATTATTGTAATGAAGCATTGACTAATCATTAATATATGACTTTTCAATATTGATTTTTAATTTTTTATCTCGACACATGCAATTTTTAAATTTAATTTGATGTAAAAAGATTTTACTCTGTGATTATACTAAATGTTATTATCCATAAAAAGGGTCATTAAAATAATATTTATTTATCGATAACGGAGAAAAATTAAATATTATGCATTAAATTTAAATATGTCGCTTGCTTTTTAAGATCATGGCATTTTCCTTTTGGACTTGGAATATTGAGCCATTGAGAAAACTTAACAAGCCCCCTTAACACCTCAAAGCAAACAAAAAGACGAAAAGCGGTTGCTTTTGTTTTGGACTTTAATCAAACTAATAATGATGGTTACAAATCTTCCCATTATTTCAAGATAAAGTGCATGCACGCACACATTTTAAAAGAAAGCTTAGAATGGAAGAGAAGGGTAAGTTTGAAAATTTGTTAACAGAAAAAAAATAAAATAAAATCCTACTCTACTTCTGCTTTTGAGTAAAAGCGATGAAATCTCCAAAGCCTATGATTAAGGTGATGTATTAGTAGTTTTAAATTATTAAATTTTATTTCGTTTGGACAATTTAAACTTTTAAATTTACTAATGTATTAGAAAATTGGTACATCAAAATCTCTCCTATCACTAAAATTGCACACATAAAAATTTAAGATTTACAAAAAAAAAAAAGGTTAAAAAAATTTAAAGATCATCCAACACTTCTTAGTTAGAGGATTTTAGCTCTCTTTCTTTATTCATGGATAAAAATGAAAAAAGGGATTTTTTTTTTTTGATATCACATAAAGATTAATTTATTTGATGAATTTTTCTCTCTTCAACGTATGTTCAAAACAGAATAGATTGTTAGAGGATGACGAACAAATGAGAATCCATCAATGCTCTTTTAATGTTTAAGTCAATAATGAGTAGTATCAAAAGAATAATTTAAATAATAATAAAAATAGTGTATACCATACATAATAGTTCATCAATAAGATAGTGATTGAAAAGTAATTGTCAAATAATAAAGCAATTTTAAACAAGTACAGTTATGATTTCAAAAACATAAATATTCATCACTATTCACTTGGTAAAATAACAAAAAAAAAATGCTTGATATATTCTTTTTTTTTTCCAAAAGTATATTGTTTATTTTCTCCTCAAATAAACAATAACGTCCTCTAATCTTACAATCTATTAAAGAGAATGAGAAGGAGTGAGTTCAAAAGAGTGAAAATAATTTTGCTAAAAAAAGAAGAAAAGAAAAGCCTCATTGCCAATCTCTCTCTCTCTCTCTCTATAGATATATATATATATATATATATATATATATATCGTTCTTTTAAAAAAATAAAAGATATTGCCATGAATGGTCATGAATCCTTGTTAAATTGCCCCATGGATGCACTTTTTAGACCCACATATGACAATTGAAGAGGATTTAACGAGGCCCTACCAATTCCAATGGCTTTTGATAGTGATTTTGGTGCTGCGTGTGCTCTGCCAGATAGAATGTAAGTGGCAAACTCATCCATTAAAAGAAGACAAGATTATATTTCATCCATTCTCATACAAAATGTTTGGTTAATCAAATCCTTTCCGGCTTCATTTAACATATGATGACTGAGTTGGCCTATATGGCCCCGGTAACTTTGCTGATGTGTCAATCTCATATTGGTTTGGCCTTACTTTCTCCATTTGTCTTTACTTTTTTTTTATAAATAAATTTATAATTAAATAGATCATAAATTACTAAATATATTGTGCAAGGTTATGAATTCAAATAGGTAGAATTGTTTTGTGAAAGTAAATTTTAAATCTTATCTCTGTACTAGAGAAACTGGATGGTCCGATTGTTAACCATTATATTAATGATTCGAATCGATTTAGAAAATTGTTTTAATGATCGAATTAGTTTAAATCTGTTTGAATAGGAAAAATTTTTTTTAAAAATAACCATTTTTTTTCCTTTTTTACTTTTAAACTTCTTTTTTTAATTGTATTCACTTAATAAACCTATATATAATTAATAATAATAAAAAGAATAATTTAATTTCTAACCAATTAAAAATTTACAAATTTACTTTGATTTCCAATTTTTATATAATTATTATTTATAATATCATTCGATTCAATTATTAATTCAACTGATTGAATCAATTCAATCATGGCCTGAAGATTTTTTTTATTCACTATCCAATTTAGTTCTTAAACTTGGCCCTACCTTTATCTTGAGAATTTTAATATTTATGACTTTTATATTTTGACAAGTGAATAAATAATCTTTTTTATTTTAATATTTACTCAATTATAAAGTCAAAAGGATATCTTATCAAAATACAATATTTATCTTAACATTGAGAATTTTAATATTTATGACTTTTATATTTTGACAAGTGAATAAATAATCTTCTTTACTTTAATATTTACTCAATTATAAAGTCAAAAGGATATCTTATCGGAATATAATAAATAGTAACATTGAAATCTTGTTAGATGAAAAATGTTTTCCCAATATTTTAACAGTAAAATAATATTTGATATTGTTTTAAAGACTTTAAACTTGAAATTATAATTTTATATTTATGCATTAAATAAATTATCAAACTAATATTATTAAAAAAATATTTCCCCCACATATAACTTTTTTGAAAGAGTGTTTTTTTTTCCTAATTTTTTTATTCCTACCCATAAAATTTTTGTAAACGTGATGAAATCGATGACAGGTGGATAATAATTAGGTCCAAATACAATTTTATAGGGGTGGGAATCGGTCGGGTAGAACTGGTTAGTGAATAAATTTCAACCGACCGCCCCTAATCATTTATATCCAAATTTCAACCGAAACCGACCGCTTTAAACTCTTAATCCGACATTAACCGATTAATCGGTTTATAATGATTTTAAGCGGGTTCGGTCGGTTTAAAAATTTAAAAATGTGTTAAAAGCAAGATTACATGAATTCCAAAAATAAAAGCAATCTTCATTTTCTTATATTTTCTTTGCATCACAATTGACACCATATATTAAAACAAGATAAAATATTTAAATCAACCCATTAATAATCTCTTATTTTTAAAAGATAAGTTCATGTTAAATTCATAAAATAAACCTAACGAAATTATATGCGTTTAGTCTAAGCATTTTATCATCTGTTGTTTAAAACATGGATAAGAAATGAATAAAAAGGGAGAAAGGAGAGAGATTAAGAAGGATTTTAAAGAAATAAAAGTGTAAATGTCATATGAGAATCATTTTCAATCGGTCGGATTCGGTTACAACTGGTTAGAATCCAATCAATCCGCTTCCGACCGAATTATAAAATTTATCCAATTTTATAATCCGTTTTAAACTGATATCTTATACCACCTGAAACTAACCGACCTTTTTCGGTTCGGGTCGGTCGGGTATTTTCGGATTAGGAAAACATTCCCACCCTTACAATTTTATGGGGCTCTAAAGAAAGCAAGTAAAATTTGAAAATCGTAAAAGATAGAGGGCCCATAAACATGTCCAGCCGAAAAGCAAAATGGGCTACGAGCTAAGGGCCCTTGGGGACCATCAATAGCAGCCGTAATATAATAATATTATTGCATATTATATAAAAACTTTTAGCGCCGGGTCAGCAGTGGCACTAAAAATTTAATATTATTTTTATATAATTATTATTAATTATATTATTATTTTAATTCAATAATTTGATTTGATAAATTTTTTTGCAAGAAATAAATTATTCTTAAAAAATTTAAATTGTTCAATTGGAAAAAAACATATCTAATAATATTTATATGAAAGTGATATTGGATTTTCAGTGTTAATGTAATACTAATTTGTCTTTTCAAGGCAGAGACTGTAAGCCACCAATTATTACAATAATTTAGAAAAGAGGATCAATGGGAACGTAAATTTTTAGAGGAAAAATGTAATAGTGGAATATAAAATTACGTTATATTCTAGTGGAAATAAAGGACAAGATAGAGGGTCCAAAACATGATTTGATTTGCCTGTTTTTCTTATTGGCATTACTTTTTTTAAATTATATTTTACCATGTTAGGGTATGAAATGAAAGAGAATGAAAAAGTCTGTCTCTCTATAAAAACAGTGGTCCATAGTACAAATCATTTCAATGGTGTAAACCAATTACAACCTACGAAAGAATGTACATTGGAGCATGAAACATTGTCGTTAATTTAAAATTTACTTTGCAAAAATGAAGACTATTGCAAATCTAAGACAAAAATCAAAATAATAATATTAATGTAAACTTAGTAGGTTATCTAATTTTTTTAATGATATGAGTAGTAAAATCATTAAATTTGTATATATAAAAACTTTAAATTAAACTTATAATGTAAAGAAAGATAAAGTTTTTAAATAGTGAAATTAAGGGCTCTCAATCACAAAATTTATAAAAATAGTTGTTATGTCTTTTTTTAAAAAAGAAAGAATTATGGAGGGGAAAAAATGGTGGAGTGAAAATTTAAAATGTCACTTTAAATATGATTCTACTATTGCTTTGAAAAATCTATCCGAATTCAATGGTAGGACGTCTGGCTTGCCCGCCTTCCCTGACCTACAAAATGTCACATGTATATTTCAAATATAATAGATAAAATTTTCGGGAATTTTTTATTTAATTGATATTTAATATGCTTTAAAAATTTATATTTTTTATTATATTTAAAGTTCAATTTATGTTTTATATATATTTAATAATTTAATCACTCTTTTATTTAAAAAATATAATAAATGAGATTTTATTTGAAAATATATAATTTTTATCAAATATAATTGTAAAATAATAAATTAAAAAATATCTTATTTATTTAATGTTAAATTTAAAATATCTTAGTAACATAATTTTTCTATTTTTTTAAATTTTTATTGTTATATATTTAAATAATATTATTTTAATTATTAATATAAATAATAATTATTTCTTCGTTAATATATATAATATTTTTTTATGTAAAATACTTTCTGAAATGATCGTGGCTTAATCATCTCAAATTTCACTGGGTTCCCACCATGTTGTCAAATTTATTGCTAGATCCTTGTTCTGTGCTTTCCTTAAAGTGCATCAAATTAAATATTTTCTTAGTTTCACACCGTGTCTTTTTTTCTTAAACTTCTCATGTAACCTTATCCAAAATCCAAATGGCGATAGTTGCATAAGTTTCTTTTATTCTGATAATTTTTTAATGAAAAAAATATTTTGGCATCACAAGAAGAGTTAATAAACTTGTGTGGGTCTTTTTCTAAAATTTATTTAATAAAAGTGATAATTGACATTAAATAAATTTTAACATTTATTTAATGATTGAAATTTAATATGAAGTTAATGTAAATAAGTTTTAAATTACAGTTTATTTGGGCGTGTTGTAACATCATTTAAAAAGTATAAAAATAATTTTTAATAACACGATATCTTTTTCTTCATCAAAAATTTAAAAGTGATCAAATTTAGACTCTTTACTTAATTTACGTAATTATGTCGTTTAATCTTAAGGAGGCAGAGTAAATTTTATAAAACCAAGAATTGATTTGATTAGTTAAAATAGATTGAATTTCAAGATATTTTAAATTCAATAAAAAATTTAAAATTTGATTTTTTTTCAAGGCATTTTTGTTATGAGAGGTTTATGATATACTATTCTTGTATTGAACAAATATTGATATCATATTACATAAAAAAATGATATGGAGATATCATGGGTATAAATAAAAAATAAATTTTATAGGTTAAAATTCTATTTTAATCATTATAAGATTGAATCTTTAATCAATTCCATTCATAACTAGAAATTTTAAAATTTAATTTTTTTGGAGAGGTTTATGATATACTATTTTTGTATTGAACAAATATTGATATCATATTACATAAAAAAAAGGTATGAATATATCATAAGGATAAAGAAAAAATAAATTTTATAGATTAAAAATCTATTTCGATCATTATAAGATTGAATCTTTAATCAATTTCATCCATAACTAAAAGTTCATATCAATTTAATTTCTATAAAATTAAAATTTTTCAAATTTTAGTCTTTTTATATAATAATTTAATATTTTATCTTATATACAAAATGATTAATATTTGAAGGTTTTTAATCTTACATAAATTAAAATGATATAAACCTTTAGTAAAAAATGAAATTGATAAAAATCTAATTTTATAGACCAACATAGATTTTTAGTTAATTTTATAACTAGAAAAAGGATTCAATAATACCATATGCTATTTATTTCATCAGCAAGCATTTTTTATTAAAAAATTTTATTTAGATATATATTAATAAATGAGTGATATAATACTTGTATTTGTAGTTTAAAAGAATGATATTAAGAATTATTATAATAGAAGAAAATATTTTTTTGAATTTTTTATATTAATATTAAATAAATAAAATATTTATTATTTTAATATTTAATAATTATATTTTATGAAAAATATTTCCTAGAAGAAGGTTAATTTGACTCAAATCTCAAGGCGTCATTATTGAATTTAAAACACCGTAGTATCAACTATGAAGTAGTTTATTGTTTGGGCTTAGGAACTTGGTGTTAAAAAAAAAATTACGAAGTAGTTTATTTCTTCGTGATCTTGAAAATGAAGGAATTGCCATAGCGGAAGAAAAAACACAAAGCCCCATGCACCTTTTCTTACAGTAATGCTAATCACAAAAACCCCACAGTCCACACACTCAAACCCTCCTGTGTTGCTACTGTTAACTACACGCATTGCCACAATTTGTGGGCCACGTGCACAGCACGTGATGCCCAATTATTTAGGGCATGGCCTAGAACACCGATGATTTGAGGTTATAAATGGAGTTTTCTATGATCAACTATGCCATCATGTTACATGAGCTGGCCATTGCATTTTGGTCAAACAAATTGCATTTGTTGGTCTTAAAAATGTGGCACCAGAACCCTAATTTTGGGGTCCACATTTGTTGGAAGCTATTGGGTTTGGTCACAGCTAAATCTCTGCTGTGTAGAAATAAATGGGAGTAAGTAGTGCAGTTTGATCTGATAAGTACTAAATAGAAGTTGCTAAGCTTAACTTCCCCCAACAAATAATGAAAAAGATCTTTTTGGGCAAATATAAACTTTTTTAGTATTAATTTATGATAGAAAAAAGTTTTTAATGCATGCTCGTTGAATAAAATTTGGAAATTTTTTATGTAAATTTATTATTTAAATATAGGACATATTATACTTATTTCTAATGAAGTTCAACCTAATTATATATAAACTCTTATTTTAAAAAATATACATTTATCTCCTTTTTTTTTCAAAAGAAGGGAAAGTGAATGTATATTTAAAATAAAAATAGAAGAATGTGAGTACATATAAAAATAGAGATTAGTGTATATTTCTAAAAATAAAAAGGAAATAAGCATGATCACATTAAACTTTAAGAGAAGTGAATATAATATAATTTTTTTAAATTTAACTTGCGATCAATTAAAATTAGTAAACCCTATCAATTATACATACATATTATAATGTTGTTTAAAAACTATTAAAATTTTATATCAATTGTTAAGAATTTTTCACTTACTCTTACTTTTCATGAGTGACATTGTTCATTATTAATAGTGTTAAAAATTTTACATGGGTAATGAGTCAAATTAATTTAAGTTTATAAATAATCTTTTAAAAATATAAATTAACATTATAAAAATTTTGAGAGATTTTTTTTCCAATATCAATTTCAATATTAAAATTTGACAATATATAATATATGAATTCGAATCTATTTTTGTGTTTCTAGTTTTCTAATTTCTCTTTTGAAATAATAAAAATTAATATTTAATTTATTTAAAATTTGACTTATGCAAAAAAAAATGTTATATAACTTAAAAAGCAGAAGATCCTAGATTTGGAGTAGTTGGAAAGAAGTGCTTGAGAGATTAGGGTGCAGAATGTGAAATGAAAAAAGTTGAGTGAAGCTTAAAGCAAAGCCTAAGATGATTTAGGGCCACGATAAAATGGATGCACCAAGCAAGAGAATGAGCATTAGTGGAAGACAAAACATCTAATCAGAAGCTCTCCCTCAAGAATTGTATTGACTTTTGATCTAAGAATGGTCCCATATCAGATATCTGATGCCTGATGGATAGAGTTTCTTTTGAAATATAGATGTTTCCATTTTATTTTCCAACAACTCAATCTGAAACCTTTGGTTTTTTAAGCCTTTTTTTATGTCATGATTTTGCGGATAATATGTTTGTGATACATGATTGATAGTTTGGTTTGCCAGATGGATAGCAGCAACAATTACTATTGACAATGCTCATCTAAGATATAACTTGCTCATATCCCAATTTTCCTTTTGTTTGTGGTCATGTCATAGTAAAGGGAAAAAAATTCAATAATTTTGCCATTATTAAGACAGTGGTTAATTAAAAAAAACTTCAAGACTTGATGCAGTAGAATTCAAAGCTACAAAGATTTTTAGTGAGGAATGCCAAAAAATTACGATAAAAAAACTTATGATTTGGAAAATGCTAAAAGAGGTTTATTGAAGCAAGCTAATGACTTTGGAATATACCTACTTCAAATGCAAAAGCACAAGGAGCTTGGTATAACTTTAGCAACTTTGAATAAGGAAATCAAACAGTAAAATTAATATGAGTAGAAGTGAAGGTTTTGACAGCTACTATATAAGATGCAACCAAATCTTCTCAATTCGAATAGCTTAATTAATAAAGAAATAAGTTACTTTCAACGTAATGATTTAGGCTCCATTTCACATAAATAATTGATAAGTTAGTTGATAACTTATAACTAATAACTGATAACTAATAAACTAACTAAAGTATTTTATAAAATTAGTTGTTGAACTAACTAAAATTACAAAATAACGGAAAAGGATATATTAATAGAAATATATATAATTAAAATAATTTATATTTATTTAAAAAATAAATTATATTAATATAATTAAAAAGTTTAAAATAAAAGTATAATTTTTAATATTTAATTAGTTATATTTTATAAAATTTATTTTAATTTATATTAAAAAAGATGTGAGTTGTAAATTAATAAAAAGAATAAGGATAAATTTGAAAAGAATTTAAAAAAATAGTAGTTTATAAGTTATAAGTTATTCTAAATAACTTATTAAATCAGAACTTATAAGTTACTTGAAATAACTTATAAATTAGTATAAAAAATACCTTTAGAAATTAACTTATAACTTATTAACATAAATTAATTTAATTATTATACAAAACGGAGCCTTAATACATTTATTTCTAATAGTGAAGGTAATTTGATATTAGTTTTTATCTAAGAAGGACAAAAATACTTAAGTCTGTTTGAATTGTGGCCAAATGGAACACTATTAAAAATTAATATATGAAGGGAAAAAATGATTGCTTTTTTTATCCGAAATGCCCATTTTTTTTTCTAATCCTCCACATATCATTATTCTTACGATCTTTATACTCAATCAGTTTCTAAATCTTATTATAATTTTTTTACCAAGATCCAATGGATAAAAGAGATGTCTCATAGGAAAAATCTTGTAATCATATATCATTGGACCCAATATATCCGAATTTAGTGTGCTTTGTACCAAGAATTTGTTAAAGGAGAAGAAGAAGAAGCGAATTCAACCTCCATCTCTCTTCTAAGAAGAATCAAGACAATGTCAAGAATATATCTTTTCTTTTATATTTTATGGAAAAAAAAAAAGCATTGCAGAATCTCTCCCCTGAGAAATGATTCTTCCTTTTTCAATTCAAGAGAGTTGGCCACAATATCACCTCAGATTTCAAGAAGTAATAAGCAAACGTCCATCTCTAAATCTCCCAAAAACAAAAGTTAAGAGGTACAAACTTGTTGCAGAAGATCTTGATTAGTAGACTAAAGAAATTATGGTTGAAGTGTGGTTATATCTTTAAAGTTTTTTCCCTTAAGTTGCTGTTTTTCAATATGTTGTGTTTTGGTGTAGCGTTTTGTTATTTCAGGTTTCAAATTGGTTTGGGTCCTTTTTAGTTCTAGTGTCATATTTTATTCAGGTTTGTTTCTCTTCTTATATGTAATTATTTCATGTGCAATATAAAAAATAGTTAAAAAAATTGATATAAATATTTTATATATCATAAATTAGATTAAATTCCATCTATTATCAATGATAATTTTTTTATACTATCAATAAATAATCCATCATTAGAGAAAATATTAATAATCAATAATTTCTTATCAATAGTAAAAAATTTCTAATAGTTTTTATTGATGGATAACAATAAATAAATAAATAATATAAAATTAATTTATATGAATAATCAATAGCAAAGCCAACAATGGGTAGATAAGAACCTTGGCCTTTTAAAAATTTTGATGTCTTCATGTTTAGATACAGATTTTAGATTGCTCTTCATAAAAAAAAAATTGAATAATTGCTTATGTTTTATAAAAATTTTGATTCTTGTCCCCGCGATCAAAAAATTCTAACTCTGTTATTATTAGCAATGGATTAAGTTTAAGTTCATATAAAATGTCAAATTTTTTAAATTGACGATTTAAAATAATTTCTCATATACTGGAAGAAACCTTTTTTTGGAGTTTAAATTCAATATACTGTTAATATAAAATATTTTATACTATTAATAAACAAGAAAATAATACATCATTAAGAAAATAATAATAATAATTAAAATTTTTCATTAATAAGAAGAGTTTTAACAGTTCTTTTTATTGACATAGCACTATAAAAATGAATAACTAATATAAAATTGAATTTAATTTAATAATAGATCAAATTTAAATTTTTCGTATATTACTAATAAAAATATTTTCATATAAAACTTCCTAACTGTATTATTCAATAAATAATGTTATTTTTATTTCCCGATACTCACTCTCTGCTTTTATATTGTCAAACTCCCGGTTCTATAAACCTTTGTTTATTGGATAGAGTATATGATATACTCCTCAAACAAAATATACCTAGCATTTTCCTTATTCAACCTCTCGGTAATATATTAAATCATACTCATGGCTAAATCACACCTTATGGCTTAAAGTGATCAATTTCGCTTAAAACCCATGATATTTCTTACTAATTAATATGAATTTAACTTTAAAGAATTAATACTTTTATACTATCATTCAACTGTATATTTTGTATACCAAAAAATAAAATAAAATCGTCGAAGGCCTTTTGCTTCATCCATAATTTAATTCTTGATTTTTTATTTATTTATGTTTAGTGATTTAATTATTTTTATTATTATAAAAATAAAAAAATTATTAATGTTCTATTGTTGTTAATAAAAATATTAATAATGTATTTATAACAATATTTTACCGCAACGAAGTGGGTAGGTCAAATTTCAATTCAATTATATCATAGTTTAAATACATCATTACAAAACGAAATTCTAAAGTTTGGTTTCTTCTCCCTCACATGGATCTAATTAATTAATTTAATAGAAAGCTGTGATAAATGAGCAAAAGGTGCTTATTAGACCAATCCCCCTGTAGCTAAGATGCTAGGCAGCTTGCTTAGTAGAGCCTCCACGTGAAATGGATTCACCTAATTTCCATATAGGCGGCGTAGCTATATTTATATTAACGACAATTTTATATCTTTTTACAACTAACATGGATATAAAAACACATAAAATATGTATAGTAGTGTAGCATTTTATATGATTTTGATATAAATACATAAAACTACTATTAGAACTTTTAAGTGAAAATAGATTTATATTTTCTTTATGACATGTAAAATAGTAAAATATTGCCATGTGTCTATTTCTTAAACTTGATAAGATAAAATGAATATAAATATCCAAATATGTAAATATCTGATAATATTTTCCATTCTGCTAAACTAAATTTTAAAAAATTATAATCTTGACTAAAATAAAATTGTATTCTCATAATACAAATGCTTGATATATATTTTTGGAAGTATAGCATCAATGTTTGTAAAATCGAGTTGAATTGGGATGGTTAGACCATCGTCTGGCACTTCAATCGATTCGAGCCAATTCTCAATATTGTTCTGATGATCAGACTAGTCAAATCAATCAAAATTAGCCTAAAATGGGATTAGATTGGAGAATTAATTTGGTTAATAAAAATTGTTTTAGCTCTTTTTTATGATTTTTTTCACCTTTTTTTCAAAAAATTAGCAACTCCAGATCGACACTTAGCCCAATCCACCAAAAAAAATTAAAAATAAAAATTCATTAGTAAATTAATAAATTAAATGGATTGAAATTCAAAATTACTATATATGCAAGTTTTTATTAATTTTATAATAATTTAATTTATTAAATTTGTTATTTTACATACATTAAAACTCATATTTTGAAAATAAAAATTTAATTTATTTACAAAATTTTACGCAATATATATAATTTTATAATTAATAATTATAATACTATTCAATTTAATCGTTGAATTAACTGTCAAATAAATAAAATTGTGAATTGAAAATTTCTCCGATTGGATGGCCTATTCGATTTTTGAAACATTGTATAGCATGTATTTTCCCAAATAATATATAAGATTCACAACATTGAGAACTTTTTATTTTAAATAAGAAAAATAACTCTACAATATTTTAAGAAAAATGTGTGGAGCAAAGTTTTTGACCTTTCGATCACGATGGCTTTCTTAAATAAATTAATTCTCGCTTGACTTTCATTTCAAAATTTATCGCTGAAACATATATATATATATAAATTGTCAAATCAACACTCAGAGGATCGTACTTGATACTTCCAACGGAAGGATTACTCTAAAATAAGATTTTTCTTTTTTTTTTTGGTATTACTAAAATAAGAATTTGATCAATTACAAATTAACCTTGCTCCTGTAGATGGAGGGGCTAATCCACCCTACCACACTCTCGCTGCCCATAGAGATGGGCAGGGATGAAGTTGGGGTGGGCACGCCGGAATCAATTTTCTCTTTTTCCGTACTTTATTGTTAAAAATAAAATCTTATTTTATTTTATATTTAAGTATAAAATTCATTTTATTTACATATCTTACCGAATAATAGAGTTTCATAAAAATTTGAGAAGAATGATGATAAATAAAAAATTATAAATTTTTATATATTATTTAGTAAGTTCCAATATTTATAAATATAAAAGAAAAATTCTAAACTTAAATAACATAAATTATACATAATTGAAATTATAAAAAAATCAAGTTGATTTATAATCAATAAAATATTAGTATTTTTAAATATATATTTTAAATAAAATCTTAATATATTTTTAATTTTTAAATAATTAAATTATTAAAATAGATAAAATAAGTACACATATTTATGTGTGTGTATATATTAGTGTATAAAGTAAAAAATATAATAATTTTATAATAGCAAAATTACATGAAAAAAAATAGAATATTATTATCCCATCTTCACTATTTTACTTGAAATAAAAATTTGCTTTATGTCTTATTTTATCTTACAGGACAAAAAATTATGCCACCCTCAAAATTTTATCAAAACGATTCTTGTGAGGCATTTTACCATCCTTAAGGACAGGGTGAGCTTATCGTTAATATATTAATTAATTTTTAATAGTAAGTTGGAATTAAAAAAAAAAAGCAGCATTCCAAAAGTAAGTTTCAAATCGACAGAGGGTAGTTTGGTTTATTCTATAAAAAAATACCAAAACTCTTTTCTCAGCATTTGTCGCACTTGAGATAAATTATGATATATTATTAATATAATAATATATTATTAAATTTAATTATATAATAAATTTATTTATTTTTTAAATTAAATTTAATACATTATATAATAATATATCAAGAATTAACTTAAGGATGATACATCACTATATTAATTACATACCCTAGTAATCTCCTTGGCTCTATGTTACTCTGTTACTTATAATGAATACGATGAATATGAGTAGTCCGCTCTGAGGCTACTGATGTAATCAATCAATTATTTAATTTAATAATAATGGACACTAAACCTCGTCTCGTCCCTGTCATAATAATTAAAATAGTCACAGTTGAAATTCGTGCCATAAAATATTAAGCGCATGCACCGTCTAAATTCAAATTATTAAAAATTTAAAATTGGTTAATACATGTTGCTTTAGATCAAATATGATGAATCATATTTAAATTCAAATTTAATTAAAAACATGCTAATGGCGCAAGGAGCTAAATTGATTGTACCATGAATTTGACTTCTTTGAAGTATAAATGAGCACACGATGAGTAAATTTTCTCAAACGATTTTTAATCCTTAATTAATTGATGGAATTCGAGGTTAATTAGTTATTAGTCACGGATGAAAAGATCTTAATCACCATAAATCGGCACCAACCAAAATTTAAGATTATTATTATTATTATTATTATTATTATTATTATTATTATTATTATTATGTGGCTGGAGTAGGGAGAGGGCTCTGCACTGCATTCATATCTTTTGAGAATTTTTTCTATTCAAATTTCAAATATGAATGCTTAAATATCAAGAGATCATTATAATATATCATTAATGTAATGATATATTGATACATTATTAAATTTAATTATTGATATATTACTAAGTAGCATGTTAAAATTGATTTTAAAAATAAATTTAATATATTATTAATGTGGTGATATATTGATGCATTATCAAATTCAATTATTGATATATTATTGAGTAACATGCTAAAATTGATTTTAAAAAATAAATTTAATATATAGTTAGATTTAGTGATGCATTATAATTTTTTTTTTGAATATCATATTTTATTAATTATATATTATGATTAATATGTGATTGTTGCTTATTACAACGGTTTTCATAGAATAATGGTGTTAATAGGTAATTTTAGGTTAATTTTGCCTTCTGGGCATTGCTAGATTACTTTTATCTTCCTAGTTTTGATCCGATGGAAAATGTACTTAACCGACTGAAATTAATTTCCTCAGTTGAGTTCAGTAAAAATCATATAAAAAATATTATAAGTATTAAAAATAAAATTTGAAATTATATTGTGAATTTTCTATATTTATTGAATTAAAATTTATAAATTTATTATATTATTTTGTATTTAGTAATAACTATTAATTTATATTCAATACTTAATTTTAAATCTTATTTTTAATGCATATTATGTAATCGAAATTATATGACTAGTTGCTTTCAATTTAGATAAAACACATACATAATTAAATGTGATCAATTAAAAAAAATAATCTTAACTATCTCGGCACAATATATACTTTAAGGGGAAAATCTATCATCATATATTAATTTAACTTTTTTAAAATGCAAATACAACATATATTTTTAAGGGATAAAATAAATTATCTTAATTGTACAGGAGAAAATTAGTTGCTCAGCACTTTTATAAGTGAGAAAGGCTTTTGTTTGGTGCACTTATAATATATAATATAGTATAGGGATTATTAGAAAATATAATAAAGTGTCATATAGGATAAAATAGTATATTACACATTTGTTTTGTGATAAGATAAGATGATGATTTATATAAAATTATTAAATGAAGATTTGTATAAAATTATCTTATATTTTTCTTTTAATAAATTAGAGAGATAAGGACATAAAAAATATTTTTAATTTTAAAAATTTATTATATATCCTAATCATATAATATTAGCTTTTGTCCTCTCTCTCTTGTGCAAGCTTTCTATGAAATTAGACGTATAAGAAGAAATTTTTAAATAAATTATACAATTCATTTAAAATTCTCAAATATTGTATATATTATTAAGTCTTGTATAGTATGCTAAATGAAGAATTAAATTAAAATTTTAAAAGGTAAAGTTTTGATAGCCATTAAATTATTTTATTAATTTTTATGAAAAGTTGATATAAAATAATAAAATTTGTAATTTTTTATAAAATATTATAGTTTTCCTTAAAAAACTGCAAATGTCTATACATTTTTTATGTGATAAGATAAGTACATAAAAAAATGATATAACCTATCATTAAAATGTTTTTCCAAAATTTTCTTATTTTTATATAAAAATTAAAAACCTCAATAACAAATTTTTCAAAATTTTTGTAAAACTTAAAACCGTCCATATCAATATGAATTTTGTTTTATAAATGTTAGGGGCTATAAGCTCAAAAAGAAACAAACACAAAAAATTACTCAAAAATAATTTTAGGAATAATAATTCTATTAACATTAGTTAATATTAAGATTTGAAGAGATCTACTCAGAATATTCAATCCTTATATCAACGTGAATATATAGAATAAGTATCCAATTATATGACCGATATCTAAAATCATATATATATATATATACATATTAATGCTCCAATTGTATAATGTACTACGAATAAGATAAGACCCGATTCATGTACTACATATAAATATGGAATATATGATTAGGTTTTTCCTATGTCACATGGTCTTCCGGACATAAACGTTGACTTGGCGTTGGTGCAATGCTATTGTCACGTTGCAATCACAAAAGCATCTCTAATGTTGATCGTTATTATTCAACTTTTGGTTTCTCATTTCATTAAAGTCACTTAAAAATTCTGATGTACGAGTACAACCCATGTGCAACTTTCACATCTTCCATGGCTAGTAGGGACGGGTGCTACCAAGAAAATGCTGTTAATTCTTCACAATTTCGAATTTTTCTTATATTTTTACATATAAAAATTTTTGAGTTGAATAAAGTTACCACTTATTTATATTAAGACTGCAACTATTTTTGTCTCACTTATTTATAATTCTATAATTTTGCTACAAAGTTAAAAATTAGAATTCATTTTAATACTCAATATTCACTTAATTAATAAATTTATTAAATTATGTAATTTTTATGAACTTTTTAAATAAGAATTACAATATCTTATTATAGTCTTATATTTTATCATTTTTTTTCACATGTAATTTCACAATTCATTTAGGCATATTTAATTAAAATTCAACTTATATAATTTAATTCCTATTAATTATGTAACATAAAAATTATATATAAAAAATGATAAAATAAATTGGCATATTATAATCTAGTGATTCTTGTCTAAAAATTATATAAAAAAGTTATGTAATTTGATAAAATAATTAATTAAGTGAATAATAAATATCATTTTTAATTTTTATAAACTTTAAGATCAGAGAATTTTTTAATTTTAAGAAAGAGACTAAAATTTAACCATTCAAAATCGAAGCATTTTACATTTTTTTCTTTAAATATAATTAGATGACACTGATAATTTTGGGATATGCCTGAGTACAATTTAAAAAAGAAGTGCCAACACGACTTGGTACAAACTTTTTCTAAATTTTTTTTGTAACTTCTGTTTTAATATGGATGCATATTAATTAGAAGTGATGGTCATATCAGTTAGGCTGGTACTAATTAACGCAAATTTTATAGGTATTACTAAAACAAAATTTTCTACCAAAAAAATAAAACAAAATTAAACTCACATTTTTATAAAAAAAATCACATTTCCACGCTAATATTGCCATCCAAACACAATAAAACTAAACAATTGATTTAAAAATGAAAACACATGGCTTTCATAAATATAAAACTCCTACATTTTCAATGTTTCCCAACCACATACTCAAATAAAAAAACTATATCTACGTACTAAGATTGCAGGATATTCTATTATTAAAATACATTTTTTTTATCCAAAAGAGAGATATACCCAAAAAAAAAAAAAGATAAGAACTGCACGTTTAAAGACTTGTATGTTTCCGTTTCTAGATCATTAATTATTTGATTCAATTATTTTTATCTTGTAATATTAATATGAGATATGTGATGAGCATAATTTTTCATATTAATACGTATGATGTTCGTGCTGATAAACAAGAATTCCGACTTGTGATCATGTTCGTGCTAGTAAAACAATTTCCCATTTTGTTTTAATTTTTTTAAGAGTTAGTGCCTTCAATTTATTCTCTTATTTTTTATTTTTTCATTAATAAAATTGATAATTCACTTAGCATGCGTAGAGTTTTGGATTTAAATTCCATGAAGACAAATAAAATTATTAAGATAATATTAGATATTATTGCATTACTGAAATATGACTCACTTTTTACTTCTATTTTTTCATTTACATTCTCTCAAAAAAAATATAGACTTTATTTTCAGAAGGGTGAAAAACCCGTGTCTGGTTTAGACTACTTGGGTGATGATTTTTGTCAAATTATACAGCACATTAAGGAAAAGAAGTCCTCTTTCACATTTTCATGATGAATTTAACATATCAGTTGCTAAAATTAATGATTAGGTTTTACTTGGTTAATACACAGGACCCCTTCAATTATGTGTAATGTGCACATAATTCTTTTAACTATAAAAATACGTAGATAACTTTTTAGACCTCATTTGATTTGCTAAAGTACAAGAAATGTAACTTTTTAAAAAATAAAAATCTTTTAAATTATTTGGTTGGTCACTAATTATCAAAATGAAAAAGGTAAAACTTTCTGCAAAATTATACTTCCTATGGACCATTTAAGTTGTTTATTCGTGTTCCCTTGATAAGAAAAGATTTTCATATTTTTTATAAATAAAAAATATAAAATCACTCCCACTTTATATAATAAGTACTTTAACATTTTATCTTTATATTTAAAAATTATAATAAATATAATTTATTAATTATAAAATATAAATATACTTAATTAAATATAATTATTAATTATATGAAATATTATTTTACTAACTATAAAATAAAAATTAAGTGTAATATAATCATAAATGTTATTATAATATTAGAAAATTACTTTTGAATAGAATTATATTTATCATATATCTATTATATTATATTATTTATTATATTTTAAGTTTCAATTATAAAAATAGTAAATTATGTATTTCTTATCTATTTTATATAAGTTTGATAAAATTAATTATTTAATATATTAATTATTTTATCCAACATTCAAATTATATTTCATTTTAATTATATTAAGATATATAAATATAATATGGATCATTTTTTTAAACATATTTTATTTTTATACTAAATTAAAAATTAATAAATTACCATAAATTTATGATAAAATGAGAGATTAGAAATTTACTTTAAAAATAGATAATTAGGGGTAATTTAACTGTATCAATATTTCTTATTTTCTATATTGCAATTTTAAAGGATACATTAATTATTTTAATAATATTTCTTAAGAAGTTTAGTGTTGAACAAAATAAAATATAAAAAATAAGTTTTTAATAAGTATTAATTTTTTAGTATCAGTTGAACAATTTGAAACACTTCTTGCAAAATCCTAAAGAATTCAACTTTGTATAATTTTTTTTTTGCAAGAATTAAAGGATTCCTTAAACTTCATAAATTTTACATTTAACCCTTTTTATTCATTAAACTTAATGAAATAAGTTTTTTTCCCATTGTGACTGGTTAACATTATAAATTACATTTCTATAACTCAAATCCACTGTATTTAAACTTTAAAACTGTACTTTAATACACTTCGATCTCCAAAATTCATTATAAGTGGATATTGAAGCTTTAACCCAATATGTTGAATATGAATACCAATGTCAATCTTTTCGTTGCATCCAATTTCTCGAGGAACGAATATCTATTTTATAGTATACTAACCTTTTTACAAACACTTTCACACATATTTAAAGGCTTATTTTTTTATTCACTTAACTTAAAATTATTTTCTTTTTTTACTTCTTTATTATGCATTATTGTACCTGAAAACTACATCTTCTTGGATATATACATAAGTGCTTGGATTATTTAATTTGTTCAAAAGTGAGACTTTTTCCTATTTATTTTCATATTAAATACCATTTGAAAACTGAAAAATTTTGTATCAATTAAAATGATTGAAAATTTGCAAATAAAGATTTTAATATATTGAGATTATGCAAGATGTATGCAAATTGAAATGACCACTTATAGAAAATTTGTTAAAAATTAAAATTTTTTGAATTAATTTTCATATAATAATTCAAATTAATTTAGTCAAAAAGCACCCAAAAAAATAAGTAGAAAATTTCAAATAATTTTTTCCAGTAATTTTGAATGATTTTGATTGTTAGTTTTCCATTAAAAAATTATTTTGTTGGTGACTAACTAATTTTTTGATATTATAAATATAATTTTTAAAATTTTATTATTTTTAAATAATATAAATTTTATAAGTTAAAAATTAAAATAAGCCAATTTTGATATATAATAGTGGATATTTATTAAATTGAAAGTATAAATAAAACTGTTATATAAATGATTTAAAATCAAAGATACATTTTAATCCCTTTATGTTTAAATTAAATATGACTTATACTTGATTTTTTTATAAACGAAAAGGTGGAGTTCAAAAATTTTTAATCCATTTTTATTAGTAATAGATTAGTTAGTAATATAAGTAGTGCATGAATTGTCTTGTTAAGTTTAGCTGGCAAAAAATTAACAAAAGGGATTTTATGTACAATTTATAAAATTTAGGTAAGCTATTTATATATTTCTATACGTCATGAGATTATAGACATGTTTGACAACCAATGGTTTCAATGATTTTTGATTGGTTTGATTAAAATTAATTAATTATTTTAACAATCAATTGATTTTAGTATTTTGTAATCAATTAATTTAACAAAAAATTAGTTGATCAGGTGGTTATTTTTAAATCAGCCATATGTATTTTGAGTTGGCTAATAATAAATTTTTATATTTTTCATTTTAAATTTTCTAAAAAATTATTAAAAAAATTTAAAATTTAATAATTATAAAAATTATATTAATTTAATTTTAAAGAAATATTTAATATATAATGAATTATAATAATATATTATTTACAATAAATTTTAATATACTAAATAATATTAAATTATATAATAATATATTAATTTAATTTAATAACTATTAAAATTATATTAATTTGATTTTAAAGAAATATATAATAAATTATAAAAATATATTAGTTATAATAAAATTTAATATACTAACTAATATATATATAATTTAAAATATTAAAATAAAAAATATTTAAATAACTTATAAAATATATTTATGTTTTTATATATTATTTTATACATAAAAAATTAATTATAAATAGTTAATATAATCAACGACTATTCTTATTCAAACAATTAATATAATTAATTAGTTAAATTGATTAATATCATCAATTATTAATTAATTAATTAACTTAAATTAATTAACTATTATATAATCAATTAATTATCTTATTCATGAACAACTAATTTTATAAATTATTTTTATTTAAGTAGTTAATATAATTAATTATATTTTTATTTAAATATTTAATATAATTAATTAATAATTAATTTAATTAACTAACTGTTAATATAAGTAATTAATTATTAAAGAAGGCGTACATGCATATGCGAATAGTTGAAGGGAACATGGTATAATTTATCCATTTATTTTAAATGTGAATTACAATTTATTATTTAGAAATAAAGTAAGTGAGGATGACTCGTCACGGCAACAATGTTGTGAAAGTGAAAGTGAAAGAAATTAATAGAAAAATAGAATTGAAGAATAGTGGTGGAATGAAAGACGCAAAAGTTGGAAATTTCAGAATCTGAAATCAGTTGTCAGGGCAGTACTGCATGCATGAAACCACTCCACGCAGCTCGATGCAGTATGGAAATTCTGTCTCTCAATTTATGGCGGGAACTTCACTGAGGTAGAGAATTTGGTGAATGGTTTAATTATTATTTACTTTATATAATATTATAAAAATAAAATTTAATAACTTCAATTAATGGTGTACTAATCTATCATAATTATTACGTTTCATTAAAATTGACCTTCCTTATGGAAAAATTAATAATATAATATAATATTAAATGAAAAACAAGGTTTTAATATTTTTACACAAACAATAATTCTTCCTTTCTTTTAAGAGTGAACGTGAGAATATCTCGAATTAACATTGAAATTCAGGATTAATTAGTATACACGAAAAATAATTTTTTTATAAAAAGCTAAATTTATCAAAAGTAATCTTCTAATGAATTTTTTAATAATACTTAAAATTATTTAATTAATAATATAAATAAAAAAATTATAATTTTTTAAAAATATATAAGTAATTTTTTATATTTTATTAAAAATTAAAGATCATAAAATTATAATTTTTTTATATTTATTAATTAATAATTAATCAAATAATTCCTCTATTTTCCACTTCTTTATCTCTCATGTAAATTTTCACCGATCGAAACGTCTCTCGCACACAAGAATAAAAGTTGGAGAAAATGTAAAAACGGTAAACTATTACAAGAAATGCACCATCATTGTGGTTGACTATAATAATCAAAGATGTAAATAATTATAAATTTAAAATTATTTAAGATTGCTTATTATTTATCAAGTTTAAAATTATTAATTTTTATCAAAATAATATAGTGATATATTTTATATTCTAAAATGCACGTTACATTTTATAATTTTTTTTATCACAATTCGAATAATTTTGGTTTGATATTTGTATGTAAATTAATTACATTCATTGCAATGCATGGATAAATAAAAAAATGATATATATTTATATATAATTAAAATAGCAAATAACTTAATATATACAAAATTCTGAGTTTAAAATCAAAACATCACCAACCAAAAAGAAATAATGCCTTTTACATAGTCACTACTCACCAGCAAGACCTTAGTTTTTGTCTAATACGTCTAAAAGTAGGATTTTAATTTTAATTTAAAATGATCTTTAATTTTAAATAAAAAAGGATTTTATTTTATTATATTTTAATTATATTTATACCATTATAAAATTTAACAAAATTTGAAAAAATTAATAAAATTCATTTTATTTGACTTAAAATATGTCCTCCTTTTTAATATTATATTTACTATGATGCTATCAAAATTTATTTTTAATTAAATTTTATATATTTTAATTAATTTCAAATAAAATAATTTATTATAAATGAAATAAAATAATTATTTTTGATAAAAATTTTAAATAGTAAAATTTATATATAAATAAAATAAAATTATTTTTATTAAAATAAAATAGACTTAATTGTAAAACCTTAAACAATTACATGTCATATGCAACCTTTAATTTTCACATTGCCACCGAAGGGGGGAAGGAATTAGTAGAATGGCGTCCATGTCACTTTTCTGTTTTGACACACAAAAGTTGTACATTGCCAATTACCAATACATCCAAAATTTAGACGAGATTCCGTTTGTTTCACATAATAAAGTAAGTTGTTGCGTAAAGTTAATTTTTTTAAAAATAAATTATTTTTAATTATTTAAAAGTATTTAATTAATATTAAAAATTATTAATCGTTTAATAATTAATTTTTTATATTTTATTTAATTTAATTCCAAATTTTTTATAAAATATTATTAAAATAACCAATATATCATTTAAAATTATAATATATAAAAGGTAAATGCCAACAAGCTTCTGAACTATTATTAAACATTAAATATATATTCTTAATTACTTAGGTTAAATACTTTATTTTCATTTTTAGTAATGTAATAAATGATGATATATTAAATACTTTATTAAAATAGAAACAAAATAATAAATGTGATTCTATTATTAATTGTAGTTGTTATTATTCATATTATTAAAAATAGAAATAAAACATTTAATTTAATTAGTTGAAGACATATATTTAATGTATTTAATTTATTTTTTTTTGAAAATTTTTACTTTCTTAATTTTGATAATTAGTGACCAGGCAAATGATTTAAGATTTTTTATTTCTCGAAAAGTGCACTTACCATTCCAACCAATGACCTCAAAGATTAATGCAATTCATACTCTCTCAAAGAGTAACGTAACTCTTACTCTCTTATGGTTATTTCATACTCACTCTCTCTTTATAAATTATGGGATCAATAATCTCATGAATCCTGTTATTTATTATGAAGGAATAATCATTTACTCCTTTTTAAAGATTGGAACAAGCATTTCTTAAAGACATATAATAAATATATTGTGGTAAATTTTATGATACCCTAAGAATTTTAAAATTAAAGATTATGTGCGTAATTTTAGAAATTATTAAATTTAAATTATTAGATTATATATATTAAAAAATGAATTATTATAATTAAATAATTTTAATTTAATGATTTTAAAACTTATCATGTGACTCTAAACTTTAAAATTTTAAAAATATCATAACAGTCACAAGATATTGTTAAAAAATTATAGCCTATGATAGTTGGATGCACAAGGCATTGTGAGCAATTGAGCGTTGAGCAAATACAGTACATTACAAGAAGCCCTTCCTTGCAAGATAATATATTTATCTTATGATCTCTTCACTTTAATGATATGGTACCACTTTACTCTTCCTCTTTAGATACCTTAAAGTATTAGCTCTCTTTATTGCATCTTGTGTTTGCTTTTTGTGCATTTTGGAACAATCTGATTTTTTTTTTGGGTGAAATTTTGGAACAATCTGATTTTATTCCCTTTTGTGGGGGTTGGTAGATCAAACACTTCTACAAATTCATGGTTACATCTTGCTGGATTGTTAGGGAAGTCTTGCACAAAGTTCAGCAAATATTTTCAGTATTTTTGAAATATTAAAATTTCAATATTATTTTTTTATTATACATTGATAAGTTAGATATTTTGATGTTACAATGGAATAAATGATAATATAGAAAATTTTATTATTAAAATTTCAATTTTACTATTAATTTAAAATATTTTAAAAAATTGAATAAATGTTTTGCTGCATGGAATCAAGATTCAATACCTTCAAAGGAATCAAATCTTATCAACCTTTATCTTGCGACATTATTTTATTGTTACGTGTTTCATCACAGCTTAACAGTCTCAGTAATTTGGTTCTGGTTTCCACTTGACAAACAATAAAGATTTTTTTTCGCATTTATTATTATATACCCATGGTGCCAGATATTACTTATTATATTATTATATGGTCATTTTTATATTAAAGAAAATAATAAATTAACCCTAAAATTGATCGAATTGATAAGTCCAAGATCTTCCTAGTAATATATTTTCTTCGAGAGAAATTTATTAGTACATAATATTTTTAGATTATTTTCCCGCATATATTTGATATCATTTGAATTAAACTAGTTCCATTTATTTAAATATATAAAGTTAACGACAGGTTTAGAGGAGCCAAAGAAACCCTAACTATGGTAAAACGACAAGTTTAGAGTTTATAGATGACTTTTCTTCTCCGCATTGTTTTAGAATTTTAAACTATTGTAATATTCATACTTAGACTAATACGTATGTATATTTTTAGAAGATTATACTATTTAATAGATTTAATTTTTTTTGACAAATTCATATGTTAATATTTCAATTTTAAATTTTCAATTAAAATTTCTTATTTTCTAAAAATTTTATTTTACTTATAATATTTAATAATATTTATAACATAATTTTATTTCCCACTTCTTACAAATTGAAATTTAACCCTCGCAGCATCTAGGGTCTAAATCCATAACTGAATAGAGTTAATTTTGTTTCAAACTGTATATTATACATATACGGTGAGAAGCAATATGTACATCAGTAGTTACTCCTTTTTATAAAGGTTATGAATAACAGAAATAAAAATTATTTTTTCTTTGTAATTTTGTTATTCACAATATATATATTTGAATTTTATTACTACTCAACTATTAATGTGCATTATCACAAATAATTCACCAGATGGTTTAATTAGTAAGATTTGTTGTAGTTCACTATTCATATCTTTAAGTTATAATTTTACTGTGAATTGTTTTAATTTAGATGAAGTGTATCTATTAGAAAAATGTTTATGATATATTCTGTTGTTAAAGAATTTAAATTTGATTTAATATAAGTGCAAACTAATTTTATATTATCATTCATTTATATATTATTATATTAATAAAAATTGTTAAAATTTTTTACTATAATTAAAAATTTTAATTATTAATGGTGTAAACTTGAAAATGAATTAAATTTATATTTATTATTAAAATAGAGCAAATCCATCCTATCTGTTTTTTTTTCCAAAAAAGGTGTGCTCTCAAGATATTAAATATCAGGATGTGACTTTAGATATATGAATAAATAAATAAGAACAATGGGAGCCACTAGACTAGGGAATTATTTTTCCTTGCTCATATATTGTTTGTTGTTGAACACCAAAAATAACGAGGAGAAGTAAGAGTTTGGATCCTACCATTTGTTTCAAAAATTGAGAATATAAATTTAAAATAAAAATAAATATACAATAAATTTTAGTAAAGAGTTTTAAATTTAAAATAAAAATATTTTTATTTCTTTTAAATTAAATGAAATTGATAGGACAATGGGGGAAAGTCATCCGCAGTAGTAGGTGAAGCAATCATGCATGGTTTAGTGGGAGAGTAATGCATGCAAGTAAACATCATGTACTGGTTTCTTTGCTTGCTAAGTGGACTTAGCACGTAATGCTTTATATACGATGCTTTAGGATCTGTGATGCACTTTGTTATTAGTTTTTTTCCCCCCTTTTTTTCCTTTCATTGGTCAAGGTTCTTGATGCAAAATTTCAGGGGTTAAGTGTAAAAATATTTTTGTAAGGTTAAATAATTTACGTAAAAAAATTCTTCAAGATTGTTTATATAATTATATAAAATTAATATATAATTTTGAAAATTACAGAGAAATCATGATTAATTTTTGTATATAATATATATTTTTAGAATAATTTTTTAAATATTAAATTATTTATAAATTTTGATTTAATATGATAACTATAATTGTAATTAATATGGTAATTCAAATTAATAGATTCCTGCATTTTTCAATTAAAAATAAAAGAAGGGATTTATTATAAATCGACATTAATATATAAGCCATAGAAATGCATATAACCTACTCATATTGAATGACTATATATATACTAATTGCAACAATAATTATTACATTGCATTAAAATTTAAAAATAATTTAATGTTTAAGAAAAATCTAATTATAGTATGTAATACATATTATAGACCTAAAAATTTATTAGCTGATTCCTTAAAATCTCCGTCATTCATCAAATTATATACCATATATTCCTCATTTTATATATTTATTTTATTTTATTCTTTAAAGAAGAAGCAGTAATTAAAGCTATCAATCTGATTATAAATAATTGATTTAAGTGTCATTTAAATTAATAGGAAGTTTTAATATTTTTATATATTTTAAATTTCATCTTAAATTTTTGTGTGAACATGTGTAATTATTATTAATATTCTATTTATGTTAATCTATCTAAAGATTTAAAAAACAAATTATGTTTAAAAATAGCACTAAATTGATTGATAAAATCGTCAGTGACTCAGGGCACTACTCTGCGCGTGGAACTGGCGAACTGCAACAAAAAAACAAAAGATTTCGGCCGAAAAATAGCTGCCGACCGAATTGGGATCGGGAGGAGAATCTTTCTGTCGTCCAAAAAGAGGGACGAAAAACGCGTTTTAAGGGAACGCTCCCTGTTTTTTTATCGAACATCCAAACAGCCCTTTAATTCGAATTTCCATTTTTAATAACTTTAACTAAACTTTTTAACCCAAAATTTGGAAAAGTAAAATTCGGATAATTAAAATTCATTGGATGAAGCCATGAAGCTCCGCTGTCAGTGTGAGTAAGACAAGATGTGGGTCCCAAAGCACCCCAAAAGTGGGTCCCACTCTCCTTCCATAGAATCCAAACCCTCCCCTTCTCAGTGTTTAGAGGCAGCTGCAAAGCACCTCCATTTTGCACCGGTTATTATTACAAAATTAATTAAAAAAAGACCATTAAAAAAAAAAAAAATACACACACATACTAAGCTGTCTGAACTCGCTGCTGTTTTCACTCTCACTCCCCTCTCTGTCTCTCTCTCATCATCCTCCTGCAAAATCCTCCTGCAAAAGAAAAAGGCAGGAAAATTCACAGCTCAGAGGCAGAAGTCAGTGTCTTTGAGGCTGCTTGGCCATTCTCCTTCATTGCCTTTCTCTCTCTAGACGCTGAAGTTTAGAATAAAGTGCAATACTGCAAGTGATAACCCAGCAAGCCATTTTTGCTCTGCCCAGCCGAGAAAGAATTGTTTTTTCTTTTTGCTTTCATTAGTTTCGATGGGATTCAAGCTCATAATGTGGAATGTGATAGTTGTGGCAGTGCTGGCGTTGTCATTGATTGGTTCTGTTACAGCTTCTGTGTCTTATGACGAAAGAGCAATCACTATTAATGGGCAAAGAAGAATCCTCATTTCTGGATCCATTCACTATCCTAGAAGCACCCCTGAGGTATTTACTATTTAGTCTGTAATGTAATTCAATGGCCTTTCTGGTTTTTGACATTTTTTTTTCAAGTTCCCCTGTGTTCTGGATCAAATTGGTATCCTCAAAGTTTCTTCCTTTTTTGCTACTTACATTTCTAAGATTTGGGATTCTTTTTGGTGTTTCAGATGTGGCCAGATCTTATTCAGAAGGCCAAGGATGGAGGTTTGGATGTAATTCAGACTTACGTTTTCTGGAATGGCCATGAACCTTCACCTGGCGAAGTAATAAATGAATCCAATGATTTATTGTTCTCACCGCTTAAAGGTGCATAATAAATGAATCCAATGACTTATTATTTTTTTCTGTGCCACTGCAGTATTATTTTGAGGGAAACTATGATCTGGTGAAATTCATAAAGCTGGTGCAGCAAGCAGGCCTTTATGCTCATCTGAGGATTGGCCCTTATGTTTGTGCTGAGTGGAACTTCGGGTAATATGGAAATTTGTTTTCTCTTGACATAGACAAATAGTATTTGTTCATATTGAACTTCAAATACATAAATAGCTTACCTTGATGATTGTCAGCGGTTTTCCTGTTTGGCTGAAGTACATTCCAGGTATCAACTTCAGAACTGACAATGAACCTTTCAAGGTTAGATAGATATCCTTATTCCTTATACCTTCAGAATCTCTAAATATCTCAATTTTCTTTTTGAAATTTTAAGTTTCACTTCGATTATTTACCATATATAGATTTCTCTTAACTGTAGTATCAAATGCAAAAGTTCACAACCAAGATTGTCGATATGATGAAAGCAGAAAGATTGTTTGAGACTCAGGGTGGTCCCATAATTCTATCTCAGGTACACTGAATGCTCCATTATTACCCTTTGACTTAATGGAATCACTTGCTTGGTATTTCCATGTTCCTTGACTAGAATGGAGTATTATGTTATACTGAGACTAGTCCCTTGCATACAATTATTTCTATTCAGATCGAAAATGAATATGGACCTATGGAGTATGAACTTGGTCCTCCTGGTAAAGCCTACACTAAATGGGCAGCAGATATGGCTGTGAAACTTGGTACCGGTGTCCCATGGGTAATGTGCAAGCAAGATGATGCTCCTGATCCTCTTGTAAGTTCAGCTATAGTGTATTTCATTTTTTCCCAAAAAATTCTTTCACCTTGTTTTGATATGGTCTCCAGAGTTCATGATAGCTCTTCATTGATGGTGGGGTTATTGGACAATATCTGCTTATGTTCAATTAAGGGTCACAGTGATAGGAAAATTATTATTCTTAGGAATCATATCAGATTTCATAGTTATTTGAAGGATTGTTTTAAATCCTTTGCCTGTATTCACATTTAAATTCAATATTTGCAGATCATGTTTATTTTCAGCTTCTAATTTTTGAACATTTGGACAGATCAACACTTGCAATGGCTTCTATTGTGATTATTTTTCTCCAAATAAGGCCTATAAACCCAAGATGTGGACAGAAGCTTGGACTGGCTGGTATGGTTTCATATTAAAAACTTGTATCTGGTACCTTGGTACTTACCCCAACAATTTCCTTATTAAGTATACTGAGTTTGGACATATTCTTCCATTGCACTTGCAGGTATACTGAGTTTGGTGGTCCAGTTCCTCACAGACCTGCTGAAGACATGGCTTTTTCAGTTGCAAGGTTTATACAGAAAGGAGGGTCATTTGTTAATTATTACATGGTAACGATTTTTTCTTTGATTTAATATATGTGGATTTGCTTTCTAAAGCAACTCAACCAAGTCAGTTTTTTGTGTTTGTGAATTATACAGTATCACGGGGGAACAAATTTTGGTCGGACTGCTGGTGGTCCATTCATTGCTACAAGCTATGACTATGATGCACCTCTTGATGAATATGGTATGTGGAAAGGATTCCTAAACTGATATGACAGAGAACACGTCTTTCCTTCTCAGGGGTCCATTTCTTGGTTACTGAAGTATTTGTTTTGATCAGCGTTCCATGTTTTGATGCTGGCATTTGCACATACAACCCACTATCCCACATGTTTACTGATACAAAGAAGATTTTAGTAAAAATTGGCATATCCCGTCCCTATACCTGTATCACAATGCTACAAGAACCATATTTCTAGAAACTGTGATCCGTTTATCTTCACATACTACCTAAACCCAAGGAAAAAAGAATGAATGACTTCCATTTTTATAAATATTGCTTGCATGAATATGAGGTGTATTTTCTTCCTTTTTGCAGGACTACTCAGGCAGCCAAAATGGGGCCATCTGAAGGATCTACACAGAGCAATAAAATTATGTGAACCTGCTTTAGTATCTGGAGATCCTACTGTAACACCGCTTGGAAACCTTCAAGAGGTACAACTTGATTGAATCATGTGAGAATTATCAATCCTATCTAAATACACTGATTACATATGCTTATGATTAATGTCCAGGCTCATGTCTTCCGATCAAAGTCAGGAGCTTGTGCTGCATTCCTTGCAAACTACAACTCAGAAGCATATGCAACAGTGGCTTATGGAAATCAGCATTACAATTTGCCTCCCTGGTCTATAAGCATCCTTCCTGACTGCAAAACCACTGTTTATAACACTGCAAGGGTGAGGAAAATAAAATTAACAGTTCTAATTTCAGATGACTAGCTGTGTTGGTCACAGTGTGGGATATTTATCACATGAGAGCTTCACATAGGTATATATGTGATTTTGAATGGATCAAATAAATTTCTCTTGATTGTTGATTATGTGCAGTTCTAGTTTTGTTGTCTTTTCTATATAATGGAAGTATAGCATACAGATGCAAAAGAACTATAATCAAAATTTTCTATCTTCTCAAGCTATGGGGCTAAATTCTCATTTATGATAAAGCATAGATTTTTTTCTTTTTCAAGAATTCTTAGTGGTGGATTTCAGCCAGTGAATAATCCAAAACTTCTGTGCAGGTTGGTTCACAGAGTGCACAGATGAAGATGACCCGTGTTCCTATTCATGGAGGACTATCTTGGCAATCATTCAATGAAGAGACAGCCTCTACTGATGATAGTACCTTCACTGTGACTGGCCTGTTGGAGCAAATAAATACAACTAGAGATGTCTCTGATTATTTATGGTATAGCACAGAGTAAGTAACACATAGCTCTGCACTCTGCTCACCTTTGAAGCTTATTTATTTATTTTTGTTTTTCTATATCTAATTCTTTGTTTTCTTGCTTTTCTGTTAGTGTTGTGATTGATCCCAATGAACAGTTCTTGTGGCATGGAAAAGACCCCGTTCTTAATGTCTTGTCTGCTGGGCATGCTTTGCATGTTTTTATCAACGGTCTACTATCAGGTGGGTATAAAATTTGAATAACAATCATTCAACTTTTAAGAACATTTTCATATATTCAACTTGTTCTTGACAAGATTTAACCAGAACATGGCATGGAATCATTTTATCATAACAAGACTGTTTTATCTACTGCTTGGTACAAAAGAACACAGGTCTTGCTGTCATTTTTCCTTGACCTTTATCTGTAAAACAGTCCAAAGCCAACAAGTTTACTTTGAATACTAACAAAGATTTATCATTCTGCATGCTAATATGTTGAACATCATTCACAATGTTTGGGTCAGGAACTGTCTATGGAAGCTTAGAATTCCCCAAGCTGACATTTAGCGAGAGTGTGAAGCTCAAAGCTGGTGTAAACAAAATCTCCCTTCTCAGTGTTGCTGTTGGCCTCCCGGTTTGTTCACTCTCTATATGTCACACTAATCTACAAAGATATTGTCAGATGCATCCCTGCACCTCCACAATATCTGGTTTTTCTGAAAGAAACCAAGGGTTTTAATGTGAATATGACTCATCTTACTCCACTGCTGCCTTTTATTGACATGCAGAATGTTGGTCCACATTTTGAAACATGGAATGCTGGTGTTCTTGGCCCAATTACATTGAATGGTCTCAACGAGGGAAGAAGAGACCTATCATGGCAGAAATGGTCATACAAGGTTCTTCAAATATCCACACTGATTCTTTTCCTTCCTATTGCATGGATTTGCTTGGGGTTTATTTGAACGCATGCTTCTCATCAGGTCGGTCTTAAAGGAGAAGCCTTGAGTCTTCATTCTCTCAGTGGAAGTTCTGCAGTTGATTGGCTTAAAGGATATTTAGTTTCCAAGAGGCAGCCATTGACGTGGTACAAAGTGAGTATCAAAGAGCATCTAAGCCTCATAAGTTAAAGAAATTATACATTAAGCCTTACTTGAAATCCATTATAGTAAAACTTCTAATCCTTAGCTTATGACTATTATTACTGATATTCATTTATTACACAATTTCATGAAAGAAAAGATTATTTTCTGTTAACTTTTACCCCAGCCTACACTTGGTTTCTTCCTAATTAGTTGATATATTATATATTATTTACTAATGTTTCCCCCTTCTATGTAAAGACTACTTTTGATGCCCCAGCTGGAGTTGCACCATTTGCTCTAGATATGAGTAGCATGGGCAAAGGACAAGTATGGTTAAATGGACAAAATCTTGGCCGCTACTGGCCAGCTTACAAAGCATCTGGTTATTGTGATTACTGTGGCTATGCGGGAACTTATACTGAGAAGAAATGCAGCAGTAACTGCGGCGAGTCTTCTCAGAGATGGTGAAAAATAAATCAACTTGTTCTTAAGCTTTTTTCGCCTAATGTGTAATTATTTTCATACTGATTACTGGCTGTAAACTTTAGGTATCATGTTCCTCATTCATGGTTGAAGCCAACAGGAAATTTGTTGGTTGTGTTTGAAGAATTGGGTGGCGACCCCAATGGGATCCTTTTGGTTAGAAGAGATATAGATAGTGTATGTGCTGATATTTACGAGTGGCAGCCAAACCTTCGAAGTTATCAGATGCAAGCTTCTGGTAAATCCAGCAAACCAGTGAGGGCAAAAGTACATTTATCCTGCGGCATTGGTCAGAAAATCTCATCAATCAAATTTTCAAGCTTTGGTACTCCTGTAGGTTCTTGTGGAAATTTCCGTGAAGGAAGCTGTCATGCCTACAAGTCATATGATGCCTTCCAAAGGGTAATTCTTCTCTCTCAATTGTTATAAGACTTCATTTTCGGTTAGAAAAATGCTACTTGCACTTTCCGTCATTGCAACAAGAGCACATGGTAATAGTTGGATTTAGCCGTATTTGTTTCAGAACTAATAGCGCAGGATTAGTTTAATTCAAAATTTGTCATCTTTCCGTGTTTGCATGCATTGCACTACACATAGTGCAAGTCTGGTTTTAGAATGTCTTTTTGGCATGTCAAGTACGAACGAGGTCTTTGGTTTTTTGGTTCATGTTTATGATCTCTTTTAGCGTATTATTAAAAAATGACATGACTGTTGCAGAATTGTGTTGGGCAAAACTGGTGCAAGGTAACTGTGTCACCTGATAATTTTGGAGGAGACCCTTGTCCAAATGTCATGAAGAAACTATCAGTGGAGGCTATATGCACCTGATTGTCTTCAGCATCAGAAAATAATTGAAACTAAAGTTTCCAAGATCAATTCTTTTCACGATTCGATTCATGGTCAGCTTGGCCGAGAGTTCTTGATCGTCACAAAAGCATTAATTTGGCTTTGCCAAGGTGAAGTTGCAGAAAAACACAACACACCACTGGTTCAAAGCCTGCGAATACTACTGAGATGATTGTGGATTTGTACATTTATATTGTTCTGCATGTTATACAAAGGCGATGTCAGATGAATTGATAAAAGTTCAGTAGCCACGCATCAAGACAAACAAATCGAGACCGTGTGCATAATATGATTTTGTCTCAGTGAGGAAGCCTCTGGCTGGCTTGCTGTAGTTTCATTATTATTTTGCCTTGTAACTCCCCAGAGAGTGACCGTTTAGTGCTTTCTTCTTGTAAGAAAACTTCCCAAGTTAGTAATACCAAGCATTTTAAGTTACTTTGATATTATTGTTCTTGTTTCTTGATCTCACACATCGGGATCTACCTCATCTTGCAAAGTTTTTGGTTCTTAATGAATGGGGTTCAGTGGACTATTGATCCACTGGGGCTACAAGTAAAAATTGAATAAGAAAGTTAAATGCATACACTTGTTAGGATTACACCAAATCCTCCTCAAGTTTGTGAAAGACTAATAACAATCCTCCCTAATTCTACACATCAAAACGGTGTGTACATGCAAGAACTAGTAAAGTCTGACCTAAATAAGGATATGCTTAGAGCATGTGTCCCGGAATTTAAGGGCAAATGGGTTCTCAAGATTTCGGTGAACGTTTGGATTGGTGCTAGAAAATTTGCATTATGAATTTTAGTGGGTTTTGCTTCGATTCAAGGAAAGTAACAATGGTTTGAAGCCTAAATTTCTATTGTGTTTGATTTGCTTACATTATATAGTTGAAGCCATATTTACAGGCAATCTTCCTGCTAACATATGATTTTGGTTCCCGGTTGACAGTTTTGTACGCCAACGCGTGACATCAACTAGAGATATTGTATTGTAAAATGCATATATGCACTTATTAAGCTATACTCGTTTGTGTTTGGAAATATTTTTATTTTATTATTTTTAAAAATTATTATTAGCAGTTATTTTTAAAAATTATTTTTAGATTTAAGGAAAATAAGGAATTGAATGTGTATGATAAAGCAAATAAAAAGGATTTCATATAATTACAAAATTACCATGAAAAATGAATAAATAAGTCAAGAAAACATTTAAAGTTTATTTCTGTTTTTCTATTTTTAAGTTAAATATCTGAAGTTACAATTGTTGAAAATAGTTACCCAAATGAGAATCTCTATTTTTAAAAAACATAAATATGGAAAAGCATTTTTTTTTTGAAATAGATTAATTATTTTCCAGAAACATAAATAAACCACTGGTTGCAAATGCGGCTACCAACCTCTCTTACTACCTGCTATTGACATACAGAAATTTTCTGAACATTGGCCATAACTGCTCTGTTCTTTTGTTCGAGATTTATTTGCATCCATGTTCCTCGTCGGGTTGGCCTTATAGGCAATGCCTTCAGTGGAGTTCCTGAGATGAGGGGGCTTTAGGGGATATTTTGTTTATTTTTTGTTTTTAAAAGGATTTTTTTTTATTTTTAAAAATGAAAGAATCTGTTTAAGCAATCTGTTTTCAGAATTTATTTTTAAAAATTGTTTTCTAAATATATAATTTAAAAATAGAAAAACAGAAAAAATTTTTAGTTATTTTCTTATTCTAAATGTTATTTTTATAATTAAATAAAATATTTTCTTATTTGCAATACCAAAAATATTTTATTTTTTATTTTATTTTAATTTAAAAATAATTTTTAAAATAAAAAATATCTTTTAAAAATAATTTTTGTGAATAATTTTTAAAAATAGCAAAAATAAAAACATAACTAAACACACACTTAAGGCAGCCATCGAACCATTTATCTACTAACAAAGGTTAATGTGAGAATTGCAGATATAGGTCTAACTAGCCCGTGCTTTCGCACGACACCTATTATTTTTTAATTATTCACATATGAATAACAAGTATAAAATAAAGAATATTATTAAATTATTAAAATCTAACCTATCATGTTTGTATTATAATCATACATTCATTTTTATTAATAACAAATTTTTAACATTTCATATATCATATTATATTAATACTATTCAATAATTTCAGCATCTTATCAATGGATAGGAGGAATAGACATGAAAAGGAGGAAAAAAAATGTAATGGAGTAAATAATTTTTTTTTAAAATTCTCCAAATGTTTCTTAATCCATCACAATCAAAATAACCCTTCAATTTATAGAAAAAATAATTTTCAATGACAATTTTATATTTGATGTTTATCAATAAGAGTCAAGGACAATTATTAAAGAGAATTGAATTTTATTCACTTAATCCAATATTCAGTTATGATCAATTATATATTACTATATCTAAAGTTAAAGGTATAAAAGCATTAAAAATCTTGATTCATGACAAAGATAATAGAAATTCAAGTGTCATCACTAATATTGTATTTAGAGAAGTTTTTCAAAACCTATGAAAATATTTAAATATATTTTGAACTGTTTTTCCTTTATTAAAATCACAAGATGCAATTAACTTTTTCACAAGCAGTAAACATGTTTTCTTCTTCATGTTCATAATATAGTTGATTACTTTTTGATTATTAGAGTTGCAGCTACTCACGGAATGCACAAGCTATAATCTAATTTAATATATTTTTATAATAAAAATAAAATGTATTATGTTCTATTTATATTACTTAGCCATTAATGTCTGAGTTGTAAACATTAGAGGCGAACATAAAAAAAATATAGAAAAATAGAAAATGAAAAGTTTGAGTTATAAATTTTGACAAAATCTCAATTGACATATATTTGATTTTAAACATAACATTTAAAATTTGATATTAAAATATTGACAAAATTTAAATAAATAAATTTAATTTTAATTTGCATATAATTTTTATTAAATAAAGACTATATAATAGATTATTTTGATTAATAATTTCCATATCAAAATTTTAAATTATTTAAAATATGTTTATAATAAAATTAAATATATTATGTTATATTCATATTAGTTTTTGAAATTAATATCTAAATTTTAAATAATAATAATAGAAGATATAAAAAAAGAAAAACACTGCAAAGCAAATAAAAAAAGAAAAACAATGAGTAAATTATAAAATAATATAAGCATTAAAAATATACTATATAGTTAGGTAATTTAATTAATTAAATTATTTAATTTATTTAAATTATTTTTATAATAAAATAAAATATATAATTCTTAATGATATTAGTATTTAAATTACAAATGATAGAAAAGAAAAGAAGAAAAACATTTCATGTAACAATGAAAAAAATAAATACAATAGGTAAGTTGTAAGATAGTATAAGAATAAAATTAAAAATGGAATATAAAGTTAAATAATTCAATTAAATTAAAATATTAACTTATTGAAATATTTTATAATAAAAATGAAATATTTTGTATTATATTTATATTATTAAGTATCATTAGTACATGATTGGATAACAACCCAAAAAAACATAAAAATATTTAATAAATTATATAAGAAAATAATAAATATAATTTAAGGGATAATAGAGCAATTAAAAAGAATAAAAACTATATATTAATTTAAAAGTAATAAAAGTATAGAAAGAAATTTAGTTGAATTAAATCTTTAACTTATTTAAAATATTTTATTGTAAAATAAAATGTATCATGCTATATCTGTTATATATATATAGTGTAATGGAGCAATAATGTGAATGAAAAAAATGAAAATTTGAGTAAGAATTTGAAAACAATAAAAAGAAAAAATGAAGAAAAAAATAAAAGCAAGGGCCTGATTTGGGTTTTTGGTAGAAAAGTGAAAAGTTAAAGGGAGAAAAAGTTGACATGTGTCCTTGGTATGGGAGAAATAAAACCTTATTTTAGTTATTTGATATATTGATATTGATTACGAAGTTAATATGCTTGTCTGATATAAGTTAACTCAGAAAGCAACTCAAACTTATGAACCATTAATCACAGGTATACGTCCATTAATGAAGTCCAGAAGTGTAGGAAAGATACCACAAAACTTTATTATGAATACCATTTTCAGCATGATGTTGTGTTGAATAGGAGCATGATGTTTGTGTAGATAGCATATATGTACAATAACAACGTTAACTTATTGTCTGATCAAAACCTTGGGATCAATTTGTTTTTCAAGAAAACTGTGTCTAAACAAAGGCCACAATACAGATACTCTCTCAGTATTTCAAATGATTTTGATGCAAGAATGTGTATATAATTGTGAATATACTTGCATCTTAAGTTGAAAGCAATTACGCACAAGTTTATCTCACAAATCAAATTTCAGCGTCAAATTAGCATGATCTTTTTCGCATTAGTTTTGTTTCAGTTTAAAACAATTCACCTTAAATTAGATATTGATTTGACATTCACATGATCTTTTGATATAGATTGATGTAAAATTTTTTTTCTAATACTAATTTTGAATTTTATAAAATCTTTCAAATAGTGACATAGTAATTTCTTCTCCTTTTCTTAAATAAATTAGGGTTCAGTCATCTATTATTTCCACGTAGGAGTAATTTGTATATAATAAAACAAAAATTATAAAAATATTTAATTTTTTATATTTGTTTTATTGTTCTATGTTCAAAATTTTAATTTATAATTTGAGGGTTAGAAATAAAATATAATGAATTATATCATATGTTCAAAAAATTAAATTATAATATGGATTACTCCAAATTAAGTAATAATGATTCATCCTAATTGTTATCCAATTCCCTCATTTTACAGCAATAACAATAATAATAAACTCTATTTTCTCTCTTTTTCTATTATCCTTTTCAAAATTGAATACTAAAAAATGATTTTTCTATACAAATAAAAATAATTTTTATGTAGGCTATTATTAATAAAATTTCATGATGATGGAATAATTTATTATAAATATAATTCATTATACATAATTCATTTTAGTCTTTTGATATTCTTTTTCATTTTTCTTAGTAACACTTTTGATGATTGATTATATATAATCTATTTATAAAAGATAATAAATTTTATTATAATGTTTAAAAGACCCTCCAAACTTTTGTAAGGTTAATCCTAGTCCCTCATTCTCTTCCTCTATCCTTTTCCATCATTTTTCCTCCCACCAAACATACTTTAATGGTTATATTTGGAAGCTATGATGAGAAAGAATGGAAAAACAACGAAAGTAAGGAAAGGAGATGGAGAATGAATTATTAAAAGATAACTTTTCCTCTCGTTATTTACATATTTAAAAGCCCTTTAAAAATCTCTAAATTAGAGAAATAAAAAAAAGCTCTAATATAAAAAAAAATGTTAGTTTTGGAAAGATTTTGGAAGACGAAACATAAACTTCCACTACCTTCCTCCCTTGGTAAAACTAAAAAATAAAGGAAAGGTCATATAATAACATTCCTCCCTTCTCCAACCTCATGATTATATTCCGTCCAAACATTCCATGAGGAAAAGTCAAGAAAAATAGTGGGCAGACTGATGCAACTATTCTGATACACTATTTGTTTTTTAAAAAAAAAAACAATCTCTTCTACAACAGAATACCTAGACAAACGCATGTATGTATGTATACATCAAAGCTTTGCCTTGAAAGTTTGACAATAATCTTACAATAGTTCAGAATACCTGAATTTCTCTCTAAATCAGAAAAATAATTAAAATGGCTTCAAAGAATGGAAAGCCTGTGTATAGAGTTATGGATATATTTGCATCGTAAGAAGTTTAGAACATTCATGCATTTATGGCCAAAATTGGGGGGAAAAAAAAAACTATTATGCATTGGATTCTTTTTTCTTAATTTCAGCATAAAATTTCTAAAAAAATGCCTTTTGTGAGTTGATAGCCAAGGGCTGTATTAATGGCTTGTTTGTTCCAAAACCGAGGGAAGGAGCAGAAAAAGAAACTCACAGAAGGGAGATTTAACATGTTCTAGTCATAATATAATTGCCATTCCAACCTAAAGCTAACCTCTCCCCAACTGGAAGAATCGGCAATATATCTTAAAAACCTACAATCTACATTCTCAACTGTCGAAGAAGAGAATTTGAATTTAATATCATTCAAAGTCATGCTTCCAACTTCTGATAGTACTAGAACTGCACCAGTATTGGTCCTCTTCTCTTACCACTGGCTTCTCTCAGATTACCTGCAGTTGAGAGAAATTCGTAAAAAAGTTAAAAGCGAGCAGTGAAACAAAAGTGATTTAGATTTGAACATTCTTATTGATGGTATCAAAAAGCAATAGGTTAATTTGTCTTCCCCAAAAAAAAAAAAAATTCCCGGCATGCCAAGACTAGATTTTCTTCTCGCAACAAATTCAGAAATCAAAGTAATAAATGTAGCTGAAAGCACAGATCTATATAGCAGAACAGTTCTATACAGCAGAAACATGTTGAGAATTTTGGATGAAATAAGATACCTCAAAAACTAATCTTTCGCAGGCGGATCCAGTTGCAAGGAAATGGTATCAGGACTACAGCTCCAAAGCAAGCAATTGAAGAGAAGAAAGTTAAATTGTTTTGCCGAACATGAAGTAACTTCAAGCGTTTGATGATGGGTAAGTTTCTAGGAATATATGTGGCTTAAATCCATTCTATAAAATCAAAAGAAGAATAGAAAGACACAAAGAAAATAGTAGAACATGAAATGGAATGAAAATAATCAAGTGGCTAATTTATACTTAAAATTGGCTTAAAAATTGATAGATCAAGAGATGTTTGAACACCTCGAAGAAAAGAGTTTTGGGGAAATTCTCCCATCTTTAGAAATCCCTGATAAGAATTATTACTGAGCCGAATGATAGCTTCCGATTGACTTGTGTTATTTAGAAATGATATCATAGGCATGACACAATCACCCCAATATATAAATAAACATAAATTTGGAGCATCAATGATTATTTCATTCAAATTAGAGCAGCCGCACAATGCCAGCAACTTAAGTTGTCCACTTGAGATTTTTATCCTCTCATGCATAGTGCAGCTATATTGTATCAAACTCTCAAGGAGAGGGAATTTGGTAAAAAGTTCAAGAAACCATTGGTCAGTGACAATAATACTGACCAAAGACAGCTCCAACTTTCTTAAATTCCTGCACCTTTCCATATTTCCCTTAAGAGGATATTCTTCATAGCAAGAATCATAAGCAAATTCCTCAAGACTTGGTGCATCAACATCAACCTTCCGAATTTGAAAAGCCTTAACTCCCTTGAGCTTAGGCAATCCACTTATGCTTACAGATTTCAAAAGACACCCATCAATGCCTTCTTGGTCCATAGATTTCAACTCATAACATTCATCCAGTGTTATATATTCAATCAAAGGGCAACAAGAAATGATTTTCTGGATTACTTGTGCATCTCCCAAGTAGATAGTGCTAACAAGGATAGTTCCCTCAATGAGGAAAGCTTGATTGGATGCTTAAGGAACGCTTCATCAATTCTAAAATATCCTGTCAAGCTTAACTTTATTAGTGATTTGGCTTCTAGAACACTCGGAGACAAGCAATAGAGATTATCAATAGAATCCCTGTATCCAAGATGAAGGTCTAGCACCTCAACACCATTCCCACATGCCAACTTCAACCAATGATCCATATGACCAGAACAGGACTGGCTAGCAAAGGACTTTATAGTGATCTTACATTCTTTTACAGCTAAACCTTGGTCACGGAACCAAAGCAATTTTCTGTCAACGTAATTTAAAAAGTTGTTTCTTTTTCTCATATGCTCTTCCTTATCATCAGGAACAGCATAAGATACAGAGTTCGGCGGTTCGATTCCAAACTTCCATCCGGCAAAATCCAGAATGGGAAACGTAGACCAAGTGTCTTTCCATTCCTTTGACAAAACACTAGTCCTAACAGCATCTTCATTAGTCAGCCTTGATAGAATATCATGAAGGATTTGTTTTGGCAGATTCGATATCCTATCCATTGTCTCAACAACTCTCTATTCCTTGAAACAAACTGGTATAGCAAAACCTTGGATGTTCCTACGTCTGTTACAATATTTAGGATTGGTACTGCAAAATAAACAGATATTCTTGTGGATAACATCAGAACAATTAATAAGCAGTAAAACATGATTTAAATATATATATATATATATATATATCAGAAACCACTGTGAATAATACCAAAATTCCGTCAATTCTGAAAGATGCCGAGTCCTCCTTTCTCTTTTCCTCTTTGTTCAATCCCCTCTTATTCCAGAAATCCGTCAAATTCTGGATATTCAACGATACAACGCAAGGAAACTGCTAAATAAACAACCAAAATTTTATGGTGTAGTTCATTCCTAACAAATGTAATGTGAGGCAATATGTTTAAATGGGAAGAAAATTGGCACAATCCCTAACATCGAACTCATTAGAAAATATTTATTCTAATAAAAAATATATTTGCATATAAAAACATATTATTTCTTTTTGTTACACATTATTTGATTATTAATATACCAATTAGGCGAAATGCAGCCAGGAGAATATTTTTGGTAGTTTTAAGCAAATCTTTCATCCTCTAAGCAGATATAGTCTACAAACATTTTTAAGTCAATCTCCAAAACTATATACAAGTAGCTGATGAAGAATTCCCAGGTCTCAGAAAATTGGAGAGCTATAAAAAATGAAAAAATGAAAATTTTATGGTGCACAACGTACATTAATGCACTACCAAAATAGAAAGTTAGAATTTATTGATCTATACAATCTAACGCAAATCAATAAATCCATACCCTCAATTTTGGTGGTGCGATTGGTGTATCATAGATGCTCCCTTGCTAATGAAAAATTCGGTGCACCAATTGTACTAGTATATCACCAAAATAGAAGATCTAGATCTAATGATATATGTAATCTTGCACGCACGTCAATAAATTCAGGCCTTAAATTTTGATGGTACACCATAGACACTCCCTTTTCTAATAGATTAAGGGCATCTTTTGCTCTCCATTTAACTAGTGATTGATGATTGAAGATTGTAATTAAGTTGTGACATTGATATAAAAGATGAGTAGTATCGGAGACACTCCAATAACACTTCTCTCCAATGAAGAAGGTGTAGGTCATGCAATTTGTTGGGACCAATCCCAGGGAGTATTCTTAGAGTGTTAAAGAGTAACTTCTTCGTTCTCCATACAGAAATATGCTGACATATCACCATTGCTTTAGAAACTACTTAAAAAATAGTTGGAAACAGTAACAAATTAACAGTCCAACTTCTCTACTCTAACATTACAAAAAAAAAAAAAGGGGGGGGGGGAAGGGAAAGGGAAAACGGCGGGGTGCTTTCAAAGAGAAAAGGAAGATAACTTCCCCTCCAGCATTTAGTTTCACTCCTCGCCTTTCTGCAGCCTCTTACGCGGTCTCGTATTCATCTCATACTCATTCAGTATATGCAACCCATTAGTCAATCTTCACAGAAGAGTAGATCTTGCGGACAAACCAGAGGCAAGCGTAGAAGCCTATTGTCCCCGTCAGCACAAAGAAGGTATAAGATGCAATTATCATGTACCCAAAGTAAAGGATGCCTGACACAAACTTTGTAATCTCCAACTTGGTGAAGAAGTAGAAAATCGAATAAAGGAAAAGATAGAGGGCAGATGAGCCGGCTGTCAGATAAGATCTCCACCACCAGTTATAGTCCTCACTGCACAATTGGAAGTAACAGAGCACGATTGTAATCTCTGCACAAGTGATTAATAGGATAACAAACACGATGAAAAGGAAGCCAAAGATGTAGTAGAACTGGTTCAGCCATATTGATGTCAGGATAAAGAAAAGCTCAATGAACACGGCACCAAATGGAAGAATGCCTCCTATAAGAATTGAGAAGATGGGTTTCATATACCATGCTTGCTCAGGTACCTGCCTAGGAATTTTGTTGGTCTTCACAGGGTCTTCAACGGCTGGTTTTTTGAAACCCAAGTAACTACCCACAAAGACTAGGGGCACTGATATACCAAACCACAGGCAGACAAGAGCAAACATTGTTCCAAAAGGCACTGCCCCAGAAGATTGTTCTTCCCAAATTAAAGCATTCAACACAAAGAAGACTGCGAAGAGAATGCCAGGAAACATGAAAGCAGTTTTCAAGGTATTCCTCTTCCAATCAGTGCCCTTCAGCATTTTGTGCAAGCGTGCTGAGGAGTATCCAGCAAATAAACCCATAAAAACCCACAACAGCACCATGGCAGTCATCAAACCTCCTCGATTAGACGGGGACAAGAATCCTAGCAATGCAAATATCATTGTCACAAGTGTCATTCCAAAGATCTGAACCCCAGTACCAACATAAACACAAAGTAAACCCGAATTCATAGGTGGCCTGAAAACATCTCCATGGACAAGTTTCCATCCAGTCTCTTCCTGAGCTTCATCTTGGGTTTCCAGCTGATTATAATTGGAAATATCTCTGTAAAGAGTTCTCATCATAATCATTGCAACCATTCCAGAAAGGAAGAGAACAATCATCAAAGAATTAATGATTGAGAACCAGTGGATCTGATCATCATTCATTAGAAGATATGTGTCCCAACGAGATGCCCATTTGATCTCACTTTCCTGGAATAAAAATCCAGCAAATGTTTTTCTTAGCAGATCCAGATTAAGTAAAAAAGGATGGGAGTGAGCAAAGATTTGCAGAGTATACCTTGAAGGAAACATCATACGTGAAAACCACATCCTTATTTGTTTCAACCTCTTGTGGAACAGTGCTACCCTGCATCAAGTTCTTGGTGTCTTTATTGCACGTTGCCACCTGTGGATTCTTGTCATCCCACCCCTTATACTCATGATTGATACTGTTACAATTATAGAATTCAGATGAGAATGAAAAGACAAAAGTGGATTAGTCATATGAAATTCCAAGGATGGATAGCATAAATTAAAAGCAATGTTTGAAAGCATTAAACATGCAAGCATATGCTTACTGGTGCCAGGACATGATAAATTACAAAGAGAAATTTTTTAAGTTACCTATAACATTATGTTTTTCCTTTCAATATCTACTATATTAATATACAGTTGCAAGAAAGCAGAAACACCAGCAAGGTAAGATTTATCACAGAATCAACTAGCTAATCTGTTCCATCATGCTTTCTTTCAAACAGCTTACTTATTTCAGGCACTATGTGGCCCAAGACACTTCAGTTATCACTCAGATGTCCCCCCCTCCCCCCAACCAACCGTGCACATGTGGGCAAATACACACACAGTGCAGAGATAAAAGAAAAATACCTGTTTGGTGTGACCTCAAAACCCACAATTCGAGCAGTATCCGTTTCAGGATCTTTGTGATACATAACTCTAAAACTTAAGTGGTTATTGATAAAATATTTCTCCTCCTTGCTCTGTGAGAAAATTGCATAGTTGTAACTTTTAAGTATAAAAAAATACATATTTCTTTAAATGCAGTTATTATGAGCCATACCCCTTGATAGTTTCCTTTAAACCCAACACGGAAACCTTGTTCATATGTTGTTGATCGACTTCCATCCCTCCTTTGTCTGAGAACAGCAACTGGAAGATTATCCAAAATCCTGTTTGTTGTTTTGAGAGCTTTAAAGGTCAATGAAGCACGGAATAGCAAAGTATTTTGTAAGGAGGCAGCTGGTGAAAAGAAATGGGAAAAAGAAAAAGAAACTCTAGTGCATGGCAAAGAACTAACTGTAACTCATTTATTGCTTACATGTTTACTCTATATTCATCATCTATTTTTTCTTTGAAATTCTTGGCAGCTTCAGCATCGAGAGTTACACGACAAGCCACAGTGCAAGACTTTTTCTTCCTCATTTCAAACTGACAAAAGAAATCATAACGTTCCGTTAACATAATCAAAGAAACAACAGAACCAAATTTCAGGGCCTCATTATCCAACCAAATTATTAAGAAAAGGAAAAGGTAACAGGTGCTCACTCTATATATTGAATTCTCAATGCGATCACCTCTAAGGACCTCTCCTAAATTTTCTGCACTGTTCACAATCTTTTGAGGTTTGCAAAACTTCAAGAAGTAGTAGTCATATGGAAGTTGAGTTTTTGTAGATGACAGTTTGTTCACTTTGACAGATAGTGGGTCGCCCTGGTCCCATATAAAGACTGAATTAATATTTTCAGGTAATAATCTAAATCTAGGAACAAAACGAACAAATTTTATGAACAAAAGAATAATTCCTGAAACCAGCTAGATCGTCACTCATTCAGTTAAACAGCAGTTAAAGTTCACATTTCAACACAGACGACAAACAACTGAAACCAAATTACATAACTCGCAACCAAACATATAGCTACTGGCTTCCTAAATCTCAACCAATTTTTTGCATTCGAACTCCCTTGTGCTTGTTTTCATATGCAGTTACCAATTTATAATCGAGTATCAGAACGTATCATCGATGATACAGAACCTTGGCATTGAAAATTCGAGCTAAAAAATCTAATCTCTTACCCTACCTCCCAAACAAATTCAGAGCAAGAATAAAATGATGATGAAGATCTCCAGCATTTCCATTTTCAAACCAATAACTAAAAATCGTCGAGAACAACTATCCTTCCGTGGAATTGATAATTCTAAATTTGGCTCAAACAACATCAAAACAGCCAATGCAAGCCACTTTAATCCAACACAAAACATATAAAATGACCACCACGTTCATCATCCAGAGTCAGAGTCCCATCTGACACAGCATAGATCAGACCTAAAAACCTAGATTTAACCACGTCAACACTAACCCAAAAAAATTCCAGAAATCAACATCAAAATTGATGCCTAACGATGCGAAGATGAAATATATGTCGAAGCAAGAATCAAGAGGTCGAAACAGCGGGAAATGCATGAAGAATCGATTCGAAGCATACAGTTTGGAAATCGCGAGGAGCAACGCCGGGAAGATAGAAAGAGTAGGCGGAGGAAACGTAAAGCAGCGCGAAGAAGAGTGTGGCGGCTGCCCGGATGGAGATCGTACCCATGATCTTCTTGCTCTTCAGAGTACAGTGTGATGGTAAAATGGAAACAAGCTAATTATAATGTTACTTGGACTGAGACCATGGAGAGTCTAGTAGTTTGAGTGCAATTCACCATTGCCAGCCCTGTTTGTGCTGCTTCCAATCCATCATCCTATCCATGTGTTGGTTTCTATTATTTTAGGTAATAGTTATGATACACCAATTATATCAGTAGATTATTATTTTAAATTATTAATTTTTTTATAAAGTAAATTAAATTTAATAATATAAATTAATAATATATCAAATTTTATTTTAAGGGTGGGATTCCCATGCCCCGAAAGAAAAGTAAGGCACTACACTTTTGTTGGCTGCATACTGACCGTTTGATTAAAAAGGTTGACTTGCTTTATTAATATACTAATGTTTTACATTTTGACAACAGAAACATGTATAAATTGTACAAGTACCCCATTATGTGATCCTTGGTCACGTTTTGGCTTTTGTAATTTCTCTAAACAAGATAAGGAAATAATCCAAATCAACAATAGGCTAAATAGATTTATAATTTATAATATTTTTGTTAAAATTTATATTTATTATATAGATCGAGATGAAATTATGTAATGATTTATAATTATTTATTATGATTTTGAAAAAGGATTTGTTAATCATGATATTGGTTAAAGAGCATATTGTGTACAATAACATAATTTCAAGATTAAATTTAAGCTTTTTGAATCTTATTCCTTTTGAAAAATTGAAATTAAAGTCTTAAATTATACAAAATCATAGAATTAATATTTATTGTTTATCTAATTGATTGTTTTATTTGAATAGGTGCTTGTTTAATGATCGTTTAATTTTTGTGATATTAGAAGTGACAATTTTTAAATGGATATGCAATGTCCTAATTTCGAATTTAGGACACTGAAAATTAAAAGTTTTAAACCAACGTTTGGTACGGTGGCTTCTTTTTAATGAGTTTTTTAAACAAAAATCATATTATACAAACTAAATGAAAAAAGGGTTGACGCCACTATACTAAGGAACATTTTAATAAGTTTTTTAAAATAAGAATCATATCATAATGCTATTAAATATTAATTTATTATATTATTTTTTTAAAATATAATTTTGAACCTAATTTTATATATGTACTTAAGTAAAAATTTTATATATCTAACTTAATTTATGTTAATTATATAATGAAGAAATTATAGGTAAAATATTATGTGATACCGTGATATTTGATTTTCATTCGAGAGTTTATGAAAATATTACAAAAGTAGTTGATTAATTGAAGGATGGGTTTTAATCACAAAGTATTGTAAAAATTAAAGCTTGAATTCTGTAAGGTTTTAAAATTGATGAGGGATAAAATACAAACATTGCAAATGTAGGGAATGCTTTTACAAATTTTCAATTGTATATATAGAAATGGATTAGACTGAATTAAGTTTTATTTGAAAGAGATCATATATGCTTTGTAAATTATTAACATGAGTCTGCCCTATTAACTTATATAAAGCTAAAATTTAGGTTTCACTTAACTTATTTTAAAAGTTTAATCCAACCTATTAACCTATTTAAAAGTTAACTTACATAAATATTTTTTAAATAATCTAATAGGTAAAGGCCTTTAATGTAAATAAAATAATAATTAAATTAGATCTGTATTTATAATTGTAGGTATTATACTATATGAATATTATATGTATGTATATTTTATAAATGTATATATTATATATTATGTTATACTATATTAATATAGATATATTAATTATTAAATATGTTGGTTTAATAGGATTTCGAGCTAAATCTACAAAAAAAAAATTATTAACCTAAATAAGTTTATTTATTAGTCTTGACTTGACTTGCTTTGATAAAAATATTATGCTAGACTAAGTTGAAAGTAAGTTAGGTTGTATACATTGATAGATGGTCTAATCTATTTTCATCTCTAACTACAAATGTAACCCAAAAATTAATTTCAAATTATATGATATTAATCAAAATATTAAAATTCATATATTCTTTTGTTCAGATTAAATTTCATTAATAAAAATAATGTGAGAAAAATACTCCATTGTCCTCTAAGATTTAATAAAATTAAATAGAATTTTTCTCTACTTTCAAACTTACTAATATATATTTAAAGTATAAAATAATGTTATACTTTTCAAACTTGAACCTTTTCTAATAAAATAATGATAAAATATGTTTATAAATAATTCAAATGAAATAATATATGATAATTTAGGATTGAGCTCCTTAAAAGTAAAGTGCAACATTAAAGTACTCAATGAAAAATCAAGAGCTCAAAATTTAACTAATGGCAATAAATTAGCAAAATAATATTTAAATTTGTAACTACTTATTCTTTTAAATTTTTCATCAAGACCAGAGATATTGCAATTTATTCTCTAAAGTACATGTTACCCTTTAAAAGAATTCAATCTGACAATCTAATTATTTTATTATTAAAGATAAGTTTTGGTTAAGTTTAAGTGACTAAAAAAAATATTATGCTTATATTAAAATTTGACATTTTTATTTGCCTAATTGTTTAAACTTAATTAATGTATTTTTCTATCATAAAATATTTAAAATATTTCAAAATGATGAATATGAGCTGTGCAGTCATCTTTTTTCATAATTTTTTAAATTTAGTATAAGTGCAACATTTTTTAATTTTTAAGTAAATTTAAGTAGATTTTAAAATTAAAAAAGGGTAACCAAATTTTGTGTTACTAATTTAATTAAATTATAATTGGATACTTGTACAATTATTGTGTGTGTCAATTATTAACAAAACCTATTAAAAATTGACAAGTATCTAATTAGAAGTTAAAAATAAATCTTAAATTTTAGTTTAAATTTGTCTCTTTGTAAAGAACCAATTAAAAATTGAATAAAACAATAAACAGTAACAAAATAATTTAAATTAGTTTCTGTATTCAATTTTTTATTTTTCTCTCACGTTATCTTTTATTATATTATTATATTATTTAGAAAAATGACACAAATCAAATTGTTGGTAGAGGTCAAATAATGAGACACTTAAACAATTATACTTGTTTTTGGTGCTAAAATGCAAGACATTAAATGCATTGATAAAATAGATCAACTTTTAAATCAAATGGTTGGTATGGAGCCAACGAAACATGGGGAGTCGCCCCACCTTTTTTCTAAGATATTGTAACTTCACCCTTATTTTAAATGTTAAATTAAATTATTAAAAATTACAATTACAATTTAATTTTCCCTATTTTTTGAACAATATTATCCACCAACTCCCTCCAATATTGCAATTAAAAGCGGGCTTTTTTAATTGACATATGTGGCACAAGTTTTATTTATGTGGCCATTGAAGAATCAGAAACATTCACATTAGTAGCATTTGACTGACATGTAAACCTTAACAAAGTGCTTTCGAATTCTTTCTATTCAAATTATGGACAAACAAGAAAATGAATGTGTACCACAGATAACAAGCCAATTAGATAGAGTTTGCTTAATAAATTCTGTATTTTTGTTTGAGGGAAGGATGTAAATACCTCTTTTAATCTCAAGATACTTAGAATTTACCCCTTAAATTTTAAAAACTTAAAAATTATTTTCTTAAATTATATAAAATCTAAAATTAACACTTATTATCAATTTAATTTATCATTTTATCAAATTATATGAATTTTTATTATCTCTATAAATAAGAATCATGATATAATAATATGTTAATTTATTTTATTATTTTTTAAAATAATTTTTTATTAGTATAATTAACAAAAATTAAATTAGATATATGTACAAAATTTTAATTAAATAATAAGAAATGAGTTGCAAAATTTTATATAAAAAAATAATGAGACACACTAATATATTATAGCTAGCTTATAACTCATGTGACACACAGATTTAATTAATTTTAATTAATAATATTTTATAATAAAATTTAAATTTTTAAATTTTAAATTAGTCAAATAATTAATATAAAATATATTGTCATATTTTCATCAATTAAATAGTTATAAAATTAATTTAATTATACTTGAGTTAAGTAAGAATATTTACTATAATTTTTTAACCCATTGCTAATTAATAAAGTTGTCATATTATTATTGTAATATTACATTAATAGTTATCATTATCATAATTAAAAGTATGCATACAATTTTAACTATTAAAAACAAATCAAATTTGAAAAAATAATATAAAATTATATATATAAAAAAGATATAACATTTATTTATATGAAATTGAGAATATATATATATATATATATATATATATATATAGCCATCCTTAATTCTATATAAATGTAAACCATGATATATAATAAAAAATAAATATTTTCTAATTTACTAAATAATCTTTTCAAATATTTTTTAAATAAAAAATATTTAATTGATCAAAACACATTAGTCTTTCCAAAAGTCACACACTATAATGCAAACATATATATGCTAAATACAATTAAGGATTAAAATTTAACCTACAACGGAAAAACAAATGTATATTAGCCTTTCATAAAAATTCAAAGATATATATACTTCAATTTTTGACAAAAAAAAATTACATTACATACCTTCTCAATGTAAAACATGTAAAGTTCTTTTATCTTATTAACTTGCAATAGAAAAACAAATGTACATTAATTTTAAGCCATGCCTAGAATTATAAAAAATAATAATTTACTTTATCTAATGAAATAAGTCATGCATTATAAATTTACTTTATGTAAAAAATTGATATAAACTATAAAACTAGTAAGAAGATAAGATTTATGGGTTCAAATGGGGTGTTAGCTAGCATGAAATTCTTCATTACTTGTTTTTCTAATGGAAGAATATCATTATCTAATCTCCTTGTCTAAATTCATTCCCACTTTTATACTTATTTTAAGCAAAATATTGTAGTGTAATGTTTCAAAATAGAATAATATCTAATTTTATTATAACATTAAAATTCTAAGGTTATTATACATTGTATTTTGATATAATAGAATGAATAAATGTTAAAAATTAGAAAGCAAATTTTTTATGCATTATTACAAAATTCCCTAATACAACTATGCCATATATAACTACCTAAGAAGGAATCAAAGAAGAAAATTAAAAAAATAAAGAATTATTTTCAAATCGATGAATACTTATTGATTAACAATCATGATAAAGCAATAATGTGTCAAAAGCAATCACCAAAGGCAACAATTATCATTTATTAAGATGGCACCATGATGATTCAATAGATCGATATTATAAATAACAAAATAATGTCACTTAGAAACTAAATGGCTTGTTTGATTAAAGTTGGAATTGCTTATAAGTTTTAGAATTCGAGATTAAATAACTTGAAATAGAGTTGTGAGATAAAAGAAAGTTGACCAATAAGAAAAAGATGAGGCAAAGATTGTTAGCATTGATTCAAAAAGAAAAATCAACAATAATGTATATAGATAGTAAGAGTTTGAATATTTCAATTATGTAAATGGAGACGTAGAAATAGAAATGACAATGAAAATTATCCAAAACAAAGATGTAATTTTTGTTAGAATGAATGAAATAATTACTAATGATCAACCAATGTTCATGAAAATTAACTGGTGTTGTACAAGGAAAAAATTAAAAAAATTATTTTAGAAAGGAAAAATGCACAAAAATTAAAAAATAAATAAATTAAGAAAAAATTAGAAAATTTTGAAAATATAATAAATAAGAGAAATTAGGGAGTTCTTAATTTAATATAATTTATTATATATAAATGAAAGATTCAGTCCTAAAAAAATACAATAAATAAGGGAAAGAAATCATAGAAATTACAAAAATACAATAAATAAGGCAAAAAAATTAAGAAAATTATTTCAAAGAGGAAGAAAATGTATGAAAATTAAAAAATTTAATAAATTAGAAAAAATTATAAAAATATAATAAATAATAAAAAGAAAGTAATGACTTTTTTCTTAATTTAATATAAATTGCTATATATAAATAAGAGTGCAATTTCTTGTATTAATTGTTCAAGTGTAACTCAACATAATGCAATATTCATTAAGAAAAAATTAAATGTTTGATTGTAACTTACTATGACATAATATTCATAAAAAAGTTATATTAAATGACACATGAGAGTTATAGAAATGACGCTTAGTATAAAAGAAAGTAGAAAATATCATGACTAATATATAATATATAAATATTATAGTTCTTGTTTAAAAAATCCATTAAAAAGTTAATTTAATTTGATAAAGGATGTTAATTCCAAGTTTTGTGAAATTTAAAGCATAATTTTCACATTTCCAAAGTAGAAGGGAACAAAATCTAACCATCCTAAAATTGAATAGAATATTTTTTATTTTTTATTTTTTAAATATTAACTCAAGGGAAAGAATTAATTATAATCTTAAAAGATGAGGGGGTAACATTATTCAATTTAAAAATAGAGAGATGAAATTATAACTTTTGACAAAATTAAAGGATTAAAAGTATATTAAATCCTATTAGTTTTAATCTTCAAGAATATGATAAATAAAAAAATAAAGTAGACATATTGTGCATATACACTAAACACATTTACATGGTGTTTAGTTCATGAAGTTATAATATTTATGAAAATTTGGTGATATTTAGTTCATCGAATCATAATATTTTCAAATTTTCAAGAATACCATATCTCTATATTTGGTTTAGTTAAAAAATTCCTATATTACAATACTATATTTTAATTAACTTAGATATATTTAAAAATATTATTAAATTATTAAAAATATTCTCATTAAGAATTAAGTGGTCAATGATGGTAGGTAACAATAATAGTGTTAGTGGTTGATAGTGAGGCTATGGTCAACTAATGGTAGGTGAGGGATAGTGGTGTTTCATTATGGTGGCCAATAACAAAAAATGATTAACATTAATGATGATACAATAAGGTGATAAGGTTTGAAAAGATTGATAAACAATCATTGTATATCATTAAAATATTCTTAAGATATAAGAATATAGAATGTCTACCTCTCTATAATAGCATGTTTGGTACAATAGAAATGAATGAAATGGAAAAAGTTTATTTAGTAAATACCATGGTATGAGAGCGATCATTTCATCAAATGGTAAAATCTATATTTTATAACAAAAGTGATGAAATAGTTATTTTTTCATTTGTGGAATGAATTTTGTGCATTCTTATACTTTACACTTTTCATATATTTCAATATTATCCTTTATTAAAATATAATAAACAACGCATATTTTTTAACATTATATTATTATATTATATTATTAATTATATCTTTAATAATAACAATTAGAATGAAATGTTGTTATTTTTATACAAAATTTATTTAATATAATAATTTTGGCAAATTAAATTTTCATACTTTTACTATAAAAATTGTTTGTTAATTATACTATTGATATTTATGATTTTTTATTTTTAATTATGAAAATTATAAATATATAAAAAATAACAATACTATTTTTCATATAAATATATAAAAATAACAATACTATTTATTTTTAAGGATTTATTGTTATTTATATTTTTTCCATTTCCTACAATATTTGTAATACCAAATATAATTATAGAATGGAATGCCCATTTTATTCCTAAACATATCAAATATAATTATGGAATAAATATTTCATTTCATTCTATTGTACCAAACGCAATCAAAGAATATTTTAGAAGAATTTGAACAAAATATAAAAATATAATATTCTTTTAAAATATTTTTAAGAATGTAAAAAAAGAATATTTAAACCAAATGTAACCCAATATTTTTTTACACATAAAGGTTTAATAATAGAATATGATGTCAAAATGAAAAGTCAAATATAATCTAGATTGGAATGAATAATCCATTATACTCACATAACATGCAAAGGAAGAATAAGACCTTTCAAAAAAATATGAAATATCATTTGAGTTAAATACTTATAGTAATACAATTTATAATTTTTCAAATATATATGTGACAATTACGTTAAAAGATCGATAAATGATGTAAAAATGCTCCTATAATTATTTGGTTTACTTATTTCCACAATGCTTCAAATTTTTCTAGCTTTTTGTATGAAATACACTATATTTCACATAATTATGGAATTGTTTAGTTCTAACCTCATTTATCAACTAAAACTTAATCACATAGCTGATTTATTTTCTAAATTTTTCAAAAATTACACGCATGGTTAGTAGCAAGTCAACTAGCTTACAAGTAATTCATAATTCGATTTAAATTCTAATTTGATAAGTTGAACTCATAAGATAGATGAATAATATATAAGTTAAATTATTTGACTTGTAATTTTGAATCCAAATAGATAAAAACTTAACTTTCTTTTTGCTACAAAAAGGAACTTTATATATTAGTCAAACACAATATTAATATCATGAGTATAGGCTTCTTTGACTTTAGGAGGAGCATCAGGAACAGAACCATCTTCACTCCTAATTACATTAAAAACTCAAAAAGCCCTCTCATTAGCTGCACTATTAGCAATCCTAGAAATCCAGACAATAGATAAACAGGTTGATGTCTCTAAGTACAATCTGATATCTTCTACCAACCTTGTATTTTCCATAGACAAGTGATAAATCCTAGAATGGCATCTACCGTAATCTTGCAATCTGATTCAATAAATATTCTAGGGTAGTCCAAATTGTCCACTATTTAGCATGCCTTTAAAATAGCATAAGTTTCACCTTCCTTAATAGTGTTCAGGTGTAGTTTTTCAAACCACATTTCCAAAACATGTCCAAACTCATTTCTTGCCAACACAGAAATGGTTGTTTCTCCTCTTTGCCATGCAGCGTCAACATTGAGCTTAAGGCAATTAGTAGGTGGTGGGATCTAAGCATGACTGACTATAGTAGCTGGCGGTGTAATGCCTTCATTTTGTATTCATAATTGCTCTATGCGTAAATCATCATCAATCAGAGCAACAAGGCACTCAAGATTCGAAGGAAGACCTGTAAAAATAAGATCGTTGCAGGCCTCCCACACCCGGCGAGATATAAAGGCAGTACCTACTAAAATATAGAACCGTACTTGTGGTGTTGCCTCACTATGTGTCAGCTTGTTATTGATACCAAGAATAGCCTCCAAATAATCCTGCACAGAATCAAAGGGAATCTGCGAAATATAGATACCATGAAAATGAAACCAAAGAACTCTTACTATATCGTACCACGTAAGGACATGAAAGTCCGTTTCAGCTTCCTGGAGACAAAATGGGCATCGTACATCATGAAGCTAAGCAAATTGTTGTATCCTCATTCTGGTAGGAACTAAACCACTACCAAATCGCCATAAAGACACTTTCAATCGATAGTGACTCATAGCATTCCATAAAATGTTCCGAATCTTGGCAGACCTTTCATCGAGTAAAAACCAATTACGAGCATGATAGACTGACTTTACAGTAAATTCTCCAAAGGATTCCAACATCCACTTCATTTCATCATGGCCTCTTTTTGGAATTCGGAGTTGGATCACTCTCTCAGCATCTTCAGCAATGAAAATGTGATATACCATATTAACATTTCACTGTTTAGAATGTAGGAGCCATAAGTCTTTTTATTGTGAGGTGTGTAGGCAACATTAGAATATCTCTGAACGTGGGTCGAAATCCTAGAATAGTAGGGACCCAGGGATGGTTGGCAGTTAATGGTAACTCCCCACTTCGCACCAAGTAACATGCTCCAAGTTTGAGGGTTGCTTGACACGACACTATGCATTTCCAAATAAATGAACTGGAACGTTAATGCTCAACCTCTAATAGGGACCTACCGTGTAGATATTTTCTAGGAAAATTGGTGGTCCATAATTTGTCATTTTCTATTTCTAACAGCCATGCAACCTTTGTCAAAAGTGATTCATTTTATTCCTTAAATAATTTAAATCCAAGACCCCCCAGTTTCTTTGGTTTGCACAGTTCTGACCAAGCTACAAGGGTATAGAAATGATTGTGGTCTTGTTTGGCATTCCACTAAAAGCATCGTGACAAGGAGTCCATTTTTTGACAAATTGAGGTTGGGACACGCATTGTGGACGTTGTATAAATTGGCAATTGTTGAATCATTGAGGTGATGAGTGTCGTGCGACCTGCCCAAGACAATGTCTTTTGTCACCATCTTTGCAAGCGAGATTGAACTTTATTGATGAGATACCGGAAGTCATCATTTTTCTTTACTGAGAGAAACATTGGAATACCCAAATATTTTGATAGGAGTCAAATATAAAAAACCCATGATTTGTTGCCGGAGTCTCCTATGCACATTGGGGCTAAAAAATAATCCAAATTTTTGAAAATTAATCTGTTGCCCAGACCAATCAGCATATTTATGAATACAATCTTGTAAGCCTTTGGCGTCCAACATGTTAGCTCTAGAGAATAAAATCACATCATCTGCAAACATAAGATGTGATACTGAATCACAACCTTTACTAATTTGGATACCATAAATATGACGTTGAGCTTCAGCTCTCAAGAGGAGTTTAGAGAAGACTTTAGATACCAAAATAAAAAGATAAGGTGATAGAGGGTCACCTTGTCTAACACCTTTGGATGGGCAAAATTTATCAAGAGGACTTCCATTAAGCAAAATAGAGAAAGAAACTAGGGACAAAGATTAATGTATCTAATGCAGAAATTTTGGGTGAAAACCAAAATTGCGTAGAATCATCAATAGAAAGTCTCATTCTACTTGATCATAAGCTTTCTGCATATCTAGTTTAATGCCCATCAATCCATCCTTGCCTTTTTTCTTTCTGATTGTATGAATGATTTCTTCTGCCATGAGGCCATTTTCAGCAATCCAACGTCCCGGTACAAAAGTTGAATGCATCAAGGAAATTAACTTCCTTATAACTAGGCACAACCTATTTGCAATAATTTTAGAAATCATCTTATTACTAAAATTGCAGAGGCTGATAAGTCAGATGTCTTGAAAAGTTTCAACAGGTACTTACTTGGGGATTAACACAAAAAATGTTTGATTAGTTTCTTGTAATAAGTGACCATTAATGAAAAAGCTTTGAATGGCTTGAATTACATCAGGAGAAATAAAATCCTAACAATTTTGATAAAATAAACTTGGCATACCATCAAGACCTGGGGCGATGCATTTCTTTAATCACCTTCCAGATTTCCTCCTCTGTTGGTATCTCACACATAGCTTCATTTTCCAAATCTGTGATGCATTTGGGTATTAAACCTTCAAGATTCTGTGGTATGGCCGATTTTTGTGACTTGAACAAATGTTGAAATTGCGTGACCAAATGGGTGCCAATTTAATTTCGTCTTTCCAACCATTTTTCAGGAGCAATCCGAATTGTAGCAATATTGTTGGTTCTTCTTCTAATGATAGTGGAAACATGGAAAATTGTTGAATTTGTGTCCCCATCTTTAATCCATAATTCTCGGGACTTTTATCTCCATATTTGCTCCTGCCTTTTCAATTGTTCCTTAATTTCGGCTTGAATTTCCTTTTCTTTCTATACATTTGAGATGGTCGGCTCTTGTTGGTGTACTCAGTCCAGTTCAGCTTGAAAGGTTTTGAGACGTTGATGCCAATAGCCAAAAACTTCTCTATTCCATTGTCTTATACGTCCTCTAACCTATCTCAATTTATGTGTCATTCGGAATAATGCAGAATCTTGAGTAAACGAAGTTGTCCAAGTTTCTTTGATTACTTGAGAACAAGTATCATCCCGAAACCGAGCGGTAATGAATCGAAATGGACGTGGATGATAATCATTGTCAACTTGAGTATTAAGCAGAATGGGAAGATGATTAGAATGATGAGATGACAAGGTACTTAAGGCTCCCCTAGGATACATTAAACGCCACTGAATACAACACATTACACGGTCTAGTCGTTCTCGAATATTCTCAGCTCCAATGCGACAATTAGACCAAGTAAATTGTTATCCATTTGTAGCAATATCTATTGCACCCATGTGTTGAACAAATTCGCTGAAAGCTACATCAAAGGAATTTCCTACTGGTCTTTCCCCCTGTTTATCATTCAGGTACAAGAAAGCATTGAAATCCCCTATAATCATCTAAGGATGATCCATTGCCATATACATCTCATATAATTTTGTCCAGAGAAAATGTTTGTCTGCTTGATAAGGGAAACAGTAAAAAAAAGTGATGCACCAAATATTACCATTTTTAGGGTCCTCAATTTGAACAAGAATATAACAATGACAGGCTTCCCGCACTGTTAAGGATATAGTTGGTCGCCATAATATCGTAAGCCCCCCTCGATGGCCATCTGAATGTACTACAAAGTGTTGCCAGCAACCCAGGCACTGTACTACCTGTTTGATACGATCCTCCGTTGGCTTTGTTTTACATAAGTAGATAATATCTGGCCTATTGCCTCGAATGAGAGCCCCGAGGGCTCTAACTGCCGAGGAATTATTTATTCCCTGGCAGTTCCAAACTGATGTTTTCATGGCGCCTGTGGGGGCATGATTTGGCCCGCCTCCTCAACCTTGTCAGATATTGATGAAGGACTATGCTGAATGTTTTGTTTGTTGGTTTGTTTGAGATTTCCACGTGCTCAGTTCTTCTATTGAGAAATTCTCACCTTGCCCCGCGATACGGGTTTCTCGCCCTGTCCTTCAAGAAACACTTGAGTTTACTCGTTTTCATAACTAAACTTGTCCAAAACCTTACTTGATTTTTTGGCTCTACTCGACTCAGATCCATCTGCCTATTTTCTCTTAGGAATAACGCCATCTACAAGGGAATCTTCAACAAAAGGTTCAGGTAAAATTTGTGGGAGGAAAGTATTGGAAAATGACTCCTCTCTATTGGACTTTGGAGAGGTCGCACTCTTTGCGATAAAGGATTCCTGAATTGGATCGGTTAGTTGATGTAAAGCCGAAGTCTGGGCCTTTTTTGGAGGGACATTCTGACGTACTTCATTGTTTGTTCCTGGAACCAGATCTACAGTTTCCTTTAGGCTACTGACCGTGGAGTTCTCCACTGGATGCCCTTTCGTTCCTGTATCGTGTGTATCAGAAAGGAAATCGTTGACAGACATCTTTTCAACGAGATGTTTGGCCATCACGCCCATGATAGACGTCTTCTCGGCAGTTGATGGTTGTGGGTACTTCTGAACGGTGTAGTATAGACTACCGTTGGAACCTGTTGTAGCAAAATCGACGTAGAAACCCCTTGATTAGGGCTCAGATCATGAATTGGCATAGCCGGGGCCGTCCCCAGCCAGGGACCCCATCTTTTATGTTGCGGATAGTCATTGCCCTGGACCCTTGGTTGAGGGCATTCCTTTTGTTCATGTCCTAACACCCCACATGCATAATGAAAGTGCTGGAGTTTCTCATACTTAAACTTTAGCCAAGTTCTTTCCTCTGTAGAGCGCGGAATCCATACTCCAGTTAACAGTGGCTTCATAACTTGAAGGGCAATCCGTACCCGAAGAAATCCTCGACATAAGATTCCGTTAACAAAAGGCTCTTCTACTGCCAATATTTTGCCAATCCTACTGCCAATCATCCGAGCGTTGTTTTCGTTGTAAAATTCCAGAGGGACATTATGAATTTGCACCCAAAATGGAATAGTGTCAAACACTAACTCCGCTGAACTTTTACCCGATTCCCTTACTTCCATGGCGATCAACTTTCCAAAGATATTCCATGGCGCAGTCTCGAGAATTTCCCTGATCTGGTTTTTGTTGGAAAAGCTAATCGCGTAGCGGTTTGGTCCCAAATCCGATATATGTAGATCTGTAAAAAAGTGCCAAGGTTTTCTGAGATTATTTTTAAATGCTGTCTTGTTTACCAACTTCGGTCCCAAGATTTGAATGGCTAGAACAGTTGTGTTCTCCTGAACTTGCTCAGCGTTACTGATAAGACCAAATAATACCTCATCGGGATCCTCCTCCACCCGAACCAGAGAAGGAGAATTAAGACTCATGTTGGACTTGGTTTCGAAACAAAACCCCAGAAATCTCCAATGGAGAAAGCAAATGATGCAGAAACCGTCGTTGCGACACTAGTTTTTCTCGTCACAAAGAAACTCTCCAACCGAGAGAAGATGCTTCGCACACATCCTAACGTTTGATAAAAACTTAGCTTATTTATATTATAAGCTAATTCGATATATAAACATAAAAATAAAACTAAACATATATGTATAAATTTATATATGATGATATATATTATTTTTAAATAAAACATTTAACAAAATTATATTTTATAAGCTATAATGCATAACGATATATATTTTATTACTAATATATTACTTTAATATTTTTATAAATATTTTAAATATTATTTTAAATAAAAATATAAAAAAATAGATTAACAATAATTGACAATTTTGGATTAGTGTACAAACTTTATGCTATTAGAAGAATAAAAAGGCAACAATTTAATAAATAACATTAATTTTTCAATTATAAATAAAGTAATTAAGTAAATAACCTTAACTTCACCTTTCATTCTTTGAATCAACTTATTTATTTTACTTTTGTAAAGTCAAGTAATTAAGTAAATAACTTTGATTTGAAGTTTCATTTTTTCAAACAATTTAAAATCTCGATTAAGAAAAAGATCCCCTAACTTCCCTTGGCATCTTTGCTTCTTCCCATTATAAAGTGCAAGTGATAAAATAATAATGCTAAATTTTGTTATTTATACTTTTATGGCTCTATTCATAATGCTCAAGGCAAATTTATGAGTACCACAACAAGAAGAAATAACAGCCGTCTAATTATGTGAGATTTAAAATTGGCCATCCAAACAATAAAATTTATGACCATTTGAAGTGAGGACTACCGAATATTAAGGTGCTAAAATTATCCTTTTGTAGTTGTTACAAATGCTCGTTGATGATTTTATTAGCCTTTTTGGAATTGTTACCAAGACTTGTTAATGATTTTACTAGAAGAATAGGAAGTTCAAGTAAGTATTTGAATCGGAAAATTATCGTAGGCAACTAATTTGCTACTGGCAATTCTGCAAGTAGCTGCTTTGTCATTGTCGTTACCATTAATGATTGCCTTCAACAAATTCTTGGGTACGTGTGTTTGTTATTGCATTTTGAATGATTGTGCCAATTAATTTTATTTGCTATTATTGTTTGCATTGTGTGTCAATAAAAAGTAGAGATGGAATAACATTAGTGAATTTTAGCCCAAAAATCATAAATTTTGGATAAATCAATTTATAGGACTATGTATGTGAGAAATTATCAATTTTAGCCAAAACATGATAGGCTTCAATGCTATCAACTGTACACTACTTAATAGTGACATTAAACCACTATTAACCTTTGTTAAATATATGCTTTAGTATGTAATAATATAAAGGTTTAACAAATATTATCGTCCTTTGAGATCGAAAATCACTACCAGACCTTTAGGTAGTTACTAGCATACATTAAGGACATCACAATTGAAGATTGAAATGTTATTCATTCTTCCAAAGAAATATATAAGAACTTAATTGCTGTTAAAGTTTCTAACTGTTGTTTCATTCTTCAAGAATGTTACTATATAAATTAATGAAAACTACTATGTGTTTCTAATTATATTACTTTTGATCACTTAAAGAAATTTATGAGAATTGAGTTAATACTTGAGCTTACAAAAATTATTTCATATTTCAAAATAGTTACTAAATAGCTGCAGAATAATTATAATATTCCAATGATCAAGTTGTTTATTTAATTAAGGAAATAAATGAAAAATTAGTTGCTAAAAACTAATATTATTGCTACTTTCTTTATGTAGGAAAAAAAAATTTTATGAGACACAAGTAGCAAAACCACTTAACAGTAGGTGACATCCTAACTTACAGAATGTCTACTTATAAACATACACTTTCTACCAATGTGGGGACTAAACCCCACCCTCGGTAGGGTGGGGCCCAACCACGACTAAAGCCTCTCATATATTAGTGTCACGCATGGTGCAACATGTACCTTTTTTTTTTAGCAAGCACAAGTAGCAAACCATCTAACGTGGGCTGGTATGTTGACTTGTGAAATGTCTACTTATAAATACATACACACATAAACTTTTTTTTTATGTCGGAAAGTTACTATCAAACATTATGGCATTTATTAGCAAATCTTATAATAATTACTACCATAACAAGAAAAATCGATCGACTTGATTAATTTTCTAGTTTAAAAATATTTTTTTTCACATACTTAAAGAAGAGGGAAATTCTAAGGTATCTTTAAGATTTCTAAATCCTAGGTGGTGTAACATAATATAAGTCATTAGATGAGAGTGTTGTACTATACCACCCAAAGTTTGAAACTTCTAAGAGTACTGTAACAAGGCCTTAATGAGGATACCACCTACTTTGGTATAGTTACCGGTCAATGTTAAGAAAATTATAATTAAAGATTGGAATGTTACTTGTTGTTTAAAAGAAATATATAAGAACTTATTACTATTTATGTTTAGAATGGTTGTTTCATCTCTTCAAGAATGTTACCACAGAAATTAATGAAAATTACTATATTTTGAGGATTATATTGTTTTTCATTCATCTAAAATGATCTATGATATTAAAGTTGCTATCCAAACTTAGTAAAGTTACTTTCTTATTTTAAAAGCGTTACTAAATAGGTGCTGGAAAATTTTAACATTTCAATCATCAATTTGTTCATTTGGTAAGGGAAACAAATGTAAAATTAGTTGCTAAAACCTATTAAGACTATTACTTCCCTTTTTTAGGGAAGTTACTATTAGACTTTATGGAATTTACCAGCAGAACTTATGATAATTATTATTACAAACAAGGCATATAGATAATATAAATAATTTTCTAGTTTTAAAAAGTTTTTCCACATATTTAATGGAGATACCACTTTGGTATATTTACTAATTGACATTAAGAAAATTACAATTAAAGATTGGAATGTTGTTCACTATTAACAAGAAATATATAAGGGTTTAGTTATTACCTACGTATAGGATGGTAGTTTCACTTATTCAGGAATGTTACCAAGTAAATCAATGCAAACAACTACATTTTGTGAATAATATTGCTTTTCATTCACCTAAGGAGATGTATAAGATTTGAGTTGCCGCCTGGATTTAGTAAAATTACTTCCGTATTTTAAAAGAGTTACTAAATAAATGGTGGAAAATTATAACACTATAACATTCTAAAACTAACAGATATGGGTTGCATATCTAATAATAAAAATTTGCAATGTGTCCAATTTTTATTCAGTAGTTTTTCTAATGTACAAAATTGCTAGTTGGAAGCATAATCAATCTCTTCGATGCAAACAAATGAAATAGAAATGAGGCATAGAAAAAGTTGATTTTTAGCTTCAACACCCTAATTTGCTTCATCAAGAACTAGTTTGATACCAGCTTCAAATAATTCATAACAAATCTACTTCAGACTTTGACATAGGTGGGTTTCAATAAAGCTGTTGGGAGAAATCAATTTCAATGAAAATTCAAACCTTAGATAATTATTCATTGTGGCGTAATTTTTGTCAAGTGAAAAACAATCTACACTCCCTCCAATTACTCCTCTTTGTATCTCATCAACTAACAAAATCATTATAAACCCAAATTGAATTGAAATTAGTACTACTTTTTCTTTTTGTTTTAAGCAAGAAAAGGCATAATGGTCAAGCCAATAATTTGGGAATTAGTTGATGCAACTCAAGCACCAACAATGCAAAGTGCATTGACCATGTGCCAAGTTCCAACCGGGTGGCTACTATGCATACTCAAGAGTACTACAAGCTCTGAGTACACTATTTTTTTTATTCTATGTTGTCAAGGTTCTAAATATATTTGTTTTTCAAACATTTTTAAACCATTAAAGTGCCAACAAAATCCTTCATTATTATAATTTATTTAAATTAAGTTGAGCTGAAAAAAGGAACTCAAATCAAGCTTAAGTTAAGTCATAAATAAAAAATATTTAAAGTAAACCAAACTAAAATTTAGACAAATTCAACTTAATTTGACTTATTGCAAACCCTAATTAATAAATTTTAAATAACTTTCCAATTAAATGACATCTGTAATTGATAATCATTTTTACCTCTTGGCTTTAAAAATAAGCACATAACCTCTTTTAAGTTTTAAAACATCACACTTATTTTCTATTTTACTGAAAATTTCACATTCCAAATAACTATCCAATCAAATGAGCTTTATAGTTGAAAAATCAATTTATCCTCTTCAGTTTCAAACAGGAACGTAACCTCTTTAAAGATTTGACGTAATTTTTAATATCAAAGAAAACAGCTAGTATCAATTGAATTTGGAATTTTGACAACTCCTTTGCTATGCTTACCTTTTTTTTAGTTCAAGTCATAGACTCCCATCACTAACACAATTGAGGAAAATCTCAACTAGCATCTCTCATATACAAAGCAAAGAGATCCTTCTGCCAATAGAATTTTTATATGGGGTCGAAAAGGAATTATTAACTGTAATATTTGTTTTAATTTCATGTAAAACTTGAGAATTAAATTATTCAATCCTAAATACAACTTTTACGAGGGATAAACATGCAAATCATGTATTGGTTCTTTTTTTCTTTTGTGGGGAAGGACTCCCGTAAATAACCACCTCCGAGCACATCTAATAGCTTGTTCTTTTTTAAAGGGCGCCAGAGGATAACTACCCGCAAGGACAACATCTAATAGTATTTTCAGATGGATGTAAAGAAAAAAAATGTTTTACATAGCTTTTTTGGGAAAAAATTCACTTTTTTATTCGAAAATGTTAGTGTCTGTAGAAGGAGGAAAAAAGGAGTATAGATTTTAACTGAAAAGTCATTCCATTTGAAGTAAAATTAAGGATAAAGGATAATATTAGACTAATTTAAGGTCTATAATATCTTCAAAACCATGTCAAATGCACCAATTGCTTGGCTTCTTAAAATTTGAACAAACATATGTGCATATGTATTTACGTGTCAGATAACCCTTAAAGAGATTTGAGGAATAATATGCTACTTAGTGATGTAATTAGAATCTCTATGGCTCGACTAATTAGTCTGCAATATTTCTTTTTGGACTTTGGTCCCGTTTGTTTTGGGGAAAAAAAAATATCAAGCCATTTTCATTATATTTCTTTTTGGACTTCGGTCCAATTTATTTAAAAAAAAAGAAAAAAAAACATATCAAGCCATTTTCAATGAGTTTTACAGCCTCTATATGCGCACTTAGTGATGCTATAATAAGTTAAATTCATTGTGCAACTATGAGCATTAGGTGAGATAATACCTTTCTAAAAAAAGCACTAAACAAGTAGGAATTCAAAATATATATATAAAAAAAAAATTCTTAACTCACGTCCAATTCAAATAGGAAGTCGGTTTCTCACACCCTCTATCAGCAGAGCTCGGTTTTTTCTGTGAGAATGTGTAAGTAAAGGAGCGGAAATAAGGGAGAAAAGTGGCATTAATGAAATATATACTATAGGTTTTCCTCCTTGGAAGATCCAAAAAGAACAAGTTTTTTGAGTGTTCAACTTTTTTAACCGTGGCTGTTGGGCAAAAAACATTCTCCTGTAGCTCAAGATGAAGTTACAAGCTTCAGCAAATTCCTACTTTCAAGCAAAAGAGTTTTGAAATTTTCAGGTTTCAGGGGCTACAGGCTCCAATATGAGACTTGAACTTCTCCAGCTCTTCCAGAACCTCTTCGGTGGGTCGATAAATAAGATCAATCATCCGCCATATCTGCAGCAAAAATTGCAACTGAATTAACATTATAGACAACGAGCAGGCTAGTCAGATTTAAATTGGATTGGATCCACCCGATTCTTTCAGAAATGGAGGATGTGAATTTAAGAGAGATAAATATAAAAATCTTTTTTGTATTGAAATAGTGAGTACCGAGAAAAAAACCTGTAGATCCCAGAATCGGAGATTGTGTTCATTTTCTCATAAATTAAATGAAATTGACAAGTGAGAAATTGAGAGGATCAAGATCCAATTGTAAAGGGATTTGCAAAACAAATGAAAGTGCAACTACCACTGCTCTAAAATTTGTACAATGATTAAAAAGTCAAAAAGCATTTGACAAAACAAAGGCCTATTAGTACTAAAATCTTCTGTAGATGAATGGGATCACTAAAAGACTTGATTTACCTGAAGAGTACCACCTCCACCAGTACTTCCACAATCATCAGAGACACTAACAATTGTCCATGGATCAGATGAATTCCAATGGAAATCCACAACCTTGTCCCTGTGTACACAATTGCACATAAATTATATGACGAACATTACCAGCCAAATGTGGTAGTACGATGTCATACAATTGAAAAGTTCGATGTGGCATAATTTTCATACCTATGCCCAGCATGACGAAAGAATAAACCTGGAGGAGCATCTGGCACTTTTGGACCACCAGGCTTTGGCATGCTACCAACCTACATGCAAAAAGAAATGGCATTGTGTCACAAAAAGAAAACCAATTGAACATGGCATTCAACGAGGAATAATAAAAATCTTCAGTGTTCATGTGAGTAAAAAGCAATACATAATATGCATTTGTTGAAGGTAAATAACAGATGACCAATATATAATTTTCCAAATAATTCTAGTGACTGCTATATAGATATGCTTCTTTCCCTTTTTGCTAATACAAAAACGCAGCCTTGGCCGTATTTGACACGAGTCCTCTCAATCACGACGGGAAATTCATAGCCAACAGGCTATTGCTTTCGGATCTTCTTCCTTTATATTTTCATTTTTAAATGAATGTAGGCTTGCTTTAAAATAATCCTAAAAGGGCTCATACAGTTAAGTACTCAATGAAGGTTCTGCCATGGAGCATTGAACAATTTAGTTTATTGTAACAACATAGACATGACATTGCATACACAATTCCCGGCTAGAATTCCCTTTCAAACAAGGATAGTTAACAAATTCCAGATGTAAATTTCCAGTTGTCCTTGCATTTAAAAAATGACTACTTTAATTTGTACAGACAATCCAAATTCAATTCCATATTATATATGCAGTTTTCTTTTTTAAAGAAATTTATATGCATGGTTAATCAGCTACATTTTATAATTTGATATCATAGGTGCACTTGTTCATATGACAAAAGACAGGAAGAAGATGAAATAAAGAATCGCGTGTATGACTGTGAATGCATTTAGGTGTTCAAACATCTGACCTTCTCATGGTCCCAGATGTTTACAATGCCATCCTCAGCAGCACTTCCGAATACAGATGACTTGTCAGGACACCACTAAAACACAATCATAATTAATCGTAGATTAATAACATCAACCCACAATCCCAATAACTTGTATATGCAACTTTAAATGACAAAATCAGGAAAAATCCCCCAGGCACCTGTACAGAGAGGACAGCTGCATCATGGCCCTTGAATGTATATACAGGACACCCAACTTCACCACTGTTGAGATTCCGCCGGTCAAACATATGAATTGTATTATCAGCAGACCTGAAATTCAAGAAACCAATTTAGAAAGCGAATTTAAAAGTCCCACAGACTGCTTTGGCATCTAAAGAAGGGTAAAGGTTGCAACCTCCAAGTTCAACCCGTTAAGAACTATGAGAAAAGGACTAAAAATAAAAAAGAAATAATGATTTCGAGAAATTTGGCCTAGTATAATGAGCATTTGACTTTCAACAGCCAGAAGCAGAATTACCCAGTCAGAATAAAATTTATATCATGAGCATTCCAGTCCACACAATGAAGATCCCCATTATGTGCTTTCTCGACCTGCTTAAAAGACAACAGATGAAAAAGGTGGAAAATGAAGTAGCAAGAAACGGAAGGCAAATGTAATGCTACAATCAAACCAAGACAATGAATATTCCATAAGCCAAAAGTAAGGGAACAAAATATGATCAAGATCAAGACAAAAGTATATGAAGCTATACAAAGAAAACACTAATACTTTTGAAGATTAAACTCCACTCAGTAAAAATGGTATCACATACAAAATCCTAAAGGCAATAAGTTCTAAAAGTAGTTCAATTTCTATGTAGGAAGAACAAAATTCGTTTAGGGAAATCAGCCAATAAAAATAAAGCTTAAATGAATATATCCCTCATGGCCTTGAAATTAATTCACCCTATTTACATTTGAGGTTTAATCATTCAAATCATTAATAACACAAAAAATATAGATGAGACAACTGAGAACCTTGTTGACAGGATTGTATCCAACACGTGCATCCCAGAGTATAAGACAAGAGTCATCACCCACGCTACAAAATTCCTGTGCACTTCATACATAAAGGGGAAAAAATGAGGAAGCATATAAAAAATCAACCAAATGAAACCATTTTCATCGAGATCTGCTCAATAACAATAAAGCCGACAAACATTCAAATTTTTTTGATAAAAATTCTTCCCTAATTTATCTGATACAGATAACATGGAAAATCAGCAAGTTAAATCACTTAAAATCTGTCTGATGCTTGAAAATTGAGATCACAATTTATAAACTACTCTTCCTACTAACAAAATACAATTCCATGGATTTAGTTATTACAATAATTACCATCAAGATGACCCAGTTAAACATAAAAAATCAAATGAGCAATTAAAGTTAATTATTCCTGCAACTGATGACATGCTGATGCAAACAAGTTAAAAAGAAAGTCCACAAGGAGGAGGGAATATGCAATGCATGACACATTTATCAAACTGGAAGAAAACCATGAATGAATTATTGTCTAGAATACATCATTTGATGCATACTAAGGCACACAATCTCTACCTTGTTGGGCAGAATTGCACATCTTCAACAGTATCCGCATGACCCTGGAAAATGCCTCTTGGCCCAATAGAAGGGCTTTCTGTTGCTTTCTCATTATTTCCACTGTACTTGTAGCCCAGTTTAACACTGGCACTGCCAGATGCCGGAGATTTTTTGGGCCCCACATCTGATGCTGAACTTGCTATATGATCATGGATACTCCATAAGATCACACACTTGTCCTTCCCTGCCGCAACAAGATCCCACGCATAGAGCAGCATATAAGGTAAATCAGCCAGAAAGGAAGAAAATTATAAAATAATATTGAATGTACAAGTAATGAGTTCCTAAACAGATTGGAAGCAATGTTTTGCACCAATATAAGTTTAGGACATATAAAATCATGTTCTTGATATAGGCAAGGATGCAAGACTGATTGAGATTGATTTTAACTCAATCTTTCATCATAAAAGCAGCTGCTCCATAATGCAAAACAATGCAGAAAATTGAAAACTGCAACTTAAAGGGAAAGACATATAAGGGGTTGCACAGGATCATTTGCATATGTAAAACCTAAAATTCTCCAATAGGTGTCTTGAAAGCTCACAAATGGTAACAAATTCTGAACTGCAGTTGATTAACATTATTTTCTTCAATATTTGAATACTATAAACACTAATTTCTTTTATATTTGAATGCTGCCTGATCTCTTTCTCTCTAAACCCTTGCACTAAGAAATTAATGCTAAAACCATGTTTGTGAGATATAATAATTTAAATACTGCATGGTATCTTTCTCTAAACCCTCGAACAAGAAAACTAATACTAAAACCATGGTTGAGAGCCCATAAATATCTTAACGGAAAGTTATATTCACACACTTGAAGCCACTGTGAACTACAGATCTCAAAAGTTATTACCTAATCTGGACTAAAATCAAGACAAGCACAAAACATAAATCATCACAGAAGGCAATCAGAAAGACTCCAAGTCGCACCTCCAGAAAGAACAAAGGGCTCAGTTGGACACATAGCCAGGGCATATTCAGCATTGTCCTTGTGTCCAGTCAATATCTGCAACACAATGTGACTAGAATTTTAGGTCCCTACCTTGTGAAGAGCCACTTGAATTTCAGAACTTAACATAAATTGCAATATTTGTGAAAAGTAATTGATTAAAAGATTTCTCAATATAAACCAATTAATTTTGATATTTAAAATCATTTGTTTATTTTGTGTTTGAACATCTAATACCAGAGACATAAGATTGTTACACTTTTAAAAAAAAAAAAATACTAATATATAACTGTAATTAGAAAAATTACTGGAAATAATCTATAAAACATTGTACAGAAAATGGAGGACTAAAACGAAAAATGTAAAACACATGGTAGCATGAGGAGAAACCAGATCTGGACGGGAAACACCAGCTCCAAGGGCAACATGACGATTAGGTTGGTTCTCAACATCCCAAATTAGTACCTGTTTCCCAAGTTGAAAAAGCTTCATGTCATTATCAAGCGTACAATAGTAAGTAGAAGTTAATGCATAAGATGAAAAATGTCAAATTCCTGGTATTCAATTAAACAAGCAAGAAAAAAACATGAAATTGATACTCACATCAGGACTATCCGTGTGGGTGGCAACTATATTAGTATTTTGTGGGAGTTCCCTGATTCTGTTGACCTGAAAGATGTCATCATCAGAAATAGACGGAAACAAGAAGAAGAAGATGATGATGATGATGATGATTAAATCAACCAATTCTTGCCGCATTTGCACAAAATTCCTTTATTAATAGAAGCCATCACAGGTCCACATAAATGGACAATACTCAAGTATATATCACCTTTCCATAAGAAATAATAACCAGCATAACCGATTCAGGTTACTCCATAATCCTCCTAAAGACAAGTCAGGTTTTTGAAAATGTTCTGGTAATCTGTCTATATTTCCAATCATGGGCTACCCCTAAATTTTAAACCATTTTGGCTGCTTGATTAAGCCTTTCCAAGCTCATCATACATGCAATAAGTACAAAAGCCAGTTTAGTATCATGTAAAAGCAAACTTTTACATAAATCACCAAAGAACAGTAAGTAACACTATCAAACGGTCAGCCATCTAAAAAAATTGAACATAAAACATAATATATACCTCGCCAGGGTGTATTAGGGTTTTGTACTTCTTCACAAAGGGAGAGCGTGCTTCTTCATTAAACTGAAAGACAAAAAAATAACCTTCAATAACTTACATATGAACTTGCTATCACAAAACAAAATAGCAAATTACATGAATGGCAAGGGAAGAAACCATAAAAGCGACTCCCATTAATATCACCTGCGATATATGCTCTGCTGCTGCAACTCTAGGTTTGACAACCTCGCAATTTGCAATGACAAGAGTGTTTGGAACACTACCATCAGTCTGAGAATAAGGTCATACATCACCAACATCACTTGGATTAGTAAAACATAAATAACTTATACCAGAATAGTGATGGCTACACAGAGGATCAAACAGTAAGAATATGTATTGGCAATCTTGAAACAGACAAATGGAACCATCTACCAAATTATTCAAAACTGTGGTTACTTCCTACAAGGCTAATAAAAACATTAATATGTTCCATTCTCCAAGAGGAAATTATCTTGCCTGTTCAGAAAGATAAAGACGTTGACGATTCTTGTAAGTAGCTTGCTCGAGTTGGGGACCCCATCTGCCATTAGACAACAGTAAAGGATCATCAAAGAATAAGTAGTTTGAAGAAAGAACTGTAATTAGAACTAGAAGAAACAGCACGTTGACGTCAGAAATTCAGTTTATTGCCATAAAATGATCTACAAAATTCAATAGTTCACCATCATGTATTCCCACAGTCCATAAAATTTTATCAATGGTATAAATTCATTTGAAAATTTCCAATACACGGGATTGCACTTGAAGATAATTGATTTCAGAAAATTGTAAAGGATTTCACAGCAATATACAATATCACGATTACTTAGCATTTCATTCCACAAACTGAAAACACCATTACAAAACCAACTCGCATAACCCAAACCTGTGATCAATTTAACAATAAAGTTTCAATTTTTATACTCTTTGGCATTCACCCACCATCAAAGAAGACCCGCATTGCCGAATAAAAGAATGAAAAACCGGGAAAAAAAATGATATCCTTAACATTTTTCAGAATTGGCGAAAACAATGAACCCTAGGAGATTCGAGGAAGTGAATAAGTACCGGCAAGAAAGAGAAGGCCAAACGAGGTTGTGGTTGGCGAGCCAATCATAGAGAATCGGAACCAGGGACTTCCACTGAGTGTACCTCTGCTCCACCAAAGGGACAGTTTCATCGTCGTCGCCGGGTTCGCTCATTGTTGTTTCTCCGTGTGCTAGGTTGTCTCTATATATTATTGAATCAATGTATTTCTGAGTGTTTTTGTGTATTGCGTTCGGTTTTTCTATTTCCCGCCTGCGGTGGGTCTGTCACTGAGGCCTGAGTTGTGGAGATTTCTGTCTTTTTAACCATTTTTGGGATGGACTTCAGCTTCATGAATAATTGATGACGTGGCAGTATGGATTATTTGATATAACAATTAAAAAAATTTGTACCGGGAATCAAATCAATCCGGTCCATCTACAGACTGACCCGTGCAAGCCGGCTTTAAATGAATTGGATTGAATCGGTTCGTATTTCTGGTAAGCCACTAATTGTAAAGTTTGAGTTCGGTTATGTACAATCCAAGAGCTAACGAGCTAATTCGTAAATTGCATAAACTCTAAACCCAAATAGCAATTAGCTACCAAAAAAACACATAGATTAGCAGATTCATCGCGTATTTGATGAACCATCATTTACACAATTGTAGAATGGCTAATTATGACCAGTATAATAGATGCATGACAAAGGAACACCAACCAATTTGCCACATGAAATCAATAAAATATCTGAGTAAAATAGAAAAAAGCTTAAGGCGCTCTTACTTTTAAGAACTTTACCACACAGTTGTAATAGCTCCAAGCTCGTTCAGTTACTAAAATTTGAAATGATATTGTCAAGCAATCCATAGGTGGGCCATGGGTAGAATGTAAGATTTAGGCTTGATAATATTTTCTTTCTATCCCTCACAAATTGACGAAATAAAATTGCTTCATACAATGCATATAAAATAAACAAGAGGGAGGGGAATTTTCCTCTTGGAAGACAATACATTTTCTTGATGAAGTTTCTTTACTTTTTGAAAGCTTCATTGACAAAGTGCTTATCGTGACAAATTGACAGTCATTTGAAAACCTATTTCCATGAACCATAACCATAGTTTTGCCATTGGGTATAAGGTTCGTGCTAAGGAAGAATTGATAATTTTAATAGTTTTTATTCATTTTTGAATGCTTATTATCCTAAACTTGTTTAAACCTTAAAAAAGCAACTTATAATACATTTCTAAACACCACATTTTGTCCATAAATTCAAATTATATCATGTTTGATATTCAAACATAAAATAGAAAAATAAAAACATATCATTCATGAATAATATTTAAGAATCCATAAATGACAAATTCTAAAAGATTGAAGAATAATAGCACCACTAATCTAATATTTTTTTCACTAATGGATTGGGACTTAAGGTAGACTCATGGAGTTAGTACTTATGCATTTTCCTTCCATCCTAGAAAAAAGTAAAGATAAGAATTAAATTCAAATATAAAAATCGATTATAAATTCAAATTTATATAAAGTACTAAATTAGCAACTAGCAAATAACAATTTTGAATAGGATGCAACATATATTAAAGTTTAAATACTAAAACAAGTACAAACTAACAATAAATGATCCTCAAATCTATTTCTCCTCCATGATACTCATCCACATAATTTGAACCTTCCTTTGGCAACCCTTGGTTTTAGTCCTTATTCTCCTCTTCTTGATCTATATTATAAAAATAAAATTCGAGAAGTTATAATAATGTTAGTAACTATAAAACTAAAGAGATGTGAAATTATCATCACTAGCTGTAAGTTTGACTTATCACCTATTCCATAACCATTTAACCAATTCTTAGTACAAATGAAAGTTTGAAGGTGAGAGTCAAGCATTAAGCATCAATATTTATTGAAAACTTGAGTTCCAATAGTAAAAAAGGACTTCAATGCCATTATAGTAATTAAAATACTCAAAATATCACAAGCTAAATTTTCTAAACATTTAAAGCATTGCTTGTAATCTTTCCAATACTAGAGTTTATCTAATTCCTCAAAGTGTTGTAATTGAAAAGGTGGCTCTTCCAAATACATATCCAAATGGGATTTTTTTATCTTTGTCACATTTTGGCTCTCAAACTTCATATCTTCATATAATATTTAAGAACCATAAAAAATGTAATTAGTCCATGTGAATGATAGTGCAACATATATGTAAAATTACATAATAAATTAAAAAAACTAGCTCAAATCAAATATGTTTAAGCCAGATGCAATTCCTTTCTTAGTGTGCTTAAAATATGCATTAGATGATTTAATTTGAAAACCACTTGCACTTATATCATCATTGGGCTTTTTTTTGTCATATCTTTATAACTTTAAAGTAGTAAAACTTCAACAAATTGAACTTTATTCTTGGATCAAGAGTTGCTATGAGAGCAAGTACAACACTCCTTCCAATAATTGTCAAAATTCACTTTCATTCTAGAAGTCGTGTCCTTAACAACTTGATCTTCGCTCGTCAAGTTTTCCTTTAATGGATATTCAAGTTTCTACACTTGCATAAAGTAAAGGTCAGATGTGGGATAGGATGAATTGGATATTAAGTTATTGATCGTATAGAATGGGTGTAAGAATTCATATATTACTACTCCCCTTATCCACCCTTCTTCTGATAGACAATATTTATAATTTTTTATCAAGCATTGGAAGGTTAGTAAAAGTGTGTTTGTACTTAATGGCACTTTCAAGCATGACAATTGTAGAATTCCATCTAATTAAGATATCAAGGTTTAACCCAACTTTAGTGTTAATACCATTAAATTGATTAACACACTATTGAAATTGCTTCACTGTACCCTTGGAAGTTTTGACATATTTGACATTATCCCTTATTTTAGACAATGCTTCACTTATTACTTCCAAACCTTCTTACACAATAAAATTCAAGATGTGAGCATATTATTAATGAGGGAAAAATTGTGATTATTGTACATTAAAATTAAAATTAATTATATACAAAGTTCTATGGCCTTTTGATCTAAGTAATGTCATAAAAAAATCAAATTCCCAATTTAATGTTAAGTTGAAAGTATTTCCCAAGTTAATGTTAAGCTTTAAATTTTAAAAAAATGTATAGGAAACATTGCCGGTGGCATCGTTTACATTAGATAAATAAATTAAATCATAATAAAAATGTATATAAGTATTTATAAATCTATAACAAAGTATACCGTGCCATCTCATCTTATTTATTATAAATATCAAGTGTATGCAAAAAATTAAAAAAATAAATAAAATAATATAATTAGACACTTTGACTAATGGTAATAAAAGAGTGTAGTTATATTTTATTTATAAGGACCATTATCCTCTATATTGACAACATCTAATTTTTTATTTGAATAAAAAATTATATTACTTATTTAATGATGACAAAATAATAAAGGACATAAAATTTTAATTTAATATAGTTAAATCAATTTCACTCCTTCCTTTGAACTTGTACAATAAATACATTCATTAAATTAAAAAATTAAAGAAGGTAATAAATTAATTATAATATCTTTTATTATTTTATTATCATTAAATTAATGACATAAGTTTTTTATTCAAATAAAAAAGTAAAATTTGTTAACATCGGATCCCCTTATGCGAAATAGTAAAATTATTAGATTAAATGAGAGATTTAAAATACAAATAACTTTAAAAAATAAGTTGTATACAGTAATAAAAAATGAGACAATTTTATTTGTATTAACATTTGTTATGTTCATTTTTAATATTTTTGAGTAAATTATTTTTTGGGTATAGTTAATAATAGATGAATGTAATTACACTAGAATAAAAAAACCAACTTAATATTAAGTTTGGATGTTGTTAATTAATAATGATACATTAGTATTTTGTTTGTAAATAATATTTATTTTTAATTGTAAGGAAAATTTTATGAAAAATTCATCCTCTTAAGAAAATTTTCTTTTCATAATTGAATATTTTTTAAAAATTCTTTGAAGTGAATAAATCAAATAGGAAATGCAAATTTCAATGAAAAATATGAATTTCTTGCATATTAATTTTAAAGTAAATCGAGATATTCTTAATTAGTTAATGAGTATATAAATTGTGTACTTACTACCATTACAAATTAAGATAAATGAAAGAATTTTTTAATTATTATTTTTTAACAATCTATCTTTATATTTATCTTAATTTCTATTGGTAATGGTAATAGGCATATATGATATTTAATCACTAACTAATATGTTATATAATCACTAACTAATTAAAAATCTCTCCGAACAAACCCTCTTTTACTCTATAAATTTTTCTTTTCTCACTTTGATTCTTGTAAAATATTTTATATTAAATTATCCTTGTAAAACACTTAATTTATCTGACTTCATCACTTTATTACTATTTATATGAAAATTAATTTATTCAATTTTGTTTGAAAGGAATTGAATAAATTAATATTTTACAAATAAAAAATTAACACAAAATATTTTTTACGAATAAAAGTAAAAGAAATAAATTTCACAAGAAAAAGGAAAGCTTTGCTCATCAACCTTAACACAACATTTACTCCTCACACAACCGTGCTGTTGGTCGCTGCACCCTGCTGCAGCTTCTGTGCCTGCGTTGCTACTTACTAGTGGCAACGTCTACGGGTTGGGTAAACGTTGCTTATGGCAACCTTACCTCTTTATGTCATCAAGGGGGTAAAAAAATGGTAAATATTAAAGTTTCATTTATTTTCTCAGAAAGTATATTTTATAGAAAAATTTTATTTACATATATATTAATAAAGAAATAATATATTATTTACATTAATAATTAAAAAATTAATATTTAAAATCTTAAAAATGAAGAAAAATAAATTTTTCGTTAGAATAAAAAAATTTACTTTTTTAAATTCTTTATATTCAATATTAAACAAATAAAATATATATTTTTATTTTAATATTTTATATTTATATTTTGTAAAAAATATTTCCGATGAAATAATCGGGCTCAAATTAAGAAATACTTTCAACTTAATATTGAACTGGGAATTAGTTTTTTTTCTTTTTTTGGTAAAGGGGAATTAGTTTTTTTTTTTTATAACATTACTGGGATCAAAAAGCCAAGCGCTAGTGAAGCACGCAGGCTCGTCGCGCATTTGCAAACTCTACCCACGTGCATAGCGCGTGTCATATAACAACCTTTGTTGATTGGGCTTCTGAACTGGGCTTGCGTCTTTTCCCCGATCTTTTTCTGTTATGACTTTCTCTACCCATTTGCAAACTCCATGATGCTTTGTTTGTGGTTTGTTTGGGCTTAAACTTTTTTGCTGGACTAGGCCCAATATTATTCCGTACGGATTAATCTCTTTGTGAGTCGGTTCTATTTCCAATTTTTCATGTACTTGTAACTCTTTTGACTTTTTCCTTTACCATTACTTTGCGTAATATAATTTGAATTAAATTAAATTAATTTTACACAATGCACGTGGTGTATTATAGCTCTTCACTTTATTGTATGGTTTCACAAAATATTTACTCTCATTCTCTTTTAAAGAATGAAATCCCAAATGCTTTTAAAAGAAATTAATGTTCACATCAATGAATTTAATTCATTTTTATACGAACTTTAATATTTGAAATAAATTCTAATTATTACACTAAAAAATTAATTCTGACTATAGTTTCAATTGATTATGTACATAGTTCAATCATGGAGCAAAGGTATATAAGTTATTGATTATTGATGAGTTATTGGCAAGAGGATTTAATATTTTCCTTTAAGGTTATAGGTTGAAATTTCCTCATTATTAATATGAAGGAAAAAAATGTGTATCTATAATATTCTTAGACGCTTTTATTTTATTTAAAATTTTTATAGAAAAATTTATTTATTTATATACAATTAAAATAAAATTTTTATGCTATTTATCCACGTTATAATTAATGAAATGAAATAATGTGTAATATTAAAATAGTGGAGTAGGATAAAGTAACTTTTCCTTTAAAAATAGAAAATATGATTTTTCATCACCCTCTCATGTAGGTAAAATATCTTTCATGTTGTTAAAATTTTCAATTATAAATACAAATAAATAAAATTATTTAAAAAATGTTCTCCCACCTTGAGTTGTACTCGTTGAAAAATGTTTGACCAATTTTAGTTCAAACTCCATCCATCACCATTCTTCATACCCTTTGTCCCATCTATTATTAAAATTAGAGGAGGATTTCATCGGAAATAGCATTTTACCAAACAGAATTTGCAGATGATGACCTCTGCTAATTTTGAGAAGAAAGAATATATGTATACGTGTATTCATTCCTCGAGATTTGAAATGGCACGTGTGGGATCCACCCAAACCGAAAGCTCCAGCCAAGTGCGGCACAACACATGCATGCAAGTATTAATTAAAAAAATGGTTGCGTGCATCCCCACGCGCCATAAGTTGCATCATCATCACCGTCCACTTTTGCCCAATCACGCAAAAATAATAGTGGTGGGCGGCCAAGGGGCCCCACTCCCACGGACGGAGGCGGTGCAAGTATTTGGGCTCCACCGCCACCAAATTCATATGTATATACGAAATATTATACTGGATTTATTTATTATTTATGGTGAATTTTATTATAATCTTAGAATTAAAAATTTAAAATTTAAGGTAATATATTAATTAAAAAATTATATTAAAATTATTTAATTAAATTTATTAAAATAAATAACTTTAATTAAATATTTTTTAAACTTATCAAATTATTCCAAATTTTAAAATTTGGATAACCTACATTATAAAGTGTAATGTGCTTGCACTTTAAAAATACATAATAATTGCTAAGAAATCAACATTTTGAACTTTATAAAATTATAAAATTTCAAAACATTTTTATAGATTTATAAGCATTTTATTTTTATTTTTTATAAAACTGATAAAATAATAATTTATTTAATATACATATAGAAAATCGTATAAACTCTAGAATCTGACGCCACTGCACTATTATAATATTGGCTAATTTTTATTTTAATTAATAGCTAGCATATCACATTTTTGCTCTTTAAAATTCATCTAGTATATTGTATAATATAATATAAAAATAATCAAAAAATATAATATATTGCATTTAATTTGTTATTATAAGATGAATATTTGTACAAAATTATTTTATATAAGTCTAAAAAATAATCAATTTAATTAAAATAATATTACATATTAAAAAATTATAAAATTATCCTAAAATAAAACTAAAATCCTTGATTACATAAAAATATCTTTTAACAATAATATCTTTAAAAAAAAGATGATAATATATATAATTCAAGATTTTAGAATATGGCATTAAAATAATGTAGCATACTTCATTAATACATGCATGCAAACACAAATATACGTGTGTACAGTGTAAGCATAAAAATTCAGTAAAAAATTATAGTAAATTAATTTAAGAATATAAAATTGAATAAATAACTTATATAAAATCTTAACAAATATTAAAAAATAATATACACCATTTGTCATAAATATAATATAATATAATCAAATAAAAATTTATAAATATTAACATAGAAATTTTTAATTTTAATTTCACAAAAATATTTAACGGAAATATAAAAAATTGATTTCAATAATTTAATATTTATTTCAATCCTACCATGTTATCTCTTACTGTCTCATTTATGAGTTATATAATTTTATATAAAATTTAACATCTAAAAAATTCTTTTAAATAAATTATATAATTCGCTTGAAATTTGTAGATAATATATCCATTCTAATTATATTATATAATTTATTTATTTTATATTATTAGGGCGGTTACGTACCGTTGCTGAAGTCGGAGGTTGAAACAGTAGACACTCGTCTCTTCCGTTGATCGTTTTTGTAGAGGTCAATATATTGGATTGATTGTTCTATTTGTCGGTCGATGTACTTTTGGAAATTTTGAGCAATTCAAATTCTTCCAACTAAAGAGTAGAAATTCTCTTGGTATATTTCTAAGTTAGGAGTTGGTTAATTTTTCATTTTTTAATTTGATAGTTGGCTAATATGTTGAAACACAAGCTTGAAATGTATATTAAGACACATTGCAAATTATAAGCTAACAAATTAAAATTTATATTTATCTATCTATTTATATATATTACCCTTAAATATACTATGTTGTTTTAAATTTTGTTTTTATACTTGCCACTGTTTCTCCACTTCTTCCTCCCTCCAATCTTCCTCAAATTTTTTATGCATATTTTTTCAACTCACACATACTATATTATTATATTATATCATATTATCTTATATTATATATACATATATTATTACTTCATAACTTACAAATTATTTCATTCTTTTATCCATTTTATTGCATTTTTTAATAATTTTATACTTTTTATAACTCAAATACAAATATTATCATGTAACATAGATATTAAAAATATGCTTTCTTTTTAATTATTAAAATATTATAAATAAGTTAAGAATTTAATTGAGTGAAAATAACTATTTTGTATATTATATTTTTAACTTTTATTATTTTATAACAAACATGTTATTTTTCTTCTTTTTATTTGTTTGATTGCATTTTTTCTTCTTTTCATGTTGTGATCCTTTATAATTTTAATTATGTATTTTATTTTTAATTTTTATTATTTTATAATTCATGCACTATTTTTCTTCTTTTATTTATTCTATTACAATTTTTGTATGTATGCTCCTTTTATTTAAGTTTAAACATTAATATGACTGAATGATATAAATATACTACCATGTATGTTATTTTTGTCAAAACAATATTTCAAATTTTAATATAAAATTTATTAGTTGAATTAATTAATTAATTACCTACTCTATTTTTAATACTAATATTTAAAAATTAAACCAAATTTATTTATATTTATAAATATTTTTAATATTAATTTTCAAATATTATATTTTAGATCCAATTAAATTAAATATATATTAGTTGAAATTTTATCGAGCCTTTGCAAGTCACATGGAATTTTACTTCATCGATCACTATTATTTACATGTTAAATGCCAATATCATATCATTAAGGAGTGAGCTGTATAATACAACAAGATACATTTTTTATTATAAAAATATTTTAAATTAGTTAAAAAATTTATTAATTAAATTAATTAACTACATATTTTATTTTTAATTTTTATTATATACTTTATAATCACATGCATTGATTCTCTTTTTTTTATTTATATTCAATCCTATTATTTATAATTTATAATATTATTAAGTATAATATGATTTATTTGTTCTATTTTATATTTTTATTTTTCTTTTATGTTCAATTTTATTATCTATAGTTTAAATATAATATCTCTAAATAGTACAAAATATAATATAATTTATTTTTATTATAAAAATATTTTAAATAATTCAAAATTTTAATATAAATATTATTAACTAAAATAATTAATTATATATTTTATTTTAAATTTTAACTTCTAACCAATGCAGCATATCTTAATACTGGATGGCAAAAATTTACTTGTTTGCAACATATTTTATTTATTTATTTTTTGACATCTTTGAATCATTTCTGAAGGCGTAATATTACGAAGAGATTCAAGTTGAATAGTTTTATTATTAGATTATATATAATATATTAAATTTTATATTTTTAATTTTAATTAATTTATTTTGAGATTTAAAAAAGATAATTTAATGATAAAATAATTTCTAATGATGGAGTGACGATAATATTGTTATTATTTGCAATCCTTGATAATTTCTGTGAAAAAAAATCCGTCTTAATATGGAGTTTTTTATTCGGGTTACTCTCAAATTTGAAATTACCATTTAATTTATTTTGAATTATTAAAAATAATGGGATTAAAAGAAAAGAAAGAATTCAGAAGTTTTTATGAAGGAAAAAATTATAATTATAAGTGGATATAAATTTAAAATTTGAAGGAGAGAAATAATAAAATGAAAAACAATGCTTATTATATATTTGACATGAAACATCTATTATTATTTCATAATGCCAACAAAACAAAGTAACTGAAATTCCCCCCCCCCCTTAAGGATTTATGAAATAGATAAGTTTTTTAACAACATTTTCATGTTGCTTTATTTTTTTTTTCTAAACTTGGCTAAACAGTTTTGTAAACTTAAATATAAATGTTTGCCTCTCAAAACAGCTAGGTCTTGCTTATTTTTTTAGACATCAATGTGAAATCGAGTTTTGAATAAAAATATAAAATAATATTTACGGAAAATCAAATAAATTTATAAAATTTAATTCAATAAATATAAAATATTAAAAATTTAATTTCAAATTTATTTTTGATAATTATGGCATTTTCACTTTTAAATTGGATTGAGTGTCGATTTAGATTTTTTTCTCCATATATAATGAATTGTATCATTTTAAATGTTGATATAGAAAATGATTTAAATTTGATTTATCAATGTGAATTAATTTTATATTATTATTTACTATTTATATGTTATTATATCAATAAAAATTATTAAAAAATTTAATTTATTAATAATGTGTCATTGTATAATTGTAGGGAATTTTATGGTATACTATCAAATTTGTAAGAATAATGTTATGAGAAACACAAAAGACAATCTAATGACAAAAATTACTTAATCTTTTTTTAGAGGTAAAACTTTTTATAATATTATTTATTTTTTAAATATATTATGTAATAATATATTAAAACTCAAATATACTAGTATAGAGGTTGTTTGAAAAATAATTTTTTCATCAATTTTTAGTTAATTTAAGTGCAAGTGATTTAAATATATTGATAAATAACTACTGGTTAATTAATTCTCAAATAGTTATTTTAAAAAAATAAAAAATATTAAATTTTTAAATAGTTGATTTATATTAATATAGCAAGAGAAATTCTTATATATAATTATATTTTTTTACATTTTTTATCACTGATTAAAAAGAAAATAGTAAATTATATTTATTTATTTTTTAAAAATGTAATATATATAATAAATTATAATTATTTATTTTTAAATAAAAATTAAATAAATATATTATATTGTATTAAAATATTTACATAATGATAAAAATTATATGAATATAATCATCTCTTTTTAATTAAATTAAATTGTATAAAAAAAAGAATATGTGTGTTATTTGATAGTAAATAACAGAAAATGCATTAAGAAAATTATTAGTCTTTTATTAAATAATATTTTTAAATTAGAAAATAATACATATTAAAAATCATGGATGATATTACTTGTAAAAGATATATATGTATATTTAAAATATATTATTCATCAATATTTTTAATGATAAACATATGAATTTTAAAGTTGATATTAAAAATAGTTATAAAATAAATTATTGCATTTATCAAAATATTATAAGTATTTCTTAATTAAAAATTATAATTATTTATTTTTAAAAAAATCAAATAAACGTAATAAATTATATGATGTAATTTTTAGAAATATTTACTATAATATATTAAAATATTTAAATAAAGTATAAAATATACATAAATATTTATATATTATTTTATATATAAATAATTAATAATAAATTATCAATTTTATCAAATATCTTTTTATAAAGAGTTAATATTATTGATTGATCAAATCAAATAATTAATAATTAATTTAATTTATTAATCATTAATATAATTAATTAATTACTAATATAATCAATTAATTGTAAAAATTATATTATGAATTTCTTCAAAAAAAATTTACTCTCACAACGAATAAAATTCAAACTCAATAAAAATGCCAAAAATCATCATCATTATCGTTAATCATGATAAAAGAAGGTAAGTAGAGCACGAATCATTAAAAAAAAAAAAATCACCTAAGGCCAGAAAAAAAAAATCTAAAAAAAATCAACCGTTTTGTGATTTTCATCAAAGGATTTTCCGATGCAGTCAATTCCACCTTTTAAAATCAAAAGCCTAGCGCACTCTGTTCTGCGAGATCGCTCTTTTTGCTTTATTCTCCCTTTGGATCCTTTTGGCTGCTGCAATTCAATTCGATCTCATTTGCTACGCTTTCCAACAACTATTTGCAGCTGAAGCCGTTTCAATCTCACGAAAATGGGTATGCGTCATTTTCAGCTTTCGAAGCTTGGATCGATCTAAATTTCCTTACTATTCATGCAATTAGTGCACCGGTTGGAGCTTTCTGAAGCATTGATTTTCATCAATTTTATGATTTGTGATTTTGTTTGCCATCAAATACCGGTGTTATATGGAAAATGGTTGGTGGGTATAACGGAAACTGGCATTTACGCTTGCATATTCGTTTTGGGTTGGTTTATGTAACTGTTTTTTATTTGATCAATATATGTTACAATTGAAATTTTGTGTGGGATTAATTGGATGATGTAGTTAGTTTGTTTGTTTAGTCGATCCATGATGAAGTTTTGAGATGCTACACTCCCAGATCGCCGATGGATTAGATTACTGCTCATGTTTGACTACAGAAGAAAATGTAAAGAAGGGAATGTGAATTGGAAGCTGGGTTAATTGAACTATTTTGTCATATGGGATTTACCATCCCCAGGTATTTTAATGCTAGTGTAGTATCAATTAACATTGGAGTGTAATTGAGGAACCAGCAAGCTAGTTAAAAAAATACACTTTTTTTCTTCTTGTACCTCCTGTCATCCTCAAATTGTAATTTAAGTGAAATTTATGTGGTGATTACTGATCACTGCTTAATTGTTTGAGGACGGTGCTGGTCTTCTTCCTTTCTTCTTTTTTTTTTTTTTTTGGGGTGGGGGGGGGGGGAGGTTGGCTCCTCCGTCTTTACCTTTTTGTTAAATCCTGGATGTGATTTATAATTGATGGCTGAATGATTAATTTCTTTTTGTGTTTGTTGATTTTGATATCGCTTATACTTAAAAAGTCTATAGTTCTGCTTCTGTTTTTATTTTTTTTAGCCCCAAGGCCCTCAATTAATGTCTAATCTCTGCTCATCCAGCCGCAGCTGAGGAATGTTGTTCTACTCAGCTAATTGATGGAGATGGTACATTTAATGTTCCTGGAATTGAGGAGTTCATTAAGGATGTGAAATTGGGTGAATGTGGGCTTTCATATGCTGTTGTTTCTATTATGGGTCCGCAAAGTAGTGGTATGCTTTCTTGCTTCGACAATATTACTGATGCTTCTTTCCTTCACCAGCTCTTATGTTATTTCATGTGCCTTTATCAGTCTTTGCCCTTTGGCATCTCATGTGATATATGATAGAGATCTTAACTTGATAGTACCAAGTTGATACTGAATGCCAGAGGTTATTGAAATTTAATTGTGGCAGATAGGTTGAGTCGAAGTTTGTCCCTTCTGTAGTTGCTACTAACAACCAAATCATTTACAGAAATATGAATGTCTTATTTATCTGTAAGGGTGATATCTAGTTTTCTGCTAATTATTCTATCATATAAGCATGCCTGCACACTAATTAAGTTCAGTCTCTTCTGGCGCTTTTTAATTCTTCTTATGAGGATTTTTTTTTTCTCTTTATTGCATCTTCTGTTTAATATTTTCTCTATTTGTTTTGTAAATGATAGTTTATCATCAAAGCATTATGTAAGTAATCCCTGTAGTGGATTCTTTATATTTATTTAAATTGTTGTTTTCTTTGCTCTGGACAGGTAAGAGCACACTATTGAATCATCTATTTCATACCAATTTTAGGGAGATGGATGCATTTAAGGGAAGGTATATATGTTTCAAAATCCTACATGTTGCACAAAATTTTCTCAACTGACTGAACCTGATGGTATGTGCTTCATTTTAGGTCTCAAACAACAAAAGGAATCTGGATGGCAAGATGTGCTGGCATAGAGCCTTGTACGCTGGTGATGGATCTGGAGGGTACAGATGGAAGGGAACGCGGAGAGGTGCTTTCTATTTGTTATACCTTAACTTATTCACTATGATTGTGTTAGAGTCCAGTGCCAATTATCGTTAATGTTTCCATGCTATGGATCTTAATGCATTTTTCAATATCATTTTTGGAGTTCCTGTTTGCACGAGATTTTTGGGAACATCTGCATCTCGCTTTTTTTATTGAATAATATTCTGACTAGTTATTTAAGGATTCAATTATCTCTATCTTTCTCTCTTAATATTTTCAGCTCTTCAGAATTTTTGGAAATTGTACTTGTGAATAGAAAAAGTGATTCATTATCCTTCAAATTGTGATTGGTTGGGGATCGTTAATATTTGGGTTTTTTGTGAGAAATCTTTGCTGAACCATCAGAAATGAGAAATGGATAGTTCTGTGTTTGGGTGGTTGCCTAATGTATTGAATTTCTGTTTCAGGATGACACTGCATTTGAAAAACAGAGTGCTCTATTTGCTCTTGCTGTTTCAGATATAGTGCTTATAAACATGTGAGTTCTTTTTTCCTTTTCTTTTTTAGATAGCTCTAATAGGGACTTTTATTAGAAAATTTCAAGCTTGTCTAAATGCTCGTGGAATCTGATTTCTTGGTCTAATGTCCTTTATGGGACAATTCATTCCCCCTGTAATTTTTGTAAAGGTGGTGTCATGACATTGGCCGTGAACAAGCTGCAAACAAGCCTCTTTTGAAAACTGTTTTCCAGGTACCCTTTATATACGTTTTGAATGCAAATAGCTATTTTTGAATATTTAAAAGCATCATTTATTTAAACAGATGCTATTTTTTTTACTGTCAGGTCATGATGAGACTGTTTAGTCCACGGAAAACAACATTGATGTTTGTCATACGTGATAAAACAAGGGTGTGTATGCAAGCTGCTTTTATTGTTATTATCTTAATATCTCTGTTATTCATCTTGCTGCATTTGTATAATTTTAATTGACTAGAGGGTCTTTAGCTTTTACTAATGTGGTTAAGCTTTCCTTCGGTAGACACCACTTGAAAATTTAGAACCTGTATTACGAGAAGACATTCAGAAGGTAATTAAGCATTGCTTTCATCTCCATATGATATTGTTGAATTGATATCAAAACTTCTGCTTCACATTCATCTCTTTAATTTTTTCATTGTAGATATGGGACTCTGTTCCTAAGCCACAGGCTCACAAAGAAACCCCTCTGAGTGAATTCTTCAATGTAAGCTGTCATTCCAGTTGGCATTAGCAACTTACAGATATTCTTTATATGTATTGGAATTTATTGGCACCTAATAGTAATTGTGTGTGCTTGGCGACAAATGGCCAGGTTGAAGTTGTTGCTCTTTCTAGTTATGAAGAAAAAGAAGAGCAATTTAAGGAGCAGGTATGTATTGTGACCTGGATTCCTTTACTTTGCGATGGTATTAAGTTGCCCAATGGGAAGTCTTTTTTTTTTGTGTGTGTGTGTGTGTGTTTCTCTCTCTCTGCATCTATGACTGCACCCATGTGTCCCAGTCTACATTATTTATTGTTGTGTTTAATTGTTTATTTTGGCTTCACATTGGCACAGAGTTAGCCTCTTTTGACTAATCCCCTAATCTGTGTTACTCTTTTTCTACTCATTTTAAATGTAGGTTGCCAGCTTGAGGCAACGATTCTTTCATTCAATTGCCCCTGGTGGGCTTGCAGGGGATAGGCGTGGAGCAGTTCCTGCTTCAGGCTTTTCATTTAGTGCTCAGCAAATCTGGAGTGTCATTAAGGAGAACAAGGACTTGGACCTTCCTGCTCATAAGGTGACAATTGAATGCTATGCTACTTCTGTTTTACATGTGATCTTAGTAACCATCCATGATTCAACATTTCCAGGTCATGGTCGCTACTGTACGGTGTGAAGAAATTGCTAATGAGAAATATGGTGCTTTTGTTGCAAATGAGGTATGATAGATCCTTTTGTCAGAGACTTATATTAAAACATGGAGATTAGAGGAGTCCGCTATCTTAACACTTTGAAAATTGCTTTGCACTCAGGACTGGTGTCTGTTGGAAGAGACTGTGCAATCCGGTCCAGTTCCTGGATTTGGCAAAAAGCTCAGTTCATTGCTTGAAGCCTGTCTGTCAGAGTGAGTATAGAGCACATCTATATTGTCAATGGCTCAGCTGGATATCAATTAAAATTATTTTTCTATATAAGCTTTCTGCTAGCTAGTGCTGTTATCATTTGGCAGATTAGACCCATAATGGGTTATATATTGCACATCTAGAATTGCGCAAACAAATTTATCAAAAAAAAAAAAAAATCTGCAAACGAAATTTTCTAAGTTAACCAGATGCCATAAAGATGAGGAGTATAGTACTTCAAATGCTTCTTTGACTTTGAACATTGAAGCCTTAAGGTGGTAGAATATATATGGCATTTGTTGCATGGATGCAATTTAGAGGAATGGCATGTTCAGCTATTTATTTTTCTGTGTTTAAGTTGCTTGTGGAGGGAGCATTATATCAAAATTTGAGATTGATCTGACGTGGTTCATGCATATTGAGCTATTGTTCCTTGTAATAGGTATGAAATGGAAGCCACTTATTTCGATGAAAGTGTCAGAACTGCAAAACAAAAGCAGCTTCAAGAAAAGTTGTTGCAAGTAATTCCCCTTAACTCGATCCTAGTGCAACCATAGCTGTTCCAACCCTTTCCTTTTTCCGTAATTGAATTAATTGTTGAAAGAAAAGCAAATTTTGGTGATTATTGGGCAAGACTGATTTTTGAAGATTCCTCAAATGCTACTGGAGATTTGAAAAATAACATGAGATTTATTACATGACCATGTTTTTCTCCTTGTCTTCTGTATTTTAGCTTGTGCAACCATCATTCCAATCTGCACTGGGACACATAAGATCTGGAACTTTGGATAAGTTCAAGGAAGCATTTGACAAGGCTTTGAATACTGGTGAAGGGTTCTCGGCTGCTGCTAATGATTGCATTGGATCTTCTATGGATCATTTTGATGTAGCAAGTGCAGGTAATTAGAAATTTGTTTGTCCTATTTGGTTAGATAATAATGAATTAATGTTAAAGGCCTGAATATATACTGTGGAATTAAAATTGGAACAAGATTCTGGAAGACACATAGAAACATCAGTAGGACTGTGCTCACTACTTGTTCTACTGTTGAGAGGGGAATTTAATATTCATGTTAATTCCAGTTTCCAATTATCTACTGCAAGATCAGCTCAAGTTGGTGAAGTAATGGTTGTCGCAAGTATGAATGATAACTCTCTTAACTGATTTATAATATTGACTCTGATATATCATCCTTGCAGATGTTGTTATTCAGCAAGCAAACTGGGATACATCAAAAGTAAGGGAAAAGTTACGGCGTGATATTGGTGCACATGTTGCTTCTGTGCGTGAAGCTAAGTTGTCTGAACTTACTTCATTGTATGAGGTATGTATCTAACATTGAAAATGCATATCTTGATCAATATTAAGAGCTTGTTTTCAAGCTTACTAATTGTGATTAGATTTCCGGTTACATTATATGTTTATATGCTTTCTTTTATGCTTTATCTTAGCCTTTTGGCAGCTTCTTAAACAGGATGTCTTAACCTCAACCTTCCACTCTATTTGTGCCAAAATGACCATGGATTTGAATTTTCAGGGTGTAGCAATATATTAGAATTAAGAAAAATTTGCTGTGTAATGCATGTATAAAGGGGTTGTCAATGATTTTTTTATTAATATTGTGCCCATTGTTGATGGCCAATGAGAAGAGTTGATCATATGGTCCTTAGTCCTGTGAAAAAGTGCAGAGGAGGGGCCAAAAAGGACATTAAAGAAAGTTATAAAAAGGGATCTCTTGGTGAATAATATTACCGAAAACTTGATTTTTTATAGAGCCCAATGGCATTGTGCGATCCATGTAACTGACCTCATTTAGTGGGATAAAGTTTTATTGTTGTTGTTGTTGTTGTGCCCATTGTTGATGGCAAGTCAAAAATTGTTAAATCTTATCATGTTTAGTCACTTCACTGACTGAGGTACATAGTCTTGTCTTGGTTCTGCCTGTTAGTTTGTTTCAAAGCATGCTGATGGTTGTACACTTGCAGACAAAACTGAAAGAAGCCTTGTCTGGACCTGTTGAAGCACTTTTGGATGGAGCTAATAGTGAGACTTGGCCAGCAATAAGAAATCTTCTGAGGCGTGAGACGGAATCAGCTGTGTCAGGGCTCTCTGATGCACTTTCTGGGTTTGACATGGATGAGAAAATCAGACAGAAAATGATTTCGAGTTTAGAGGATTATGCAAGGGGTGTGGTAGAAGCAAAGACTAAGGAAGAAGCTGGAAGAGTTCTGATACGCATGAAGGATAGGTATAAACATTTTTGCAACATCTTATTTCACTTATTATTTTTTTCTTAAGGTTTTTTTTTTTCCTTCACCTTTAGAAGCACTTATTTTATATTTTATAATTGAAAACAGGTTTACCACATTATTTAGCCATGATTCTGATTCTATGCCTCGTATTTGGACTGGAAAGGAAGATATTCGAGCTATTACCAAGACTGCCCGTTCTGCTGTATGACATGATTAGTATATCATTCTCAGTTACTTCTGTTTGCTTCTCATTTCTTGATATCTGTTTGACCAAATTTAACAATTTGCAGTCCTTGAAGTTGCTGTCCGTAGTGGCTGCAGTACGTTTGGATGATGCTGATGCTGATGCTGATAATATTGAGAAAACATTAATAGTTGCACTGGTGGATTCAACAAGCAGTTCTGTTAATGATAAGAACATTACAGTGGTTGATCCACTGGCTTCAAGTACTTGGGAACAGGTGCATTTCTTTGCTATCTGATAGCCTACTGTTTGAATTGGTTTATATATTGTAGCCTGCAGTCCACACAATCTACTTTTTGTTTCTCAGCATATTGCACGTTCTTATGGTTGGTAGACCTCTTTCATTGATACTGATCAGTTATTGTGACAAACTTATGTGTGCAGATTCCGTCCTCTCAAACATTAATCACACCCGTCCAGTGCAAATCTATATGGAGGCAATTCAAGACTGAGACAGAATATAGCGTCTCTCAGGCCATTTCTGCACAGGCAGGGTGTCTCACATTTTTTGTTATTTAAATATTCCTGTGTTTAGTAAAATCTATTATAAAAAAAGGATTAAGATAATCTGAATATGTAAATTAATTTCGGTGCTATCTACTCTATACTTTTCACTGAAGCCTTTTGTAGCCTTTATAGTTTGAGCTACTGATTCTTGGAAGTCTTAATGCTACTCTCTTTGCTATCCCTTTCTCATATAGTTTATCATAGTCAGGGATATGAGACTGTTCAGACTTTACCGCATCCCTTCAGGTGTGGAGGCAAGTACTGTATTGGTCACTTAGTTACGGAGATTGACCCCATGATCTGGATAGTGCTAGACATGTGATCTTGAAAGACTAAGATGTATGCATGTGTCAGCTATTAATGCATACTTGTATACAAAATTGTTTCGCATTTTCCCTTTTGTGCTTAGGTTTAAATCAATCTAAAATTTGACTGTGAATCTAGGATGCATTTGATTGTCACTAATTTCTGCTTTCTATAGCAAGCATAATGGGGGTGGAGAAGATACAGGTTGTGCTTTCATTGTTTTCACTTCATATGCTGCATGCTTTAATGCAATTGTTGTTGAGGCTGAAAGTTTTGCTACTTTGTGTCTTGCTAATTAGTGGAGACAATCATGCAAGTTCTTTGATCAACACCACGGGTTGTTATATAATATAGAGAAATCTGAATTTTCCTCCTATTTTAAAAAATAGTGATATTTGGTTATTGATGGTACTTTTTTCTTTTGAATTGGCAGGAAGCAAACAAGCGTAATAACAACTGGTTACCTCCTCCATGGGCCATTGTTGCTTTGATTGTTTTAGGATTTAACGAATTTATGACACTTTTGAGGTGCATGTCAACTGTTTTTACTTACTTTTTGCCTCTGTCTTGAAAAAGTCCAAGTTGAATATTATTCTTTTTTGTTGAACAATGAAAATAAGATAATATTTGATGCAGAAATCAGTGACTTTTTTTTTATTATATGAAGTTACATTTTATATTTTTAAATATATAAATCAACTCTGGGATGTGCTTTTTGAAGGTGGAATTTTGTTTTCGAGCACACAAAAATATTCTTTATTAATTTTTCCCCCAACTAGTTTACTAATATTAGTTAATTATTGTTGCTATTTTTGGCAGAAATCCATTGTATTTGGGCGTTATATTTGTTGGGTTTCTTCTAGTAAAAGCCCTATGGGTGCAGCTGGACATATCGGGCGAATTCAGAAATGGAGCTGTGAGTATTGTTGTAATAAGTTGATTAAGCCCGTAATTGATGTTGTGTGCACGTGCTTGTGTGGTTTGTTTAAGTGGAAAAAAATCCCAGTTATTGGATTTTCCTTATTCTAATTCTAGTTTCAGAAGAAAAAGGTAAAGGGAGGGGGTTATCTAAGTAATGAATACTTTAAGTTTTATATCTTGGATTTTATGTGGCTTGTGTAATCTTCAAGGCTACATACTAGGTCATGTCAACTGTTCATCCTCTTTTTCAAATTTTTAGCAACCTTATTTCTGTTTTGCAGCTTCCGGGAATGATATCCTTGTCTACAAAGTTTCTTCCAACTGTCATGAACCTTGTTAGAAAACTGGCAGAGGAGGCACAGAACCCTGCAACTAATAATTCTCAGAGGACCCCGTCAAGAAGTAACCATGATGCCGGTAATCATTTGTCATCCAGTGCTTCGTCTAACATGACAGCATTAGACAACGGATCCGAGTACTCCAGTCCCATAAAAACATGATTAATAGGTCAAACAAGTCATTTTATTGAAATAGCAGTATCTTCTGTTGGGAGGTGTCAATTTCTGCTGGCTGCTTGCTGGGTTTTTGCTCCGTATGCATGGATTTATGATGCTTGTGAGCATTTATAGAGTAAGACATTCAAAAGGCATTTGTTTTTCAGCCAGTGCCACACACGGGGGATCTTGGTTTGTTCCAAGGAGGTCCCCCTTATAGTTTTCTTGTATCCCAAGCTAGGTGCTTAGTCAGATAATCTAGTTTCTTCTACAAGATTCTTGATGATTATGGCTTATGTTGGTTTTGCATTCAATTTTGCTTTCAAGGGTTTGTATCAGGGTGCCGAATGTACGGAAAGTGTTTGGCCTCTTTGTATTTATATCATATCACCTTCAGATATTAAGGATTTTGGTATCTAAGGATACATACAAGATTTGCGGACTGTTAATTCCTGTGTAAAATGATATTGATTGTTGAAAGAATGGATAGATTGCATGCTTTCATTAAATGGTTTGAGCAACTTAACCAAATGTGTTATCAATGCAATGCATAATTATAATCCAACATATGTACAAATATTATCAAGGAAGTTGGTCTGGGGAAATATCTTGCTGTAGCAACAAGACCTCTAGTATTAATAGTGCCTCTGCATTTTTACAAATTAGAAAATACATTCTGATTCTTAGTTGAAAAAAGAAGCAAAAAATATAGAAGACATCAGGCACTGTTTATTTTTAAGGAAAATATCTTTGATAGACATTAGACATTTTATTTTAATGAAATACATCTTTAGTAGAAATAATTTCATTCTATCATTTATTTGTATTTATAGTCATAAAATATGTAGATACAGAAAGAAGGTGTTCTCTTTATTCAATATAAATGTGAGAAATGTGGTGACGAAAAGTATCCTCTCTTTTATAGAGGAAGGTAAGGTTATTTTTTTTATTATAGTATGTGCATTTTTTTTATTCACAGGTATATGTCTTTCAACAAATATTAGCATTTTTTTGGTGCTATGGTGAGATCAGAAAATTTTTCGTTGACTTGTGATGTCGAATCATTGTGCTTTGCGAATTTCATTTGTTCTTCTCCAAGTAGATTTTTGGGTGAAAAATGTGCAATGGTCATCTCTTAAAGATGTGGGGCTTTGAGCATTTATTGTTTCATAGGCCTCAAATTTATTATAGAAGTCTCCTTGGTGCAAGATTCCAGTTATTTCTTCAATCATGGTTCAATGAAACTGCACGCAACATTCAATCTTTGCTTGTTGGAAAGCAAAACTACCAACAATCCCCCTTTTATCTTAAATCATCTGAGGTCCTGAAGAGCCGTGTTTGTTTGGAAGGTCAGGTCTATTTAGTCAGTGTTTCACTCTCTCACTCCATTCAAGGTAATGCAGGACAAGTTATGGCTCTTTCAATTGAAATTGTACTATTATCAACTAGATAAAGAGCATTAAAACACTCTCACAATTGGCATCTCGAGTTGCAATTTTAGATCTAAATTCCTATGGAATATTAAACTTCGATGAGAAATATAATCTGGTACTTACATTGTGAGTACAATTGCTATATGAGAAATACTATAATGTCCCTACAATAAGAGTCAAATTTAATCGCTTACATTGTTGTTCATGTATGTACTGAGCCTCCGTTTTTGACAATAGAGTGATGTTGTCCATATTCAGTCATGCATTTCCAATACAATTGTGTTACTATCATTGTTTCTTGATTTATAACACATCCACAGATCTAGTAAGCATTTTCTGTATATGTTGTGACACTTTTGTACCAAGAACAACTTTGAATCTCAAAAAAAGAAAAAAAAATTACTTTATGTCTTTCCTTTTTCTATTAATAGTAGCAGGGAGAAGCTGTTTATGGTTCTGAAGTGACTTTACATCCATAACTTTAAAACTTTGGAAGTTTTTCCTCCAATTTTTATTGCTTTTTTTTTTTTTGAAAAAAATTCATATTTAGCATTACAAAATTAAAAAGTTTTCATATAATTTTTAATACGTTCTATTTCACCTCTTTTGATACTTTGGTTTAACTTCATCCTTAGAGATTTAAACATATAAGGAATTGAGATCGAATATGAAATTAACCAAAAAAAACTTTAAAAACTTATCTTGGGTCAAAGTCAAAAGTTTTTAAATTCACTCAAATCACTTTTTTCTCGTACATAATAATAACAATGTCCTTTGTAAGATCTGAGTTTGTACTTCTTGATTTGCTGTAAATTAAAGGATTGCTTGTAAAATTAAACGACATTCATTAATATCTTATCCTTACATATGAAAATGAAAAGAAGATATTTTTCAAGTTTTGACTCTACCAACTTACTCTCCCAACTAAATGTCATGAAGGTAAGGAGACAAAACTCTTCGTCACATTTTTGGACCCCTACAGGAAATCTTGTACACGGCAAAAACCTTCCTAATATATTTGGACCACCAGAAAAATATTGTACATTAATTACCTTTTAAATCTCCTCCCTTTTTTTTCTCTTCCCTTGAAATATAGAGTTTCTTGACCAAGTGTAACACATTAATAATCTCCACACAGTTCCAAGCAGGAGTTACTATCCCTTACAGCTTTGAGCAAAGGTCAAATGCAATGGGAGTCGATCAATGTCTTAAAGGCTCAGCAGAGGAGCTACTTGCTTGTTTCATGTTTGCAAATTCAATTTATTCACAAATGGAATTATTGTTAAAGCCTGTTTGAATTTACTGTAAATTATATCAGTGGTGGAGCAGAGTTAATAAAGTAAATTTTGTTTTAATATTTTAGTGGAGATAAATTTTGAAAACTAATAGAAGTATTTTAAATGACACACATTATTATATATAGTTTTTTTTAAAAAAATTAATGAGGACATATGCCCACATTAAAATATATGTGACTTTGACACTTAATTACATGAAACTCCTTTTCATCATCAATAATGGGTATAAATTTCTTCAATTATAAAAACATATAAATAATTTTTCTAGACTTTAGAAATCATGCACATAACTTCTTTTGTTCACGAATCCTACTAAAATAAGTCACATGCATGCTTGTTATGTGACTAATTAAACTCTGAAATGGAAGATTTTCATCTAACTATTACAAAAATGCAAATAGACATCAAATATATAACAAAAACCATTTTGGATTTCAAACGATGCCTAAGTGAGTACCGTATATATATCAACCTTAATATTATTTTTCCAACCTTAATTTTATAACTAACGTTAAAAATAACAATAATATTAGTTATTATATAAAAAATAATTGATGTCATTTCTTGTAAATTATCATAGGAGATAACATTATATGTTAGCCACTTTTAGAAATTTGGCATGTAATGTATTATACTACAAAAATGTAAATATATGTCAAATATATAACAAAAACTACATTGGATTTTAATTAACATCTAAGCAAGCATCATTATATATTAATTTTGATGTCGATTATATAACTAATATTAAAAATAATTATTATATAAAAAATAACAAATGTTGTTTCTTATGAATCATTGTGGCAAACATTATATGCCAGTAATATTTAGAAACTTGACATATAATGTCATATATATTACATCAGTTTCATTAAATAACAAGCATGGTATATTTTACTCCTTCTTATTCCTCTATCCTTGATCCTCCCTATTCTCCTTGTACATGCTCTTACATTTATTCCTATTCCCCCTATTCCCTATGAACATAACACGCATGTATTGTTTGTATAACCTTACAAAACATAATATAACCAAAATAAAAATTAATATCTCTTATGATACTATAAAATTCTAATTTTAATAATTTTCAACAATAAATTAAATAAAAAGTGTAAAGATAGTGGAAGGCTAATTCAATACCACAATTAAAAATCGATATATCCAAAATTTATTTTGATATTCATTACCTAATATATGAGATTAGTACTTTTTATAAAACCACTTTTCAAATTCAATCCTTGCAAATGGTACGAGCATTTAAAAATCATTATAAGGGTGAGCTCTTCTGGCTTAATTATACCTAACTCCCCCTCATTTGAAAAATTACATTGTCCTCCCTTTTGATAGATGGAGAAGGACAACGTTGGTAGCTTTAAATAAAAGATGATTTTGATCTTATATGACATAGAAAGAAATAGAAGATTTTGACTACAATCCAATCGCTCTTTATTCCCAAATCCAAATGTTTTCGTTCCTAAAGCTCTCAAGAGGTGCTAGAGGCAATTCATTGAATCTCTAAGGAAAAATCTAATCTTGGCAATAATTCATCAAAGAAAGCAGTTGTGTTTATTGGTTTATGGTATTTTTACTCGATTTAAAGTTTTCTTCTTTAACCATCTGCATTACCTATATATTCCCATGATTGACACCGGAGATGTTTGGATTTGTTTGATGTATAAATTTTTTCTATTCAAAAAAGGAATTTTGTGTTGATTTTACAGCTTTAATCAGTAAGGTTTTGTGGCTTCAAACAATGATATTTTATGGGTTTGCTTTGATGTTTTCACCTATATTTTGGTCATTTTATTTATATTTTGACATCAAAAATATTTTTGTCATTGTTGTGGAAGATTTTTCCATCTTTATTTTTAAATACTTCTTTTGGATTTGTACCTATTATGTTTAGTTTTCTAGGTTTTGATTTCATTTTGTTATTGACCTTATTTTGACGGTTCTGCTAATAATTTCACATAAGAAAATTTTTATAGTTTCTATAGAATATTTTCCCAAATTTATTTTTCAATAGTCTTTTTAGGTTTTTTGCTGATTATGGATTTTGTTTAGGGTAGATTTTTCCAAGTTTATTTTCCATTGTTCTAGTTTAAGCTTTAGACAATGGTGTTTTGTGTGTTTGCTTCAATTTTTTCACATGTTTTGGCTGTTTCATTTTGATATAGAAACAATAAAATTTCATTATGAGTTTTTTGGTGTTTTATTGCTTAAGACTCTATTTTAATTTCTCTCAAAATACTTATTCACAAGTTGGTTCAAATTTGTAAATTTTCTAACTTTAGTTACTTTATATTTCAAAATTATAGGTTCAATATCAAAGGCATTTTTACAGCATGTCATTAATAAATATTGGAGAACTTTTTCAATAAGAGATACAAATAGATGAACAAAATATTGATAGCACTCCGAGATAGGATTTTCTGGTGCTATACGGCTACTAAAGTAAGAAAGGGGCTAGGAATATGTCTAAAAAAGGCCTAAGATCTAAGATTGTAAATCAAACTTGATGCAATCTAATAGTTGTAGATGTGATGAGAAAGGAAAAAAATACTAGACGTTAGTAAAATCAAAATGGAAAGAAAACAAAATAAAAAGGAAAAATAAATGAAAATACAAATAAAATAAAAAGATAGAGAACTAAAATTAAAAATTTTATATTTCCATATATATTTATTATTTTTATTTTTTATTTTATCTAAATTTATTAACAAAATTGTACAAAAATTAAAGAAAAAAGAAAAATAAAAATATTAGGTTCAGAAAGGAAAAGGATGTTTTTCAAGGAAAAAGAAAGAAAAATAAAGTAATTAAATAATATCTTAAATAGATAATTATGACATTTTAATGATAAAGTTATTATTTCATTTTAAAAAATTTATTTATATTTTTAATGATAACTAATATAGATTAAATTATTTTAGTTTAAAGAGGAAAAATTGAGCCATAAGTTAAGAATTTTGGTGTTTGAATGATTAGAAGTTATCATACCTCAATTCCTCCTAACAAATATCTCCTTCATATAAAATGAATAAGTATTGTAGCTTGAAATCAATGATTTTGATTGGAATAGGTTAATTAGAACTAGGTTTTTTGAATTTTTGTGTTTTCTTGATAAATGAAGTAATAAATGTGTTTTAATTTGGAATATTTGATGGATCTATCTTGAAAAATGATGTATACACAATATATAATGATTGGATTACATATTATGGCATGTGAGATAAAATTTTGGTGAAAACACATAAAGGAATAGTATTTTTTGAAGAAGATTCTACAATTAATCAGATTATAGTCGATTATATAATTGAGTTTGCTCTAAAAATGTATTTTTTAGGCAAGTATAATTAACTATATAATCAATAATACCATTAGAATTTGCCTTTTGGTTGCCTATAGTTGACTATTTGCTCACAGAATTTCTTTCATAGATTATATATATAGTTAATAACATAGTTGATTATAAGCTTAAGGGATTGCTTTTGACCATTATAATCAACTATACAACTACATAGTTACACCTTGAGCTTGTATAGTCAACCACACAGTTAATTATACCTTATAAAACTCCATATATTGTGTTAAATAAGGGTCAAGGTTCATTTAAGTGTTCCATGATAATGAAACTAGTTGTTAAACATTATATTACAATAATATAAGATGTGAGACCATGCAAGAAAGCATAAAAAATTATTGTGATGCATGTGTATACATTGTGAACATAAATGGAGAGGGATATGTTTGAATTGCATTATTATTATTTATTATTTAGAGTCTTGCACATATATGGACAATTGTACTATAGATATAAATGGTGGTCCTTGTAAAGTATTTATTGTTAATATAATCATTGTATGACTATGAGAATGGAGATGGGGTGATGTGAGATACTTGATATTCAAACATTGGATCCAATAATAGCTTGCGAGGGATAAGGTTAGTTTGGAGAGATAAAGAAAACTTATGAGGGATAAAGATGGATGAAAATTATAAAAAAATTATTTGCTTTCCATATTAATTGTTCTTGCATTATTATTATTGGATTGATATCCTTGGAAATCAAGGCAGTTATGAAGTTTGCTAGTATCATAAGATTAAGAATGTTTTTAAATTGTTAAAATATAATTATAAAAATATGAGCATGAATATAGTGGTATAATAATTTGTCTTTGATGAGTGTAGTATTACAAAATAGTAATATAATTATTAATAGGACTAATATTTTGTGTATACACATTTGCTTCCTTGATAGAAAGGTCATATCTTAGAATACTTTCTTGGTTTCCCTCAGACGAGGTATAGATATCATTAACTCTTTTTAAATGCCCTTTATAAAGGATCAGTTGTAATATGATAGGGCAAATAAGTGTTAAATAGTCTTTTTTCTTAAATATCATTATTTACTTATTGAGTTGAAAAAAAACTTATTTTGCCCATTTTCTCTTCTTTTCTTGGAAACCTTTCTTTTTAAGTGCTCAATTGTTATCAATGTGATAAAAATAGGCCTAGTTGAAATCTCCATTATTAAGGTGAGTTTTGGAATATTTGGAACAATCGTGAGTAAAAATTTTACTTGCATACTCCATAATGAATTTTCAAAAATTGTACATTCTTTTTCATACATAGCATGACTACATATGAAGCATGAACTTAGATCATTAAGAAAGGCTAATAGGGGGTGCATGGAATAACTTTCTGCATTGGTAACATGCTTAAGAAAGGGTTGTGACAAAATGCCACTTAGAAGCATTACTAAACCTATAGAAAATATAAGTCTAAACTTAATGGTGAAAGAGGTTAACATAATGTTATTATATGCGTGAGTGTGTGTGTGTGTGTGTGCACACACACATATCTATATATATATCGCAACTAAACAAAATTAAAAACTCTATCAATATTTTAAAAAAGAAACTAGACATTATACCTAAGAATGGTAATGATGACAAAAATAAGCTCAAAGTTCATTGTGAATGAAATTAAAAACGTGGAGAATGTTTAGAGTTTGTCAAATAAATGATGAAAGTGGAGTTTATCACCGGAGAACATAGGTTTCAAAAAGTAAGAATGAAAATGAAATAAAGGTAAATAATTAAAAACTTTAAACACCAATTTTTTAATAAATAATTAACATTTTAATCAAATAATGTCAATTTTATATAAAAAAACCCATAAAGTCAAACTCATTTATAAAAATACCATTACTCTCATCACTTTCAATGTTAATCCTTTTTGAAAAAATTAATATCTAAACATAATATGTTTAACATATCAATTTCTTCAAAATATTTAACATACTAAGTTTGCTTAATTCACCATAGACTAAAAATGTACATAGGTTTAGTCATTGGCTTTTGAGTCAAGCTTCCATGCAGAATTGCATAAAATATAATGAACTAAACTTGAGCCTAATCAATTTAATTTTTAAAAATTTTGATCTAGTCCGATCTAATTAAATTTATACATAGCCTAAGGCTAGGCTTGAAAATTCAATTATTTTTAATTTTATTATTATTTTAAGTAAAAAATAATTTTTTATATAAAAATATATCTTTATAGAGATATAGGATATTTAAACATATAAAATATTTAGTTATATCAAGTTAAATATTTTTTACATTAAAAATAATTAGATATAATATTTTTATAATATATAATTATATTATTAAAAATAAATTTATATAATTAGGTCAAGGCAGACTTATTCATTTCCTATTAACATGGCCCAAGCTCAAATATTAATCAAATCATGAAAAAAAGCCCAATAGATATTCAAGTTATAAAAAAGAGCTAAAATCCTATATTTCTTTTATTAGGCTTTTCAAATCGAGTGAGTCATCAAATCTATGTACAAATCTACCATAGACTAACAATTCACATGACTTTAGACATCGATTTAATGAACAACAAATGTTTAAAAGTCAAAGGCCATAAAAGGCATCAATTAGATTTATAAACTATCATTTTAAGTTTCTAAATAATTTAAAAAATGTCAGTGTTAATTTTAATCAACATCAAATTGCATTTTTAGAGTAGTATCCATAGAGAAATTAATTACAATATAATTAACTTCCAAGGTTGGAGTTTCGATGTCCACAAAGGGAATAAAATTGCATTGTGTTGAAACTTCAATAAATGATCAATCCATGGATTTATAATAGTAATTAGGGTGCTAATTCATGTTTGCATGTCAAGTTCGTATTGCATAAAAAACTAGTAACAATCCAAGTAAACTCAACCTAAATCCAACTCGAATAATAATTATATTATGTCAAATCAATTCATTTATTAAATATGTTAATCTAAGTTAATTTGTCTAACTTATTTAATAATTTTAATTAATAAAATTTATATTATAAACTCATTTATTAAATTTAATTACTTATTACTTTTTACAAAAAAATTTAATCATTAATAAAATACTTTTTAAATTTTTATTGTTATTTGATTTAAAATATAAATTTTTAAATGTCAACCCGTTTACAATTATAATCCAACTTATTTATTATTTGTATTAAATAAGTCAACACATTTATAAACTAAATCCCTATAAATTTAACCTAAACATACATAAGGTACTTTGTGTTTATATTAGATTATTGAATCATATAAAAAATTGCCACTTAGAAGTATTTAATCATAGAAAAAGAATATATCCTATTAGGTTTTTCGTTTGAAAAAGTGGCAAATGGAATTAAATAGAGAGAGTGAAGGCAAGGAAATTATTATTGTTTTAATCGTTTAATTTGTTCAAGATTGGTTGGCATATTAATATTGATTCTCTTAATATTCATTTTGATCGCATTTAGTCCTTCCAAATATTGAAATTTTATTTTGATCCTCCAAATTGTAAGATGAGACCAAATGAGGTCCATCCATGTAATTTTCGTTAATAAATCAATAGAAAGTCTGACATGTCTAATTTTAATGTTATGTGGCATTCCAAATCATACTAAATTATTTTAATTTTATTAAAATTAAAAGTTAAAACTAAAACAAGGATACATAGAACTCATAAAAGTGTGAACCAGATATATTAAAACTAAAGCAAACCAAAAAAAATTAGTTAATAGTTTATCTGAAGATAAACGGTTCTTAACCACACTTAAATTCTAAATTCCATTTCCCTTCTCTCTAATTTTAAATGTTATGTGGCATTCCAAATCATACTAAATTATTTTAATTTTATTAAAATTATAAGTTAAAACTAAAACAAGGATACACAAAACTCATAAAAGTGTGAACCAAATATATTAAAACTAAAGTAAACCAAAAAAATTAGTTAATAGATAAACGGTTCTTAACCACACTTAAATTATAAATTCCATTTCCCTTCTTCCTAATTCGCTGGTTGTAATTGTAAAATGAAAACTTAAATTTTCCTTAAATTAAGGTTTTATTTGACATCTAGCTAATAATTATAACATTTAGTTAATTCAATTAACTGTTAACTAATGCTTAATTATATTAATTGATTTAACTTATTGATTGCATTAACTATTTAAATAAGAATATTTAATAAAATTAATTATTTATAATTAGTTGTTTAGATATAAAATAATATTTAAGGATATAAGTATATTTTATGAGTTATTTGAGTATTTTTTATTTTAATATTTTAAATTTTATATATCAGTTAGTATATTAAATTTTCTTATAAATATTATATTATTATAATTTATTATTAAATTATTATATTTTTTTAAAATTAAATAATTTTTATAAATAATATTATATATTTTTTATATTAAATAATTTTTAAAATTATTATAATTTATTATTAAATTATTAGATATATTATAAATAATATATTATTATATATTTTATATTTTTTAAAATTAAATTAATATAATTTTTATAATTATTAAATTTTTTAAAAAATATAAAATAAAAAATGTAAAAATTTATTAGGAATAATTTAGTTATTTTTATCAATCAGTTAACTTAAAATATTGATTCTTTTAGTATTTTAAAGGCAATTAGCTAATTGTCAATTAATTAATTAATCAATTGATTTTGGTCAAATCAACTAAAAGCCAATAGAAAATTGATTGCCAAATTCCTCCTAAATTTGCCTAACATTTATTCTGTGTTCCATTTTCACTTACTTGTTTCTCTTGGACTTTCTTTCTTATCTTCAGCAAGATTTCTAGGATTGCCTAGATCTAATAAATTTAAAAGGATGTTTAAAAGATGGAGAAGAGATAAGATAAGCAAAATTTAAAAAAAAGGGAAATATGGGGTCGGAATTCAAGAGAAGTGGTAGAGAGAGAGAAAGGATGGCTGCACTTGAAGATGAAGGTTAGGATAGTGTTTTAGCTAAAGAGAAATGTAAGCTTGTAAAACGGACGGATCAGACCGGACCAAGTTTGCACGGACTTTGGTCTGTACGGATCGATCCGTTTTACCTGTATAAAAAATGGGAAATAATAAATTAGTCTGGGTCTAGTCCGTAAAAGTACCGGACCGGTCTACGGACTAGTCCGTTTTTATAGCCTGCAGAATCAACCTTTATATTAAACAAAAAATTCATAAAAGTACCAGATCGGTCCGCATCCAAAGTCCGTTTTGAGCCTTTTGCTATGCTGTTTTAATGTTGTTTTGAACTTTTTGCTGTGGCAACTGTGCTGTTTTACTGTTATTGTATACTGAATACAACTTGTATACTAGAACTAGAACCATTATATTTAAAACAATAACACTTTTTATACACATAATATTTATCATAGAATTCACATAAAAAACCAATTCTAAATTCAAGTCCTCTCATAAACTCATTCCTCAACAATTAATAATCAAAAGTAGCAATACATTTCTTGAAATTAATCAAATTGCTTGGATGATGTGATGATAATAACTCCATCAGCAAATTCAACATAACACTTGATATTATTGAGTGGAGAGTTAAGCTTGTACATTCCATAACAGCACAACCTACATACAATTATCAAAATACATTATAATTACTAAGTTAAACATATTCCTAACTCCTTAATAATATTACTTATGATTAAAGAATTATTAGCTGAATTAACAAACATATATAATTATATATGCATGAGTTAAATTGTGCTTGCTTTTAAAAAGTATATGAAAAACTGTAAGACTTATCTCTTTTATATTATAGTTACACAAATATAAAGAAGTTCCATAAACCATCATGATTACACCAGCACATCACTTCATAAATATAAAGAAGTTACATTTAATTCTTTCCTTATTTCGGTAAACAACACTCCGTTTATTTATTGCTACAAAAATATAATATATATAACATTGATATCCATATTTCACTTGTGTTAGCACCACTGTCCAACTTGGCAATTATCCAGATTCCAAGCATGAAAAGGCAATCCTAATCCTAATTCCTTAGACCAAAATTTTTGAAATAGCAAAACAGATTCAGCAAAATAGCAAAATAAATCCAGCAAAATAGCAGTAAAATAGCAAAATAACAGCAAAATAGGAAAATAGATCCAGTAAAATAGCAGCAAAATAGGAAAATAGATCTAGCAAAACAGCAAAACAATAGCAAAGCAGCAAAATAAATCCAGTAAAACAATAACAAAACAACAAAACAGAAGGAGACATGGCTAACCTCTCTATCTATGCAATATCAGTTGACTCTTTTTCCACATCAATTATTGCATTTGTGTTTGAATCCTCAACTGAGTCATTTTTCGCTTCACCATCATCTTCCAAATCTACAATTGAAATTGTAATGATTAATGAGTTTCAATGACTAAAATAAGAAAGAATAATAGATTTCTAAATTAAGTAACTATGTTAGTAGGAGTTAGTTGTATCTCAAGCATTACTAGAAGGAGTAAAACCATGAAGCTAACTACGAGTACAGATCAAAGCTTGAACCTTCTTAGGAAGGAGACAACTTCTATACTTGTTTAACATACGTCCTCCAATACTAAATACTGATTCGGATGCCACTGTAGTGATGGGTACACTTAACAAATCACAAGCCATAATAGCTACATTTAAAAACCTATTCTTTTGTGTCTTCCACTACTCCAAAACATCCAAATCTTCATAATGTGCAAATTCAAGCTTAGGCTCTTCCAAATAAATCTCTAATTGAGACTTTCCGGTTCTTGTTACAATTTGAGAATTAAAAGCTTTGAAATTCTAATAATAAAATTATTACAATCAAATAAAAAAAATCAAGTCATAATAAGTATAAAAGCATTAAATATTATAGGAACTAAATAACAATTAGAAGCTAAAAAACTTACAGTGAAAAGTCTTCTTGCTCTATTGCTTGTACTTGAACTTACAAATGATGAAACAGAAGAAACATCAAAAGATTGGGTTCCTTGGGAGCTTAGAGGTGATTGCTTAGGGTAAGCTTCATATAGTTGGAACAACTTTCTTCTTATAATCTCCATTTTCTCTCCGGAAGTGGTAGAATCAATGGTGTTGTAGCAAAACTCCAATAATGAAAGCTTAATTCTTGGATCAAAAACCGCCACCATAGCAAGCAAGACATTATATTCACTCCAATACTTATCAAATTTAGTCTTCATATTTATTGCCATGTCTTTTATCATTTCATCCTCACTCTTCAAATTTTCCAAGATAAGACATTCAATTTTCCAAACTTGAGTGAAATATAAATTTGCGGTTGGATAACTTGACCCGAAGATTAAATTAGTCATCTCATAAAAAGGCTCCAAAAATTCACATATTTTTCACCTCTCATCCACTCTACACTAGATGGACAATGCTTGTAATTCTTATCATGAACTGCATAGCGGCTAAATGTATGCTTATATTTCAAAGCACTATCAAGCATTAAAAATGTAGAATTCCATCTAGTAGGCACATCTAAACATAATTTGGAACCTCCATTAATTGATAAATTTTGCACAACCTTCTTAAAGCTTTTCATTCTCCCCTCCGAAGCTTTAACATATTTGATACTTTCTCTAATTTTAATAATGGCATCAGAGGCCACTTTTAACCTATCTTGCACAATAAGATTTAAAATGTGTGTAGAACATCTTATATGAAAGAATTCACCATCACACAACAAGCTTTCTTCCAAACAAAGTGCATCTTTTAAATATTGTTGCATGTTGTCATTTGCAGAAGCATTATCTAAAGTTAAAGTGAAATTTTTTTTATCAATCCCCTATTCATTTAAAAGTTCCATTATCTTCCTTGATAGTTCATACCCTGTATGTGGAGGTAGCATGTCACAAAAAGCAAGAATCTTACTACTTAACTTCCAATCTTGATTAACATGATGAGTTGTTAAGCAAATGTAGCCTTCTTAAGTACAAGAAGTCCACAAGTCAGAAGTAAGACAAATTCTACCAGAAATTTTAGCTAATTCTTCTTTCACCCCTTCCTTCTCATTTAGATAAAGTTTCCATACATCAGATGCAGCAGTGTTTCTAGAAATTATTTTTGCATTGGGATTTAAATATCGAAACACATCCCTAACTCCATCATATTCAACAAATGTAAAGGGGAGATTATGTTTTGTGATTGCCAAAGCCACTTTGTTCCTAAAAATTGTTTGATCAATTTTTCTACTTCTTGGTTTTCCAAAATTATCCAACAATAATTCTAGCATTTTAGTTTGTTTCAATATACCAAGCTTCTTACATTTCACCGCATGACGAGAAAGGCTTGAAGTACCCATTTGTGCACCACCACCCACATATAAACCCCTACACCCTTTACATCTAGCCCTATGTCTACCATCTTCGCATACTCCCAAATTATCAAATAAAAGCCAAACATCTGAAGATGTTTTCTTTCTTTTTCGCCCATCTTGAACTTAAGGTTTAGCTTCATCATTATGAGGTTTAACTTGATTATCAGACAAATGTGTACTTTCACTAACAACATTAACATTTTTAACATTATTCCCCTCCCTACAACTATCATTAGAATGTTCCCCTTCCACATTTTGATGTGCAGATTCAGATGCCATTTTTTAGGACCACTACAAGCACAAATGTACATCTAACTAATACTCATACAAACATAATTAACAATTATGCATGGCAAAAAAATCAGTGTGCTGCCATAAAAGTATCAACCAACACATTTAGTAAAACAACAAGCAAAGTAACAACAAATGAAATGAAAAAAAAAAAAAAACAATAGTGGCTATTTTAATTTATAAGCAAAATGTTGCCATACTGAGATAAACTTTGAAAATAATTTCAGATATTATTGTAATATTTTAAGCTGGTCCTTGTACTAATTTTTCATTATTAAACTTTTCTCCTTTAATCAGAACACCCAACAAATGTTCACGAGTATATAATTTTTTTATCACATAGTTATATTTTTCTTCGAACAAGTGTTCTTGCAATCCAAGGTTTATAATTTCCCACATGTTGTTTTTGGATTTTGTTTTGACCTACCTTGTTTCTACTCAATTCGAAAGGGGCACTCCTATATCTAGGATTTTGACCTAAATTTTTATATTCATATTCATAATAATTATAAAATTAAATTAAAATATAACAGCAATGTTATATTATATATACCGAAAGCAGATTTTGAATACAATGTTATATATTACATTAATAAATATAGAAGTTTTAAAATTTTATTTTGAATATCATTTTTAAAATTTGTAGCAGTTTTAAAAATTATATACCGGCTAAATTCTCATCGATTGAGAATTTGAGAAAAAGGAGATTAGATAATACCTCTCTTAATAAGTTAATGGAGTTGTCGTAATTAGGATTAATGTGAGAGAGAGACAGCTGCGTTGGCGTTGTTATCCGAGTATCTGTGTTCAATCCTCAAATCTTTATGATTTTTTTTGGCATCTGCATTGGTTGAGGGAGGTTAGCTAGTCAAGTGAGGGTTTCTAGTTTCAACATTGAATGTTCCTTCCTTCTAGTTTCTTCGAACGGAAATTGGAATCTGAAGACTGAAGTGGAGATTGACTCGATTGAGGAACACTGTTACATAGACTTGCACTAGCTTTCGGTTTCGTCGTTTGGAGGTTTTTTGTTCAGCTGAGGGAAGGAAGGTAAAGTTAATTGATTTGACTGCAATGAGTTTACAAACAGATTGAGAATTGGGATCGCAGATGGGATCGAATGGCTCTTAGTTTTGCCGTTTTGGATTTTAGGATTTGGTTAATTGGCTGACTGGGGAGTAGGGCATAACAAAGTAACAGGCCATATGGATTATGGATGGCAGGCCAAGGCTTGATGTTGGATTGGGCTTGGGTGTGGGAACCGTGAGGTAGGGTTGATTTGTAATTTTTTTTTTGAAAAATTAGTCTGTGGACCGATCCGTATCCTTACGATACTAATTCGTTTAAACCTAGGTCCGCACAGCCTAATCCGTTTTACCCGTATAAAAAACGGACCATCTCTTACATGTCCAAATCCGCATAGATCCACGGATTTGAGTCCGTTTTACAGGCCTAGAGAAATGAGGAAGAGGAAGAAAGAAGGAAGATCTTGGAATGCAAAAAGAAGCTTAATGGTGTCGGGAAAAAGAAGGAAAGAGATAGGAAAAAAAATTAAATGACATTTAATACCCAAGTTGGAATTTTATTTGATACATAACCTGTTCATTTTCAATTTGACAAAAACATTCAAAAGGACTTGATTTAGTCTAATTTAACAATTTGGGAATCAAAATAGAATTTCAATATTCAAGTAGATTAAATGCATTCAAAATGAATATTTAGAAGATTAAAATTATAATTAAGTTTATTTTGCTCATTTCATAATAAATTTTACACTTTGATAGTATTGGTAAAAGCGTTGATTATAATGATAGTTATTGTGAATGAAGTAGTAAAAGCGACAACAATAATAGCAATATTGGTGAATGAAGGATGCAATGGGTGATAGATGATGGAATTAAGAGGTAGAATCGGGTGGTGTGTTTTGGAATCAATTAGAGGAAGGTTTATTTTATTCCAATGAGTATTGAGTAATGTGGAATGTGTAATGTGTAATGTAATGGATAATGTAATCTACTTCAAAAATTTAGAAAAGGAAAGAGTTTCAAATGAAGGAATTAGTTAAAACCAAATAATATCAACAGGTTTTACTAAACATAAACCAAATATTAAATAAGAGAATAATATTTTACTATGCTAATTGCTCTTTAAAATCTTCCAATCACACACCATCTAAAAAAAAGTCAAATTAATCATTTAAATCTCCTAAGTACTTTAATAATACAAGGGATAATGTGCTTATTACGGATAAATAGTTGAACGGAGTTTAGTGTAATATCGAAGAATTTAAGTAACGTAGGAATTCAATTTATTTGCAAATTATGTTTCGTGTAATGTTTTTACCCCCTATTCGGAGATATAAAATAAGAATTTGATCCATTTACAATTATATTTATGTATAAAGTTGATTTTAAATTATTTTTTATAATTTCCAATTAGAAATTAAATTTTGATTAGAGCTAACTTTAACCGAATTCCAATAGGTATCATTTCAATTGGCTACACATGTTTATCCAACACCTTAATTAAACAGTTTAACCTCACTATCATATTATTCCTCTGTATCATTAAAATATACATCTCATTAGTGATGAAATAAATAGATTCCAAAACTCTTACATTTACGTACCATTTATTTTAATTATTAATATAAATAATATATCATCTCTTTATTAATATATATATATATATATATAATATTTTTTTATAAAAAATATTTTTTGACGAAATAAATTTATTAATCTAATTTGCCATTCGCATTTGATGTGGGTGTAACTAACTATTAGTCATGAAATAAATGGACTTCAAAACTCTCACATTTTTAATTTCTCTTCTGCTGTCTTCCTCAACGAATAATACATATTATTGACATTTCTTTCTTTTACAGACATGTGCTGAATCTGTCCTGTCTTATCCATTTTTTTAAGAGGATATAATGAAGAGTTTGAGTTGGATTTTGCATCTGCCTTATATGCAAACAGTTCCCAATGCCCTCAAATGATTATTTCCTTCACTCTCCTGTCAAGATTGATTAAAAAAAAAAACCAGCCTGGAATATTTCTGAGATTATGGACTTTCATGGCTGTAGTATACGTGATTATTGTAAACCGTAAAAAATGGAGGACTATAAAGCTATAATTTTGGTTCTATTTGGGTTTTTAATTTTTTAAATTATTTTTGAATTTAATAAAATAAGGAATAAAGGATATTTGAATCAATAAATAAAAATATTTTATTTAATTATAAAACTAAAATTTAGAACAAAAGAATAATTTAAGAGAATATCAAAAATTTATTTCTATTTCTCTGTTTTTAAAATTACACATATGAATTTGCAATTTTTAAAAAATATATTTTAAAAATAATTTATCAAATAAAAATTTTTGTTTTTAAAAATAAAAAATAAAATATTATTTTTAAAAACAGAAAATAAAGAAACCCTCTATCATTTACTTCACTATATATAGCATATCATATCTTTATTTATATATCTACACACATTGGTTCACTAATTTTTGCAAAGACTAAAATTTTATTTTAAATTCAAAAATAATTTAAAAAATTCTTTTAACTTAAATTCTTTTAAAAAATTACGCTCTTATAACTTAAATATTTGCAAAACTTTATGAAAATATTATAAATTATATTAAGAAAATTATAAGTTTTATTTAAAAAATTACAAAATTTTATTTAATAAAAGTCACACAAATATTTTGAACTCGTGCTTAAGCAAAACTCCTTTTTTTTCCCCTTTAATATTTGTCTCCCTTGTGCATGATTTATGAATTTTGGCATTAATGAGTAATAATGTGAAGTAGCAGAGACAGCTGAAGAGGCAACATCCAGCTTTGTGCGTTCAGCAGCCGAAGGAAGCTCACACATATTCTTGGTGGCACATTAAATGTACAGCTTTTATTGTTTGCTACCCAGTAATGAACTGAGCTGTATATGGGTCAGCATGTGGCCACCGTCCGATCAGACGGCGTCATATCCAACGGCCTTCATATCTCTTGACTCTAACCGCGGCTTTGATTTCTCCATTAAATGCAACGTCAGATCTAAGGGATCAGAGGCCTCCTCAATCTACTCTGCGGTATGACTTAATATGATTCTGTTTGGCTCTTTTTAATTTTTTAATAATTTATTATTTTTAATATTTTTAATAATATAATGATATTTAATATTATTTTAAAAAATTTATTTTTTTATATTATGAGTTCAAACTCTCGATTTTATGTATATATTAAATAGATTACTATTTATATAATTAAAAAATAATAATTTATTATATTTTGGAATTTTTAAGTTATTTATCTTTTTCTTGGATATTATAAATTCCAGATGTGATTATAATGTTTACACTGGAATTAATATTGAAATTTAATAGAAGATTACAATATTCAATAATTTTCGTGTATTTTTGGAATTTATTTTATGTTGTTACAATTACAATTTTAAGGTTTACATATATATAGTCTCCTATTCTAAAATTTTATTATAAAAATCGTATTTCAATACATGCTAGTATATATATATATATATATATATATATATATATATATATATATATATATCAGTACGCACTCTTGATACTTTAGTAAAATGTTTTTGTAATTTTATAATTTTTATATAAAATTTTTCTAATATTATATTTTAATGAAATTTTAGTCGATGAAATTGCATTTTTCCCTATACTTATTGCACATATAATCCTTGCAAAATAGTAAAAAATTATACATAAACATTAACTTTTATATTGAAATTAATTTCATTAAACATGCAAAATCTCTTGATACATATTAAAATATTACTCATATATTTTTTTATATAATATTATTAATATTTATTTAATAAATAATATTTAATTAATATAATTTATTTTTGACTTACTATAACTTGAATCTTTGATAAAATGTTCAACTACCACACAAAAAGTAAAACTATGTAATAGAATCTTTAATTATTATGTATTTATTTTAAGGAAAAAATACAAAATATCTTCTTCAACTTGGGAATGATTGAATTTCACCCCTTCTATTTTTAAAATTTGGAAATTGTTCTCATAAACTTCACTAAATTTAAATTTAATACTCATTATCAAATTAATTAATTATTTTATCAAATTATATATTTTTTTATAAATTTTTTGACAATAATCACAATGTTCTAGTATGTATTGGTTTATTTTACCATTTCTTTATACATAATTTTGTGATTCATTTTTTTATTATTTAATTAAAACTCTATATATCTAATTTAATTCCTATTAATTATATAAAATAAAAATTATTCATAAAAAATAATAAGATAAATTAAAATGCTCTAAAAATATGATTCTTGTTTAAAAATATTATTAAAAATTATATAATTTGATAAAATTATAAATTAAGTTGATGGTAAATGTTAAATCCAAATTTTATATAGTTTAAGAGGATAATTTTAAAGATTTCAAAGTAGAATGAGGTAAAATTTAATTATTCTAAAATTGAAATGTGTATTTTGTATTAGTTGTTATTTTAAATAATAGATAAAAATTAATGTAAAAGTTTACCCAAATTTTATATGGTCACACGTAATTTTTCACAAGTTCCATGACTTCATGTCAATTCAATAATCACGTTCTCTTACAAGTGTATCATGGAGAATTCGGTGGTTGAGACCTGAAAGTAGTGAATTATATATTGTCACGTAAAATTATGGGATAAAATATACTTTGTGATATGATTTTATTCTGTAGTTTAACATATAAAAATATAATTTGTAATTGGCATGGAATGGTTAACGCTTTATTGGTTTATATTAATTTTTCATTGAAATCTAGTGGATTATCACACGTACTTCCTTATTAATTTTAATTTAACTTATCTTTAATTTCATCTCACTGCTCCCAATTTCTCTTCCGTTCCGTGTTAAACACAAATCTTAAATACAAGTTTACTTTGATTTCTTCAGTACGACGCAGAGGAAAATGACGAAATCAATTGCAACCTCTTATGATGATTTATGAAAAGAGAATGCCAATGAGAGACTTTTGCCTTCCACAGATCTTCGTTGGAGGTTGCATTGGGAATCTGTCCTACGCACGAAATCTTATAAAAAAGATATTTTATATTATTTTTTAAAAATTTATTTTAATTATATCCGATACTTCTCATTTTTAAATTATATATATTTATTTTTTATTATTTTATCATTGTAACATATGATAAGTTTAATTATTTAACTGTAATTCTTTTCTTGATATTATTTCTAATGATTGAAAGCTAATTTTTTTTAATATTTTTATATATAAATATGCTTTTACTAGGAATAAAAATATAATAGGTTTATAATTTTTTTAAAAGAAAGGTAGATTTGAACATAAAAATATAGAAAAATTATATTTTAATTATTAAAGTAATATTGAAAAAGAAATTATAATTAAAAAATTAAAATTATTGTATTTTATTATTGTAAAAAAAATAAATGGATAGTGAATGTATATAATTTTAAAAAATAGAAAAACTCAAGTGCAATTAGATTAAAATTTTGAGAATGTCAATGCATTTTACCATAAAAAAATAAAGTTGAATTTTTATTTAGCCCTGTTTGACACACTTTAAAATTAAAATTCATCTCATTTTGAAATAAATTCTATTAAAAATTATATTTAGATTTAAATTTTTTAAATTTCATTTTATTTTACAATATTATTTTATTTATATTATTGCTATTTTGAAATCTTATGAAATTGAATAGGATTTAGTAAGAATTCATTTTCTATCAAATGTAATATTTTCATTGAATAATTTTACCTTTAATCTCCTTCTCTTTAAATTTTCTCTTTCTCACTCTTAAGGATAATATTATAAATATAAATATTTGAAATAAATTTTATAAATTTTAATAAAATTCTAAATAAAAAAATTCTTTTCAAAACAAAATGAAATCACATTTTATATAATTTATCTCAAATAAAAAAATTATTTAAAAATAAAGTAAAATAAAATGAATTTTATTTTTTTAATTTCTCAAAGGATTAGTACTTATACAGTTATACTTTATGACAAAAAGGGAATTGGGAGCGTCACGATGAAATTCAGAAGAAACTGGAGTGAAATCAACCCAAATTAAAATAAAACATGATATCACGGGAAAAGCCTAGCGGAGGCGCTGCACAGCTCTTTGCTCTTCTCTCCTTTGACTGGCATGGCAGAATTTTCTTCTAAGTTTTTCTTTGCTTCCTTCTTCTTCCACATCCTGATTTCTTCCCTCCTTCTCCTCTTTGCCCATTCATCTCTATACCTTGTCACTTCATCGCTCCTATCACCCTTTTTTTCACTCCTCTTAGATCTGTTCCTTATTAATTATTATTATTATTTTCAACTGGTCCCTCCATCTTTCCTATTTTGTGCCCCTCTTCTGTTCTGAAGAATGTAGTAAGGGAAATTTTGAGTGTGTTTGGTTTGTGTGTTTTTAAAAATAAAAGAATAAAAAAATTTGTTTGTTTAAGTGTTTTTTTCTCTTCAATTTTAAAAATTATTTTCAAAAGATATGTTTTAAAAATAAGAAAGCAAGAATAGCTTTAAGTTGTTTTGCTTTTTTATTTTCAAAACACACTTCATTAATGGTATTTCTGTAATTCAAGGTTATTTTTAAAATAACTTATCAAACACATTCTTTTCTTTAGTTTTTTTTTAAAACCATTTTTAAAACATGTTTTATAAAACTGTTTTGAGAACAAAAAACTGAAAATATAAATAAATACACTCTTATTATTGTATTTATAATAATATAGAATATAAAATTTATTTAAAAAGAGATAAATAAATAATTTTTTATATTTTGTAAGAAGTTCTACTTCTTAAGAAATTTTATTTTTTTCAATTTATTAGATAATAATTAATTAAATAAACTATCTCTTTTTTATTTCTTGAAAAATAAAACTTTTTATAGTATTAAGGCAAACTTAAATTTCTAGATTCTATTTCTAAATTTTTTGTTCTAAGAAAAAAAAAAAGAAGAAGAAACAAAGATATCACATATTTTGGTTGGGGGCTTGCAAAGAAATGGAATTCAATTTGTCTTCGGCTAGTGAAAAAACTGTTTGGAAAATCTTTGGTTTCAAGTTCTATTTTCTTTATTTCCTCAGCCTAATTATTATTATTATTATTATTATTATTATTAGTTTTCTTTATTTTTAGTGTTCTGTGTTCTAGATCATTTTTTATATTGGTTTTTTTTAGTTATGCATAAATTTATGTTTCCAAGAATAAAAAAGTCAAATTAAATCTAAAAAAGAACACATAGATGCAATAATTTTCATAATATTTTGATTAAAATTTTACATAAATGAATAAAGCATTAATTACAGAGGATCACAACACAACACAAGTGAGTAAAATGTATTTTTTCTGTATAATTAAACTTCCCACACTGATAGTATCCGGTAAGAAGAATAAAACAAGCCACAGATACTATAATTTTGCATTATTATTAACATATTATGCGCATATGATATTCTTTCAATTAAACCAATTTCATCTGTTTTTACACAAATGAGATTATAATGTGATTTAATATCAGTTAGTGTATAAGTGAAATGTAACATAAATATGGCTCTAAATTGTATCGGCTACGATTAAGTTGCTATTAGTAAAATTTTACAGATAAATACAAATATTAGTAAAATCCATAGTTAAGTGAGATAATGATAATATTTTATACAATATTACAACTATGCGTGGACCATAGTAAAAAATTAAAATAACATTATGCCTGTAAGAAGGTCATGAAGCAATAATATTATTATTTTTTTAAACAAAAATAGTAGTGAAGTGAAATAATCACTTCAAAGATTAATGAATTTTCCCTTTTAAGAATTTGAATAATTATTCATTGATATATAAAATTCATCTAAAATTATTATACATTTCATTAAACCGACGCTCTAATAATTAGAGATATACATAAGCAAGTTATGGAATTTCAAATCGAATTTTTTATTTATAATTATATAAAATATAATAATAAGTTTAAAATTTGATCTGAAAGTTTAATTATTTTTATTTTTATTATTATTTAAACAAAAAATAACTTTTTATAAAAATATACATATAAAAAGATAATAAAATATTTAATATTTAATTAAATCAAATTTGATATTTTTATATTAAAAATATAATTAACTTTTTATCCTGTAATTATATTTTTAAAAATAAATTTATATAATTAATCAGATCGGTCGTTTCTTATTATGAAAACTCGTATTCACCCAAATAATGACGTTATTCTTCCAAGAGAAATAGGCTCCACGAATATGGCATTATTGTCCAAGCTCACTTCTCGTAAATTCAATTCAAGCACTTTAATCCTAAGTGGCAGTATTAAATTCCGAAGATGAGTCGCACTCGGAGAAGGGAGCTAGGAGGGCACAATGGCTCATGTCTACTTACTGTTTTTTAAAATAATTTTTCATTTTTATATTTTTGAAAATAGAAAATTTTATTTAATAATTATTTTTATAATTTATTCTTAAAAATTGTAATTCCCAATATATAATTCAGAAAAAAATAGGAATAATCTTGGCATATTTTCTTAATTTATTTTTTAATATCAATTTTATAATTAAATAAAATATTTTTTTCATTTGCAAAACTACTCACTCTTTAATCTTTATTTTTTCTTGAATCTAAAAGTAAATTTTTAGAATAATTTTTAAAAATAACAAAACAAAAACATATTTAAACTACCTCTTAATTTTTTACCCACACAATTTTGAATGAATAAGGTTTGAATTGAACAATAAGGTACAAGAGTCAGGTTTTAGAAGGTGATGCCGAAAGTTAAGAAAAATTATTTTCTAAAAAAATAGGTAATGCCCAATAATATAATACTTAAAAAATAATTACTTATTCTTTAAGCAATATTTTTGGAACTTTAGCCAATGATTTTTTGTTATTGTCATAAACTAGAAATAACTCAAGTTGAATAATAAAATCCCCAAAAAAAATCAAGAGGAGCTAAGAGATTAATATTCAAAATTACTTCTAAAATTTAAGATAATTTTTTTAAATATATAATTTATTTTAATTATATCAATTTGCTTAACTTTCTAAAAACGTGAAAGTAAAATCAAATATTAAACCTCACATTCTCTTTACCTCCACCACATCAAAACTTTCATTTATATACTAACATTTTAGGCAATAATTTCTATTGAAATAATTTAAACAAAAATTTCTATAATATTCATCAATTGTTTTAGTGAAATAGTTTAATTTTCAAATCTATTGATTAAATAAAGTTCAATTAATTTTCATCAATATAAAATTTGAACACCTTCAAAAAAATTTCATTAAATATAAATTAATCAAATTTTAATATCATGTATTTTTCAAAATCTAATGATTGTCACAACACTTTCTTGATTTACAAATGACTCCCTGTATATATTATTAAAAAAACCAAGTCAATAATGGTCTAAACTCAACTTAAAGCCCACTATATTTCACATTTTCTAAAAATTTGAAGTGTTAATATACAAAATTTTAAAAATTATGTATTATTTTTATCATTTAATCAAAATTAAGGGGTAAGTTATTAACCGCTTTGAATTAAACAAAAATACCATATAGGACTGATGTAGACCGGCCACTTTTTGAGCACCCCTAACTCCACGCTGTTAATTGACAATCTCAGCATGGTTTCTTAATTTATGAATACATGGTTGCAAGCGGTGGTGTATGTATATATTTAATTTAAGTATTTGTATCGTGCACGGATCGAAAGCGGGCACACACAAAACAAGACCAACCAAGGGCAGCCACTTAGATTGTTGGAAAGGAGAAGCTTCTTCACTGATTGTGCTTTTCTTCCGGATTCCAATGGCTTCACTTCCTGCAAGAAAATGCTCCCTCTGTTTACTTTTGCTGCTGATCTTCACCTTCTTCTCTCCCTCTCAAGGTGCCATTTTTATTTTTATTTTTTTCATGTTTTCCTTTGCATCTCTCTTCCTTTCTCCACCTCTAAGTTCTTTTCTTTCTGCTTTTTTTTTTCTTCTGGAATTTTCTCTTAATTTGATAGGCCAATTTTTACTTTAAGCTTCTTTCTATTTTCCAGCATTCTTAATGTTTTTATGTAGAATGCATTTCTTCATTCTGATTCATATTTTCAAAGTGCGGAGCATAACAGGGGTTGCCACTGCAATGTTTTTGCAGTTATGCTTCCTTCTGGAGCTGCAATTTAATTTAGGAGCAGAAAAACAATTTAGGAGCATTTTTATATTTTTTGCAATAATCACATCCTAATGTCAGGCGTTCAAATTCCTGTAAATTTTATTTTTTAATAGATTTTTACCTTCTTATATTAGAAAGAAATTATCTTTTGGCAGAAGGGTCTGATCTGATTAAGTTGGCCAAAATATGATTAAAAAAATGACATGAAAACTCAATCAAATGCAATTTTGCAGGTAAGCAAAACTTCAATCCCTACAGGTACCCATTTATCAAAAGAGCAAGTTCATTCTCATCTTCATCATCATCATCAATTTCAACCCCCAGCAGCGATAACGTCTATGACTACATAATAGTTGGAGGAGGCACAGCTGGGTGCCCTTTGGCTGCCACACTATCCCAAAACTACACCGTTTTGGTGCTTGAAAGGGGTGGTGTCCCTTTCACGAATCCAAATGTCTCATTCTTGAGGAACTTCCACATAACTTTGGCGGACACTTCACCCACATCAGCTTCACAATACTTCGTTTCAACCGATGGAGTCCTTAACACAAGGGCTAGGGTCCTCGGAGGTGCAAGTTCTATTAACGCTGGATTCTACACTAGGGCAGACCCAAGGTAACCATTACAAACCCATTTTCCTTTTTGTATATTGATTAAAAGTCTAATGATAATTATACATGTAGTGATAATTGATTTTACAAAAATGTTGAATGTATAAAAAATGAGGTTCAAATTGATTGAATTTTCAACTTTTTATATCTATTACATTGAATGTCATAAATTTACTTTATTATCCTGTATTTAATAGTAATTGTTATTTGAAATCGAAATTCTTTTTTTATGTATATAACATTACTGTTGATTTTGAATTTATGAAACAAATTTTTGATTTTACATTAAACTCTTTCCATTGTTAATTATAAAAAAAAATTAACGGAACCCAAAAAATCACTTAAAAATAACTTATTTTAATTGAGATTATGGACAGAAAAACTTAAAATTTGTGTTCAAATTAACCTCATTTTTTCATTTGATCTTCTATCACTGCCTTTGTTCCAATAGTAAGTAAAAAAAAAATCACGTTATCGTTTCCAGTAATTTAATATTATTTTTTTTTATTAATGCATAACTCAAACACTAAATTTTAACCACGGAAAATCTGCTTCCGGGTACATATAAGCAAACTTTAAATTTTAAGAAAAAGTTTTATATACTCCTTTCAATAAATAACAAGGTTCATAAAATTGTAGACTCTAAGAAAAAGATCAAAGTAATTTGAAATGTCTTTAAAGGTGTTTGTGTGGTTAATTAGTGTTATTTACTAAGTGAGAATTTTATCCTTTTTTCTAATATTAAAGGACTTGATTAATAAATATATTCAAAAGTACAACCCTCCCAACTAATTTTAACCTAATTTAGGTTTCCAACTTCATGTTGTGTTCTTTCATGGGAAAATTGATTACGCTGTTTCTTTATCCGGTATGTTGATTCAATTCTTTCCCTCTCGTCTTTTTCCTGATGACTTTTCCTGAGTATAGATTCAAAGCTCTTTCTTTTGCCTCGGATTTTCAATCTGCCTCAGTTGATCTGAGGGCACATCTAAAAAATCCTGCACGTGATGCATATTAATACAGCTTTTATTTTTCAACAACTTGGTGCCCGTACGAAGAAACCAGAAATTATTACAACATCGAGTTATAGTACATGTTTTTATTTTTTATTTTTTTGCCTAAGAAAAAAGATTTCATTATAACTTTTAATGAATTAAAATTTGAAAAATATTATTTTTAATATATATATATATATATAGATTTCACAAAATTGATAATTTATTTTTCTTTGTTAACTGAGAGCGAAAATAATATTAAAAAAAATATGGTTTGAAACATTAATCATGAGATATATTTAAAGCAAAGATTAATGAAAAAGACTATGTACAATTGAAAAATAAATCTATCAATTGTAAGAGGAAAAAAAAAGGGTAGTTAGGGTTACCAAAATATTTGTATATCTCACTTATGATATTTTCCTTTATTCTTATTTAATAGAAAAAGGTTAGTTGCCTGTTTTATAAAATCTACTTACATTAAAATTGAAATTCTACTTATAAATTTTCAAAATATTAAAATCTGAATTCAGTGGATTACCGTTCGTATAATTCATAAAATAAATATTAAAATATGAAATGAATTTTTGAATATGCAAGTAAAGGGTAATTAGGGTTGAAGTCGTTGAGATATAGTAACCACCTAATCTTCGTAGCAGTTGAATTTGGTTCAAATCCTATTTTCATGAAATTATATTTCCAGCAATCAATGCTTGCCTGTGGTCCTCACTACCCCAATTTTTACTACCTTTGAAGGAATTAGGTGGGAGTATCAGAAACAGTCATAAAAGAGTTTCTTAAATCCTATTTTGTGACGGCTGGCCGCTCCATCTCACGAAGGACAACCGCCATAAACTCTAGAACTCATTTCGATTAGTTTCAGAATTTGAGTTATTGCTTTCACGTTAAAAATGATCAAGAACCGAAGAAATTATGTACTTGAAATTCTACTACAATATATTCAGAGAAAATTGTAAATTATTCCTTTCAATTTTGAGATAATTAAATTTTATATTTTTAATTTTAAAATTTTCATATCATTTTTTTGAATTATACAAAATTTTAAGTTAATAATAATGATCGACTTAATTTTTATTTTATACATAATTTTTAATGAAGAATCATAATGTTATAGTATGCTGATTTATTTCATTATTTTTTATGCATAAATGTTATACTATAAATTAATAGTAATTAAATTAGAGATATAGAATTTTATATAAATACTTAAAAATAAGTTATGAAATTATATGTAAAAAATGATGAAATAAATTAATATTCTATAACATTATGATTTTTATTTAAAAAGTTCATAAAAAATCTTGTAATTTGATAAATTGAGGAATTAAGTCAATAACACATGTTAATTTCAAGTTTATATAATTGAAGGAGATGATATCCAATTTTTAAAATTGAAAAGTGTAAGATACAACCACTTTAAGATTAAAAGAAGTATTTTATATTTTTTTCCCAACAAATTATAACGTTTAACTAAATTCTATGAAATAGAAAAAATAAGTAGAGATCATTATGTTTTGTGTTTTCTATCTCATTTTTCATGTAAGGTGACTTTCTTTTTTCCACTTACATGATAAAAATCTCCATATTAAAACACACTGAGGAAGTAACTTTTTTTTTCCTTATTGAGTTATAAAATAAATATTAGGATTTATTGATTATTGATGTGTTAAATGCCTATTTCTTTTTATTATTTGTTTATCCCATTAACCCCCAAAAAAAAATTCTGATATCCGGAGGATCTTATTTATTACACAGAGGTGTCTGTATAGCGTATGTCAGTCTGTTGACCGAAAAGAAAAATGTCAGTCATCCGATGGACAAAAATGTTATGTATACCAGGTGCCATCTAAAATTAAATTTTAAATTTGTTATATTTATTAAATCAAATTTTATAAAAAATTTATTATTTTATATTTAGTAATATTTTTAATTTATATTTAAAATTTAATTTTAAATTTTATTTTTAATACATATAATATTATTATTCATTGGTGTACAGTGCCGAAGGCTGCATGTTTGACCTAAAATAAGTGGCATAAATGATTATAGTTGTAACTGTGTTACTATAAACATTAAATGTCTGTAATCAATGCAAGTATTATCAAGTAATGTGCTAATGCCAAATTGTTTTGCCTAAATAATAATACAACAACGCATTGATAACCTGTGAATTTGTGAAATAGTTGGTCAAGTCAACTTTTTTTTATGTGCTATATGGATAATGAGAAGATTGCAATTTAACAAATTTAAATACTCTCTCCTTTTTTCTATCATTTTTCATTATTTTTGAAGATATAAAAATATAATTTTTATTTGAAGATTTATTGTTTTCTTTTTTATTGGTACCTATAATTTTAAATTAAAAGAATTTTTTTTCTATCTTTCTTTGAAATTTATCTTATCTTTTTCTTAAGAAAGGGAGAGGATTTTATATTATATAAGCCATTACCATTTGGGTAACGAAATATGAAATAATGATTTCACACCTTAACGAAATATAAAATAATAAATTAAGTTCTAGAACTTGCATTAAGTAAGAGTAGCCTATTATTGTTCCAACCCCTAACGTCCATGTCATGAGTTGATCACTAAATTTGGCTTACAAATATGGTGGGGTTTGATGGAATACTATGAAGAATAATGCAACGGCTCATAATTGTCAAATTTAATGAAATTCACGTTTTTTTAAGAAAAATGAAAGGCTTCATAGATGCAAACATCCATAGAGATTTCTTATACGCTTAATGAGTAAATAAAATATACTTAGAGGCATGTAAGAGTTCCATTTTTGGACTCACATATTTTTCTCTTTTTAATTTTGTCTATCTGAAGTAAAAACTTTCACTTACACTTGATGTATATTAGAAATTTTCATACATCTAATGTGATAATTCATAATCTCATTCGTAAGCATAAACTTTTACAAACCATGACAATAAGTATGAGAGTAACATCCAAATTACACCTACATTTCCTAAAATTTAGCTTAAATATATTCATACCATAATTTTTAAAATCGTTGAATAGGATAGAGTACTGATTCATTTATTGATTTTAAAAATATAAATTTTATATACACACACTTGTATTATATATTTAAAATAATAAAATATAAATAATATAATAATAACTTATGCTAAAAATAATTTAAAAAAGCCAAATTCAATTGATATAAAGATGCAAGTGTTATACTCTACTTATTATAAAATTATAAAAAAAAATTTAAGAAAAACCATTCCAATCTATTAGTTTTGAATTATTTATACAAATTTTGATTGATTTCCATCAATTTATATATATTTTCAATATTTAATACTATGATTTATACTCATATACTTTCAAAAATATATATTTATTTTTCTTTTTTTTTTTCATGAATAAGAGAGGTAAATGTATGTTAAAATGGATGCAAAAAAAGAGAGGTCAATGTGTGTTTTTAAAAATAACAAAAATTATGAGAATAATTATATTGCACCTTAAGGAAGGTAAGTGTTACTCAACCTAATAATGCAACATCTGGTTCCCTCAAATCCAACCCATCCTTTCTCACCATTGTTAATGTTAGGAATACAAATTGGACATTTGCTCATGTGAACATTCTGTGATACGCAGTTTCATAGAGAAAAGTGGGTTGGGATATCGACGTAGTAAACCAGTCATACCCATGGGTGGAGCAGCAAATTGTTCATCGCCCAAAGTTTGCATCTTGGCAGACGGCAGTGAAAGACAGCCTTCTTGATGTTGGTATAGATCCTTACAATGGATTTACCTATGATCATATCTATGGAACCAAGCTTGGTGGCACAATTTTTGACAGATTCGGCCGCCGCCACACGGCTGCTGAACTTCTCTCTACCGGAAACCCTCAAAAACTTACTGTTTTGGTGCATGCCACTGTCCAAAAGATTGTCTTTGATACAAGAGGTATGTAGAGAAATTTAAATTAAAGATATCTATTTAGAAGTTTAAGATATCATCTTGCAAAAAATTCTTGCATGAATCTGGTCTGTGGTAGACGTAAGGATAGAGATTTATATAATGATAATGGTTAGTCCCATGTACTATGTCGGCATAATATATTCCATAAATACAGACTTGTTTATCTTTAACATAACATAGTAATTCATACAATAATAAATTATGGTTTCATGGATTGTGACAATGTAATATATTCTCCTGATACTGTGTATTTACAAAAAATTCTCCCATGAACTCCATTTATCCTAGATACAAGCGTCGAGATTTACAAAATAATAAATGTTGATCCCATATATTATATATTATGATAACATACTATATTTCAGAGAAAATCACCAAATAACAATCTGAAAGATTCGGTTAATATCAATGAAAGATTTTCAAAATTTTCACATCAAATTAGTATTAAAATATTTTTTACATCAGTTTATAATATAAAAATAATGTAAAAGATCAAATAATACCTAAATTGTTTACATTGATATTAAGGCTCTTTTTGTTTCATTGAAAAGTATTATTTGTACATATATTAATAAAAGAGTAATATACCACCTGTATTAGTGGTTAAAAAAATTATATTTAGGGCCAAAATAACAAAAGAATTTTTTTTCTAAACTCTTTATATTTAACATTAAATAAATTAAATAATTTTCATCATCTTAATATTTTATAATTATATTTTAGCTTCATTTATTTTGATTGAATACATTTTTCATAAAATGTAGTTATAAAATATTAGGATGATAGAAAGTATTTTATTTGTTTAATATTAACTATGAAGAGTTCGGAAAAAATAACTTACTCTATTTTAAGAAAAGAATTTACTATCCTCTACTATCATGATTCTGTATAATTCTTTTCTTACCACTAAGAAAAATGGTTTATCACTTGTTTATATATATATATATGCAAATGAAATTTTTTTATGAAAATTTCTTTCTAATGAAATAAGCAAAGCCTAAACTAATGTAAAAAAATCTTTTAATACTAATTTGGTACCCACCGTATCTTTCATATGGGTGTTTCCTCTGTATTTTATAAACATAGTGCCCATTTCACTTTCAGACTTTCACTTCTAAGTTCTATAACAATCCGGGTCTATGCAAGAATTTCTGAACGGTTATGCTTTTGGAAATAACTTTGCATGACTGACAAAGATAATGCTATTTTTTATGGGTGTTAAATGCAGGAAAAAGACCAAGAGCTTTGGAAGTTATCTTCAAAGATGAAAATGGAAAAGAACAAAGAGCAATTCTGGCAAATGGTAGGCAGAGTGAAGTGATCATGTCTAGTGGGGCAATTGGGACTCCCCAACTGCTAATGCTTAGTGGAATTGGGCCAAAAGCAGAACTTGAGAACTTGAAGATCCCAGTGGTGCTTGAGCAACCCTTTGTTGGGAAGGGGATGGCTGATAACCCTATGAACTCCATCTTTGTTCCAACTAATCGGCCAGTGGAGCAGTCTCTCATTGAAACAGTGGGTATTACTAAATTGGGTGTATACATTGAGGCTAGCAGTGGATTTGGTCAGTCCAAAGATAGCATTCACTGTCACCATGGAATCATGTCAGCTGAGGTATGCAACTCTCTTGCGAAGTTACAGAATGTGAATAGAAGTAACAATTATACTATCTTCACTTACTAAGATTCACTTACTCTCACTTAACAATTATCCCAGATGTATGTGCAGTCCACACATACATGTCTTGATGAGTGAGAAGTGATGGAGTCGTGCTGCTCACTTAACGAGACAAGTTCACAAGTGTCTCGTTTTGTGAGAGGCAGTAAGTCCTTATAATTGTTTGTGACATCTACTCTCTTGCATAATGTGAGATACTTGCAACGTGATATCATTTTGTTCATAGTTTTTTCCTGGGTAATGCAAATTATTGTCAAAATCTTGCTTATATTAAGTCCATACAATCCAATCTAAAAATTGGAAAACTATTGGTTTTGGTTTTAACATTGTAATGCAAGTTTCCTTGACAAATGTAAACAAGGAGTAAAAAATATTCCTCAGTATTCGTTCTTTCTTTCACATGGCAAACCAGATTGGGCAGCTCTCCACAATTCCCCCTAAACAAAGATCACCAGAAGCTGTTCAAGCTTTCCTTAAAAGCAAGAGAGATATACCCATTGAAGCATTCAGAGGAGGCTTCATGTTATCAAAAGTTGCCTCTCCTTGGTCCACTGGTGAGCTCAAATTGATCAACACCAATGTCGAGGACAACCCTGCAATCACCTTCAACTACTTCAATCACCCATATGATCTTAAGCGTTGTGTGCAAGGAATCCGGATTGCCACAAAGGTTGTGCAATCACAGCACTTCACAAACTATACCTTGTGTGACAAGAAATCTACAGAGAAACTGCTTAACTTAAGTGTGAGGGCTAATGTGAACCTCGTACCAAAGCATATCAATGACACAAAATCATTAGAGCAGTTTTGCAGAGACACTGTGACCACAATTTGGCATTATCATGGTGGTTGCCATGTGGGGAAAGTGCTCAGCCCTGACTTTAAGGTTCTTGGTGTTGACAGACTCAGGGTGGTGGATGTCTCAGCCTTCAGTAGGTCACCAGGAACTAATCCTCAAGGCACTGTGATGATGATGGGCAGGTATGTGGCTCCATGATATAAGAGTAGAAAGATATTAATGATGTTGAGTATACACTCAAGGTGTCTTACATCCTCATTTTGAAGGATAAATCTTCTCTCACTCAATTTCTTCTCCTCTCCCATTTATTATATCTTCAAAAATGCTCAACCCACATCCAAATTGGATGTGGGTTCAGAACACTCTCTAATAAAAGAGTGGAACCTAGATTGGGGTTCAATTTTTCCTATGAGAGGAGGTGGGTAAGAAAGTGAGAGTAATATTATTATTTCTTATATGTGCAATGAGTTTCACATTGACATTCAATAAGTGGATATATCATTATTTTACTTCGTGAGAAAAGATAGGCTCCATTGAGCCTGCTCCATCATAGAATGAGGGTGTAATGAAATAGTTTAAGTGTATAAGTAGTTATTCCTTCTAAAGAATTATGGTACAAATAACTCACATCCCTTGCATAGAGTGACAGTATTATGAAGTAATTGAGTGCATAAGAAGATATTTCTTCCTAAGGATTATGATACGAATAATTCAAATCCTTCTCACATAGTGGGGGTGCTGTGAAGGCAATTTGATTACATAAGTTGCTTCTTTTAAAAGATTATGATACAATTTTATCTTTGCATGCTAAGTAATATGATTATGTTTGATACAGGTACATGGGAGTGAAGATTTTAAGAGACAGGTTGGGAAAATCAGCTGGTATATAAGGAAAGAGTGTGTTCTATGAAGAGTAACTGTTACTTTTATGATAGGAAGTCGATGTAATCTATTTATTGAAGTTGTTAGTAAGCTATAATCATCGGTTATTAAAAAAAATGTAAGTTTTTCCGAAAGAAATGTTTACTGCAAGGGCCTGTTTCAGCTAATTTAAGAAAGGAAAAGTGTCTAAAAAAATAATTGCACTACTTAATCATTTCAGTTACTTAAAAAGTATAGAAAGCCATATATCAAACACGGTAGAAAAAATAAAATGACACTACTTACAGCCTTCATTTTGATTATTTGCAATTTGAAGAACTCCTTTTGCCTAAGATAATATATAGGCTGTAGACTAATATTAAAGCTATACCTAGGTACTGAAACAGATATTCAGTATGGCCAAGAAAATCTCCAACAAAAAGAAGTAATTCCAATAACTACATTATGTACTGCAGCAGAAAAAGTTCATACAGGAATTTTGAACAAGGTATGCACCTGGGTTTTACAAGTGATTATCTGTTCCATGCTGTACATCAACTTGGACATACTAATACTAATTGAACCCAAAGGACCAAATGCTTTTATTGATCTTGATCCTGAAGTGTCACCGCCACACTGGATTTTACCATATTTTGAGCATCAAGAAGTGAGATTTTTTCCATAACTGTTGGCAAAAACCAACCAAAATGAATTCCCCCTCATAGTATTAGACCAAATAAAATATGCTCTTTTCAATTCACACCCTATTGCATACTAGTTACACTTGCACACATTACAATTTGAGTCAAACCAATGAGAAATTCTTATATACTCTAATCATATTTGAGTCAAACCAATGAGAAATTCTTATATACTCTAATCATAACTTGTGGCCATACTACCTAATAAAAAGAAACTATCAATGTTGTCTTTCTCAATGTCTTTGAAAATGATAAGTGGGATTTTGAAATGTGAGAATCACACAAAATGAACATACGACAATACAGTTGACAAACCGTATCTTCGTATTGGGTGAGAGTGAGACCGTGCGTTACAGGTAGAGTTTACAAGAATATCTCCAGATTGACATCACAGGTTTAACATTGAACACGAAGCTAGCTCGACTCAAATTATACCATGTGGGCAGGCGTAATCGGTGATTTCACAGGGTATGACTCAAACTAAACTCCTTTCTCGCTGGGGTCCATCAGGTTGTGGCTAAAACTTAATGGGATCCAGGCCAAAGTTTTTTAGCAGAAAAGCCATGCTCGCTAAAACTCCCTCTTGATAAACTTCTCAGTTTCTGCCACAACTGCCTCTTTTTCCCCATACTCAGAGGCCCTGAAGTAGAATGCCTCCTAAATGACTCAAACTCCTGCTCTGGTGTGCCAATCAGTTCTGATGTAGATATTGCTAGCTTGGTTTCATGACCGGATTGGAAGCCAGCCAGCGGCTTATGAAACTCTGAGAATTCTCCTATTTCACCTGAAAAAATAGGTAGTTTCTTATCCACGTCGATTGAAAGAGACTCTCCACGGATACTCGTTGATCTTTTATCTCTTAATTCTTCAAACTCGTTGCAAACCAGCTTCAGGGCCTGCACAACTTCACCCATGAAGGGCCTTTGAGAGACTTCTGGTTGTACACACATCGATGCAATTGCAGCAAATTTCATTACTGTATCAAAAGAAATGGGCTTTATAGTTGGGTCTATAATTTTCTCTAATCCCTCCTTATTCGTAAGAAGTGGACGGACCCAAGCAACCAGATATTCTTGACCTGGTGGCTGTGACCAATCCACAGGTTTTCTTCCAGTTAGGAGCTCAATGAGTACAACTCCATAGCTATAAACATCACTTTTGACAAGAAGATGACCAGTCATTGCATACTCAGGAGCTAGGTAGCTGCAAACAAAGTGTCAATGAGATTAAACTAATTTCATGTTTACAAAACTAGAAGAAATTGTATTGCATCACAATTAAAATATATATATATATATGCTAGCTATTGTTCACTTTTCTCTCGCACTATCCCTTACACTTCCAACCATTGCCCAGTTTGAGTCAATTTAGCTCCATCCATTTCAAAAAGAGTTGGCCCGATTTGAGTCAAACTATGTTATGTATGCAAATGTGAGGGATAGTGTGTGCAAGTAGCAATACCCCAATAAAAATGGGTGATGCCTTCCTTAACACCAGAGACATTGGAATGAAACGAACATATTGTAACCACATTCCAATTATCATTGAAGATGATTTGAATCTTCCAATTTCAGAGTGTAAATTTAGTAGAAAGAAAGACAGAAACTTATTTCTGAGTCCCTATGTAAATGAACTCTCTCTCTCTCTCTCTCTCTCTCTCTCTCTCTCTCTCTCTCTCTCAAATTGATAAAAAGAGATACTGCAAGAAATTGAGAGGATCTTGATCTGATGCTAATATGACAGGGATTCAAAGGCACGATAGATAATTACCCAAATGTTCCCATGACATGCGTTGAGATGTGCTTGTTTCCCTCATCCAATGCTGTTCTAGCCAATCCAAAATCTGAAACCTTAGGTGTAAAATCATATTCCAACAAGATGTTGCTGGACTTGAAGTCTCTATGTATAACACATGGATTTGAATCTTCATGTAAATAAGCCAATCCTCTAGCTGCACCAAGCGCAATCTTCATTCTGGCATTCCAATCAAGTGGATCAGTTTCCTTGTCAGCACCTGGAATTACAAAGAGAGGACCAAAAATCAGCCTCATAATACAAATGAGCTTATGGCATTCATTAACTGTACTTTCTTTACCATATAAATGAGATTCCACACTTCCATTAGGCACAAGCTCATAAATTAGGCACCGAGTCTGTTTCTCGATGCATATACCAATCAATTTAACTAAATTTCTATGGTGCAAGCGGCTAAGCATCTCGACTTCAGCCAAGAATTCGCGACCACCATGCTGATCATCTCTTTTGAGAATCTTGACAGCCACATCCCTCCCATCATGCAAAACACCTTTGTAGACAAGTCCAAACCCACCTTCTCCTAATATTCTTGAACCATCAAAATTATTCGTTGCTTTCTCTATGTCATGCAAAGTAAAAGCCTTAGCAGATCCAGTATATGTCATTGTTCCGGAACTGAAGGACATTGACTCTGAACCTGACATTCTTCCATAATTCATTGACCTGCCAGCCCCTGGTAAGTGCAAATTTAGTTATAAACTTCTATATTTACACTGAACTCCACTCTCCACATACAGCCACAGACTGAAAAACTAATGTCTAGATGGAAACCCTTGAACATAAGAAGCAAAGATATAGAGTTTAAAGTAGGAAATCATGAAAAAGGTTTTTTATTTGAAAAAAAAAATGGAAAAAAGACTGGCTCGATAAAGAAAAGGTACAGAGGGGCTGCTTGAAGAAAATAAGAGAACATAAATTTATTGGCAATGCATCTAAACTAACAAAATATATAGAGAATTTGCTGATTGTGTTATTACCTGATGGTTTTGAAGAGGATGAAACTGAATTCTTTGATATTTGCTCCAATTCATGATTGAAACCACGACATTTCAACAGACAAACCCAGCCAACCCCAATGAATACTAAAAAAGCTGCAATAGATGACAGCACAATAATGATTATCATGGTTCCACCATTCCCTTCTTTTTTCTTCCTTGTCACATCTACTCCTAAAGGTTTTATTAGTGTTCCATTGTTGTCATGGCCACGGAATGGCCCGTTGTCTACACTAGAAACACTAAAGGGAGTTGAAGGTGGAGAGGGTGGAAGGCCTGCATGTTATCCAAAAGTGAAAATCCAGACATATATTAATAAACTTAATATGCCATATAAATTGACTTCACACTGAAATAAGTACCCAGAAACTAGGATATAATGTAGAACCTGGATAATGAACATAGAGAACTTCATAGGCACCAAAGAGAGAAGCATCTGTCAGAATCTCCCTCTGCCAGAATTTCTTATATATTAAAAATGCTGTTGTATCATCAAATTTCACTCCTTTGGGTACTAAGTTTATAAGAACAGTGGTTTTCTCTAGTTGCTGACTGCCTGCATTGGCTCCCACAATACGAACTTGGCTACAGTTCAGCAAAACACTGGTTGCAATTTCCTTAGCTAGCTCTGAAACCAATGGAAAGAACTTGTATATTGCGATACTAACGCAGAGCTTAACTTGAAGTGGCCACACACAACCACAAGGCGATCCAGGAGGTGTGTATGTAAGAGGCTCAGAACAACTCACTGAGATGCAATCTACATGTAGCATCATATTGACATTATTTTCTTAAGATGATTGAATAAGAAGGCACCAATGAAGTACAGATGGCTAAACACCTATTTCTGTCCTTCACCAGTTCTAGTTTTATCGATTTTGTCCCCGAGGAAATTTAAGTATCAATTTCAACCTCCTCTAATCAATAATTGATACTTAAATTATCCAAGGGACAAATTGATACAAGTAGAATTAGTGAGGTCTAAAAATTGGCATTTAGTCAATACAGATAATCATCTAGAATTTATTACAATTTCAGGGTTAAGTCCAGGATACCCTTGTTAGGAGGTGGGGGTGGCAGAGTCATAACAATTGCTGGTGGGGGAGCCTTCATCTTCTTCAATGACGGATCAAAATGTGAATATCTAGGCGAGGGAGATGGTACTAATACACAAAGGATGAAAGCAAAATTAATTAGAGCATGGTAGATAAAAATAAGAATACAATACACATTAAACAACATGACCATAATGATGTTTTATACCATTCAAGTGGCTTGATATAACTGTCGGTGTTGGTGCAGATGTAGGTAAACCCCAGTTCTTTGGTGAAGACAAAGGAGGTCGTGATGGGAGGACTGAAGGAGCTAAATTTTTCAAGAGAAATTTTCAGCAAAAATGATATTAAATTTGATATTTAATGTCAAATATGGCAAAAAAAAGAAAAACTATTTTTTTTTTTTAATGTTTGTCCCTTCAAAGAATTTAACCTTGATAGCTGTAAGAAGTCGGATGAACCGAATAAGTTGGCCCGGGAGTTAATTTGCTGTGCTTTCCCCTGAAATAGTGATGTTTATGATGTGATATTGAAGGAGATTCTGTAAAACCATGCAGCCATCTGTTTCCAGAGGCTTTAGAAAATGGCTTGGAAGTCGGTGTAAGCGCAATGCTTTCAGTAACTCCAGAAGATGACTCAAATGGAGGAAGTGCAATACTTGAATGGCTCGTCCAATGGTGGGAATGAGAAGCTACAAAAATAAAATAAAAAAATAAAATAAGAATTAAAATTAATTATATGATAATTATGGTCATGAGAATAAAGCTCTTAACTATGAAATATGTTGATGTCAAATTCCCCAATTAGCTCCAAGAGAGAAGCAAGCCTATGTGAAGATACAGATAACAAATTGGCACCTTTTAGGATTGGAAATGCAAAAACTGACAGAAAATTCATTTATTACATTTTCAAGGACAGAATTATGATATAAAACCATATATGCCTAAACCATGTGTATCTCAAGTGTGCAGAACAGAACAATCAAAATGAATTCTGAAGAATCTGAACTATTTATACCAGATGTACTAAATTTAGAGGGAAAATAGAGTTTCTAATCGGTTCATTTTCAGCAAAGAAACACGTTTAAAAGAAAAAGAATGTCTGGAAATTGATTTCTGAACCACATTTTCTAATTTTCAGTAACTTATCAAGCCCACAAACGGATCATACATTTATTCTACAAAAACTAACTGAAAACACAAAAACTGAGCTCTTACCAGTAGAATCGTGATATTCAAAAGCACTGACAACCAAATGCAGCTTGAACAGCAGTATAATCAGCTGCAACCCCATTTTCCTTCTGAAGAAACTGAGCTCAATTCTGAAGATCTTTCAGATTTCACCAACAATTCCAGTAAAAAGAGTAAAAAACTGAAGGAAGAGTGATGGAAGAAGAAGCAACAGGCTCTTCAGTTTGCTTCAGAAAAGGGACAGCCATAAGAAGGTCTGTAAGGCTAAAGAAGAAGACCCACAATGTAAAACATAAAGTAAAGAGAAGAGATAGTAGTGATGGGCAAAGAAAATGGTTAGGTGGGTGACACCAAAGTTTTCTGCTTTTCATAGCTAAGTTCTAAAATTTTCAGGCTTAGAGAATTCTGACAGGAGGTTATCATTGTTCTTTAAAGAAAAAATAAGCACGGATCAAAGTCAAGAAAAGCAGACCCCATGTACAATTTAAGCAGCAAACCACAGTAACTTCTCTGTAAGGGGTTGGTGGGGGCTCTGAGTGCGTTTGATTGAGAGAGAGAACTGCCAAACTCCTGTAAAATTATGGAAAATTTTAAAAACCTGATTTAACATGTAATTGGGAAAAATGATAGATATAATACTTCCGAAGTACAGAGATAAATACAATATCTATAGACCCACTTACAGCCTAATACACGCAAAACTTGAGGGGGAATTATCAGTGGATTAAACATAAACGAAAATTTCTTTTATGAAAATATAATTATAAAATAATAACATAATAAAAAATAATTTATATATTTAATATGATAAATTTTGTGGTATTTCAAGAATTTCAAAATTTAAAGTGATAGAGTAATTACAAAAATTATTAAATTAAAATTATTTAATTATATCCATCAAGAAATAGATAAAACATGCATAGTTATAATCTAATGATTTCAAAATTTATTACACCATGTCAAGTTTTAAAATCTTAGGGCAAGCATTATGTAATGTTAAATATAAAAATTTTAATAAAAATATAATTTTCTCTTTTTTTAGAAGAAATTATTTTTTTCTACCATTATAACTCTAAGATCTTATTTTAATCACAAAGTATAAATGTACATGATACATTAGGATTCCTTCATTTATATATAAAAAAAATAAAATTTTCATATTAAAAATATTTTCCAAAAATAGAACCTATGTTTATTGTGAAGTCATCTTTAATGATACATCAACACTCAATATTATTTTAAGATTTTTTATTCATCATGTCCAAAGTTTTAAATCAATTCTCAGAAAAAATAATCTACCACTTCTATTGTTATGAAAAATAAATTTATTAGCCCTCGGAAGAAAAATAAACATACTATTTATATAATTCACTTTCACACATATAATTTATATTTATTATAATATCTATATTTTTATTTAAGTTTATGATTAATTAGATCTGAACATCACTATTATGTATCTCTCCTCAGATCTATATTATCTTTTAATCAATTTGTTAACCAAAAAGTAAGAGGCTAATTGAGTTAGCAACATCATGCTTGACTTTCTTTTCAGTGTTTTCAGGCAAGTGATGATTCATCGAAGGAATGATAGTGGGGATTAGTTAAAGATATCTTGATTTAATACAAAAAATTAGGCTGAGTTTTGAAAAGTTAAGGCTTCTTCCATTCTTGCCTAAAAATTTCTTCTCACCTTTTTCATTTATCCCTAACTTTAATGCAATGGCATAACTGCCAGTCTGCCATTGAACGAGACATACTTGTTTTAGTGTACACTCCCTCGGCTGTACGTATGGTCTTGCTTTCACTTGATGACAACTACTTGCTTACCTATTCTTCTATCTACATGTCAATTTTAAAAATTTTATAACTATATATGTAGTATATGAGAATTGTTAATTTTCATACATTTAGAAACAGGAGTTAATAACCTTCATTTTTTTATTTAAATAAAAAATATATTATTAATTTAATAATAATAAATAGTATTATTGTTAATTTATCACCATCACTAATTATTTCTATTAATAAGTATATTTATTATAAAAATAAAAAAAATGAATGGAATTAACTTTCATATTTTAAATTAATATTTCACTGTTAAAATTATTTAAATATGTCTTATTATTTTTTTATTAAATTAATAATATAATTTTTCATCCAAATAAAATAATAAAAATTGCTAATTTTGACATATGAATCTCCACTATATATATATTTGAGATATTGAAAAATTAAAATTATTTTCTTCAAATAAAAACAGTATTATGACAGATGAAGTATTAGATTTGCGGTACACTAGCACCTAATATTGTATTTAAAAAAAAATTTAGTATCTTGAATTTAAATTTAAAATATTACATATGTATTAAGTAATTTATGATTTAAAAAAATATATACTCAGCTGATTTATTTTTCTAAAACATAATATTAAGTTCCTCATTTATAAATATAGTTATTATTGTATTTTTAAATTTCATAATTAGTACTATTAATTCTTTATTTTTATTATAATTATTCATTTCTTTATTCACTTGTAATGTTAAAATAAATAAAAAATATTCAAATTGATTGTTTGATATACTTTTATTCTAAGAGTATATCATACACTCTTTTAAATAAATTATGAAATTCGCAATAATAATCAACTCCACAATTTATAAGAAGAAGAAATATCTTTGAAACACATTTGAATGAATGTACTTAGCATAACTCTTTGCACACAAAATAATAAATCTTAGCAATCGCACCAACTAAAATAATCGACTAGGGCTTTGTTTTGTTTGTGGATAAAAAGACAACAGAAGAAACAAACGTGCTGACATCATAGGGCAGAAGAGTTAGTAATCGAAAAGCCCATCTTTCAACAATGTGTACAATGTATTGAATATTCTCAAATCAAGGGCCCCAAAGACGAAAAATATAAGGACCACATACTCATGTAAAATTGATGAACCAGCAATGAAATGTTGGACATTATTATTTCAATTATTGCGACAAACCGTGGAGTGAGAATAGGAGGAAATTAAATTCTGCTTATCATATCAATAGTTTTTTTGATATTATCCTTTTAAAATTAATATGTTTTTGCTTACTTTCATGTGAAGTAATATTTTTATTAATTATGGTGGAACTTTCTAAAGATTTTCCTTGTGAGATAATACGAGTGCCCTCTTGGAGCACACTAATAAATCTAGGATTTGTTCCCGCCCCAAAGAAGAAGAAGAAGAAGATAGCGGCTTTTTTATTGTAATGCAATAACAGTTAATATTATTTTAAAGGCTTTTTTTCCTATTAAAATTTGGAATTCAAATTAAAGATTTTATGTATATATGTGTATTAGATAAATTATTATTTCTATTATTATTAAAAAAAATTAATATTTTTAATCATCATTTATGAAAAAAGTTAACGAATGAATCAAATCAACTGAGTGAATCAATATTACAAATAAATTTATTTAGTATTTTGATTCATGTAACTAAATCAAATAAGTTAGCTTGTCGGGTGAAATTGTCTGCAAGTTTAATTTTAATTAGAATCATAAAATTTAAGGAAAAATACTGAATTAGGAGGGATTTGATCCAAATTTATTTTACCCGTATATGATTTATAATATTTAAATTGATTTATTTATAGTTTCCATTTCAACTATTTTTGTTATTTTTTTTTTTGTTTTGCATCAAAGCCATAAACAAGAAGTTAAAATTGTGTGGATAATAAATTTAGTAACATATCTCTAGCTATGATCCGAAACATCATTTTACTAATTGAATAGTCCGTGTATAAGACCCGAGTCATCGCAACCTTGCCTGTCTGATTTTCAACGGCTTTAATGAGTATAGAAGAAAGATGATGTGACAATCATCTCCATCTTGATAAAAATTATTTCAATTGAGCAGGGTGTTTATAAAGTGAGCAACGTACAAATTAATTGGCTTTCAAACTATGGATAGATAAAATATACTTGATACATTACACAAATAAATAAACTATATGTTTTTTTCTAAATTTCAATTTATTTAAATGTGAAATAAGTCTTGACAAAAATCAAATAGTAAATTAGTGTATAAAAGAAACGTTATATTAAATTTTGTTGAACGATAATTTTATTTAACCAAACTAAATTTTAGATTGCTAACCTATTTTATAAATTTTCGATTGAAAATGATTAAGTAATTATTTATTTTAGGATTTGTTTGATTTTGAGTTGAAGTAAATGTGGTCAAAAGTTTATAAATGGTGAATTTTCGTCTTTATTTTTATTGACTTGCCATTGGCAGGAAACGAACACCATATAACAAAGCAATTAGTAAGCTTTTCAAGAATGTATGCTTTGGAACAAAGAACATGGTTAGTTGTTCATTCAACAACACGTAGTTGGTGTGTGATTTAAGGAAGGAGGTCATATGGGTTTAAGGCAATTACTAGCGTATATACAATTGATCAATAATGTGCTTAACTACATCAAATGACTATAATTGTTCCTCAACCTTAGTAGCTCGTAACTTCTAGAGTTAGTGTTTATAAATATCTTTAACTTAATGGACAATGGGCTCATCACTCAAGCTTATATATGTATTCTACATTCTCTAACACTCTACTAGTTTTCTTTAGAATACTTTACTGCTATTTACATTTTTATTTATAACTTGCAATATCTTGTAATTGATCTGGTTATGAGTATAAGCAAGGGATCGAGGTTTTCAAATTGCACCCATTTGCACCTTTGATGCACAAGAGATCCAGGGCTTCTATATTCATAATAACAATTTACATTTGATTACCTTATTTACAAAATTATATTTATATTTGTGCTTTTACATTTATGCTTTTGCTTACATCTACTAATGTTGTACCTCACTTACATTTGCTGCCTAAAGGGTTCGGAACATCACCTATTAGTTGTAAAAATTATCCCCTGTTGAAAATAGTCAAATTGACTAAAAATAAAAGAAAATTTAATGTCACATTTATTTTTTAAAAATAAATTTAATATAAAAAAAATTTATATACTTGTATAATATAAAATAAATTTTAAAAAAAATTGATGTAATTTATATCTTTCTAGCTACCATCACTTTACTGGTTGAGTTTAAAAATTATTCATGTTGAGTTAAATTGCACCTAAGTTGGGCAGTCCATTTGTAGTCTCTATTAGATTTATGATAGATTTTGTGATAGACTTAATGTAACTTTCATGATTACATGAAAAGATATATTATATATTATAGAATAATTTAGACATCATCATAAATTAAATTTAGATATTTGATCAAAGTCATTTATCTGAATTAAATATACATTAAATATTCCTTATGCATAATTAATGTTATGTATTAAATATTCATTATGCATGATTAATATCTTAAATATCCATTATGAAAGATTAATGTCATTTATTTAAATTAAATATGCATTATGCAAAATTCATATACCCTTAGATGTATTAGATGATTTTGCATATGAAAAGTCTTCCACTTAATTATTCGAGTTAATTGAATTCATAAATGTTAAAGGAAAGTAAATAGTAAAGACTCTTTGATGGGCTGAATCATGAAAGTTATAAATAGGACTCTTGGTCCCTCTCTTAACTCATGAATACAAGTTTGTATGACTTCTATCATTTCATAAATATTATAGTACTATTTAAGTATTTGAGTAAGAAGAGAGAGAAGACTAAGGTGTTATCTAATTCTATATCTTGTTTTATTTGTTATAACTATCAAATTCATTGTGGCTCAAGGTATTTCATCTAATTTTCTTACTTCCACATTTTATTATTTATAATTATAATCATAGCCAAGATATAAGTAATAAAATTTTCTAACATGATATTTTTTTCCTATAAGTGGTATCAGAGAAAGGTTGTGGCTTATGATTATAGTTATGTTAATGTTCATTTGTGTAATATGTTAAGTTCTTTATAGTGGTTTGTTTTCACTAAAATAAAACAAGACATATCCATGGTTGGAATATTACACAAATACTAAAATATATAACTATAAATTTTTATGCCTAAAGGTATAATTATTTTATATCACACTATAATTTTGTGTTATTTAATGCCCAAAGGTGTTTAACATCTCAAATATAAAGCTTTATAAAAAAGAATGAAGTTTATCATTTTTAAGCGAATCAATTGCATGTCATATTTTATCCCAAAGGATATGTATAGTGATGCGCTAAGATTACTTTTGAATTATCATATAATGGTTTACTAATTGATTATGATTATAGCACAAGCTATCTCGGTAGGTTTTATTTTTGGACATATGTCAAACATCCTTGAATTGAATAGTATTGGAAAGAATAATTAATAATTACATTGGGATACTTGGATTTAGGCATTAGCAGATATGCTCATGATTAAAGATAATTACATTAATAATCACATTGGTTGAATAACTTAAATCTATGGATATGACCATTTTCGAATCCTTTTTGGTGCAATTTGTTCTTAATTCTCTTCCTCCTTAATTTCTTCCATTTAAGATAAGTTATAACACATAGAAAGAAAAATGGACCATAAATGAATTGATTGCCATATATGTTTAAGAGGAGGAAAGATTAAAGAGAGAAGGATTGTATTCTATTCCATTGGTTCATACGGTATCACAGGGCCACAATGGTAAAAGACCTGAGAAAGGTAAAAAGAGTGCAAATCGACCACCAACTCAAGGAAAAGAAGCTGTTGTACATAATGGTATAAATACAAATCCTATGAAATGCTTCTTTTGCAATAAATGAGGTCACATGAAGAAGGATTGTCTAAAACGTAAGAATTGATTTGAAAAGAAAGGTAATTATTTTACCCATATTTGTGTTGAAATCAATTCAATTGATGTTCCTTCTAATAATATTTGGTAGTTAGATTTTACTGCCATGATTTATATATCTAAAGTTTCATAATATCATTACAACCTTTGCATTTAAAGCTAATAAATTTGATGTTGTATATATCTAAAAGTCAGTGGGAGTAAGCTTATCTTCGTCATTCTGTACATGGATGATATACTAATTGCTAGTAAAGATCATGTTATCTTACATGAAACTAAAACTTTTCTTTTTGAGAATTTTGAAATGAAGAATATGGGAAATGCTTCTTATGTTCTTGGCATTGAAATTTATCGAGATAGGTCTAATAGATTACTTGATTTATCTCAAAAGACTTATTTTAATAAAAAATTTGAAAGATTTAATATGCAAAATTATTTACCAATTCCAACACCCATTATAAAAGGTGATAAATTAAGTCAAAATTAAGGTTTATAAATTAAGCCAAAAGGAAATGGAATATATTTCATATGCCTCTGTTATTAGAAGTTTAATGTATGCTTAAACATGCATTTGTCCATATCTTAGCTATGCAGTTAGAATGCTAGGAAGATATCAAAGTAATCCTAGAATGGATCACTGGAAGGCAGTAAAGAAGGTGTTAGGTTACATTTAAGGTACTAAGAATTATATGCTTACCTATCAATACTATGATTCGCTTGAGGCAGTTAGTTATTGTGATTCAAATTTTATGGGTTATGTGGACACATTGAAATACACATCTGGGGTATATCTTCTTGTTAACTAAGGGAGCTGTTTCTTGGAAAAGTGTAAAATAAACTTTAACAGCTTTTTCAACCATGGAAGTTGAATCTGTGGCATGCCATAAAGCCACTTCTTAAGCTATTTGGTTGAAGAATTTTATGGTTGGATTAAAAATTATAGATTTTATTTCAAGGCCCCTTACAATTTTTGTAACAATTTAACTATTGTTTTCTTCTTTAAGAACAATAAGTGTTCAAGTAACTCAAAACACATTAAGTTGCAATACCTTGTTGTTCGTGAAAGGGTACAGAGTAAGAAAGTATTTATTGAACATATTAATACCAAAATGATGGTAATAGATCCTATGACTAAAGCATTAACGGCTAAAGTTTATAAAGATAATGTATTATCTATGGGACTAATTGATAGAAATGATCTTGTGTAATTAATTTACACATTTTAACTTGTCTCCCTTGTATATGTGCACAATATGGAAAAAGGGATGACTTTTGTGTTTTGTAATTAAAGTGAACCATTAGTATGAACATTCAGTACTAGTTCATAATGGTTTGAATTTGTTTATATCTTTCCTCATTAAGCTTTTCTTAGAGGCATGCAAATATTGTAATGCATAATTAGAATTATATCATCTATAGATGTAAAACTACTATGATCCATATTTGTGACAACTTTAAGAAAAGGGTAATTGATTATTATAATTTCATAGTGGCTACAATTTCTAAGAATCCATTATAATTTATTAAGCTTGGGTGCTTATTTACCCAAGTGGGAGAATGTTAGATTTATGATAGACTTTGTGATAGATTTAATGTAACTTTCATAACCACATGAAAAGATATATTCTATATTATAGAATAATTTAGACATTATCATAAATTAAATTTAGGTATTTGGCTAAAGTCATTTATCTAAATTAAATATATATTAAATATTTATTATGCATGATTAATGTCATGTATTAAATATTCATTATACATTATTAATGTCTTAAATATCCATTATGAAGGATTAATGTCATTTATTTAAATTAAATATGCATTATACAAAATTAATATACTCTTAAATACATTTAATAGTTTTGCATGTGAAAAACCTTCCACTTAATTATTCGAGTTAATTGGATTTATAAATGTTAGAGGAAAGTAAAGAGTCAAGACTTTTTAATGGGTTGAATAATGAAAGTTATAAAAAGGACTCTTGGTCCCTCTCTTCATTATAAATACAAGTTTATGTGACTCTCATTATTTCATAAATATTATAGTACTATTTGAGTAAGAAAAGAAAAAATTAAGGTGTTGTCTAATTTTATATCTTATTTTATTTATTGTAATTATCAACTTTATTACGACTCAAAATATTTCATCTAATTTTTTTACTTTTACATTTTATTATTTATAATTATAATAATAATCAAGATCCAAATAATTAAAATTTCTAGTATAATATTTTTTTTCCTATAGTATCACCCACCGCCGTATGCAGTACACAATATTAAGCCACTAAATTGTCCGGTAAAGACAATATTCCTGATTTACATGCCAGTGGTTTAAGAATACTTAAAAGAGTTTACGTGTGCTGATCAAGTTCAAACTTGAAAGGTAAAAATCAAATGGTTAGGAAGAATTTGGTAATTAAATATTTGTCCCCACCGCAGACAAAACCACCATATCTGGCAGTTGTATTGGAATTCATCGTCGGGCGTCACCTTTTACGACTTTATCCGCATGAAAATAACGTTGTTCGCCAGTAACCTCACACCTGGCCACAGAGTGCCCTCCCACCACTTACCACAGAAAAATCTCTTTCATAATTGTCGGTGAATTTTCTCAACTTTTTTCCTGTTCTTTCATTTAACCAATTGGAAATTGACAAGCATCACCTTTTTCTCAATGAACAGTGGCCGAATCAGAAGTTTTTATCCGAGGGACCAAATATCAATATTTTTATAAAATATATAATTTTTAAATGATCAATATAAAAATACTATTAACATTAATATTATATATAAAAATAAAAATATTAGAAGCTTTGAAGATGGAGATTGAAATTAATAGATCAAAATTCTCTAAAATGTAAAGTATATTTTAATAAGTAAAATGATATTACAGCCCTTAATAAAAAAATTAAAAAAGTAGGTAATTATAAATTTAAATATTATTTTTAATTGATCATTATTTAATAAAATTTTGAACTCATAATATTTGAGCTTACTCTCTAAAATATAATATTTCAATTAAAATGAACTCAATTCGACACTATTGTTTATCCTTAAAATTCCTTTGTTCATCTTTAGCTTTGCCACTATTAGGAATAAGAATAGAGTTGCAAAATAAGTAGATCAATCAATATTATTTGTACAACAAAATGAATCAAATTTTCAGTGATTTAGATCCAATAAACCGATTCATATTTGTGCAATTCATATGAACTTTGATTAATATGGACTAGACTGTATTATTCATGAAAAAAGGACTCAATTTTGAATAATTTAATCTGTTAAAGTTTGTGGCTTATATTCTATTAGTTCCCGAACTTTAATTTGTTTGATAGAGTTATGTGAAAATAAATCAAGTCAAGTCACTTTCTAATATAAATAGGTTAAGTTTTTTTTTTTTTTTTGCTTAAACTTAACTTATGATTTGTTTATAAATCAAAATATTAGTTTAGTCGAACTTACTTATAAAATTTAAAAAGTCCAGCATGTCTTATTAACTTATTTATTCCTAATTATTGAAATTTAAATGAATTATTGATGGATTTATATATGTTGCAAATAGGTCCCATAGTTAAAAAATTGAATAATAATTTTGTTAAATAAATAAAGCATTAAATAAAATTTTGTTTCTAATTTTATAAAATTCTTAATAATTCAACATAGCAAATTATAATTATATTTATTTAAATTCCAAAAGATTAAATAACATAATAATATAAATCCACAATTCACAAACTCTAAAATATAAAAAAGATTGATGGTAGAATTGAAAAAGGAAAAAAATATAATGATAAAATAGTGACAACTTTAAAGCAATTACATCAATTAATTTAAGAGCATTGACTTAGAGTAATATATTAATTAAATATGTTGATTCAATAGGCCAATAAATCAAGTTTCTATTTAATAAACATATTAATGTTAAATAAATAAATTAAATCAGGCTTTTATCACCTTAGCCTATTTGCCCCCGCCGGGCCACCGTGTTTAACTGTATGCATCAGCGTGATTGAAATAAATCAATTATTTATAAGTATTTGCAGATATTTGTGCCAAAATCAAATAAGAACACGAAGGATGTCCAAATTATGCTGGAATGCGTCCAAAAAGCATAAATAAGATTGAAGGAAACAAAAAGAACTGTATCTATCAAAAAATAAAATTAGGATACAATTCAAATGAAGAAAATTGCCGAATTATATGTCTTGGTTACTAGTTTATTTGGGTAGATTTAATAAAACAAATAAAGATTATCTTTCTGCATGTATTTGAAAAAAAAAATTATATCAACACATAAGTTTACGCAAAAGTTTTCATTTTTTATAATTTTTTATTAAAAATTATGTTTTATTTAAAAATAAAAATTTTAATTGTTTTACGCAACTTTAAGCAATGACATTAAAATTTTTCACAAAAAAAAAAAATTTTATATAAAAATTATAATTTTTATAAAAACTTGTAAGATTTTATTGAGTATTTATTCAAATGTTACCTAATAAAAAATTATATAAGCATATCTAAATTAGAAACATTATGCCTAACTAACTTAAGTCCAAGCATATGGGTCAAGTAGAGAGAAAATTCTAATATATTCTAGGCATAAGGTACAGTACCTTACTTTAGGAGTGTAATAGTATCTCTCCAAGTAGAGGCAATAGTCTAGAGAATTAAAATATTAATTGACGTATATCTTAAGTATTATTAAAATAAGAGCAACATTATATTTAGAAGGAATGGAATTCAAAATTATGTTTTCAAGGGAAATAAAAAATTACTTTAGGAGTATAATAGTATCTCTCCAAGTAGAGGCAATAGTCTAGAGAATTAAAATATTAATTGATGTATATCTTAAGTATTATTAAAATAAGAGCAACATTATATTTAGAAGGAATGGAATTCAAAATTATGTTTTGAAGGGAAGTAAAAAATTATTATTAAATATAGAATATTAAGATAAATTTATAAAATTTAATTCAATAAATATAAAAAATTTAAAACATAATTTTAGAACTTATTTTTAATACTTATAATATTTTTAAAAGAAATACAAGCCTATCAAAAATTAGATAAAAAGATCTTTTTTTCTTATTTATTTTTAGGAAACAGTTACAAGAAAGAAAGAGGAATACACCTACTACAAAACACAATAACTAAGCACCTTAACAAAACTTGCTAAAAGAATAAAGAACACAAATACTAAAATATAACAAAACCAAAAACACATTATTAGTCCTAACTAACCAAAGACTCATTGTGTCCAAATGGTTAGCTATGAGAAACAAATTCCTCTATCAAACAAATTCCTCCAAGAATTGCTAGATAGTTGACTGCTGCAAGAAAAAATTTCGATTATATACTAGAGTAACAAACTATGATGTATCTTGAATTTTTCTCCTAGTTGCAACTCAAGCAAAATCCTATTCTTCTATGAACTTGAAGTTGATGCTTTGAATTTTCAAAGTTTTTAAGTAGCTCTTGCACAAACTTTTAAAAGTAAAAAATACTTTTTTCATCTTTAAGCCTAAAAACTCAGTTGAAGTTGACTCCATCTTTGCTCCATTTTCATTTTTAGACCATAACACTTCATGTTATTCTTCCAAAACCATCTCAAGCACTTGAAGATCATTTGAAATTTGACTTTATTATTCTATCTAGTTACTACCCTTAATTATTATACTAATGCAACTTGAGCTAAATTGTGCCATGGTAGCTTAAGTAGCTTGGCAAACCTTTATTAGGAGTCAAGTTAGACTACCATTGGGAAATGGTCCTTCAGAAGTTTGAAAGTAAAATGTACAACTTTTCATAGTTCCAAAGGATTTTTAATAGAAGGAAAGTTCCTACAAGAGAAAGGAAAATGCTTGATTTATGTACATCTAGAAAAAAAATCTAATTACTTTATTTTTTTAAAGAGATTAAGTTGTATTTTATCTTCATCGGAAAGTATAAAAACTCCAAATTATTGAGCATAAGGTAACTTCATCAAAGCATCATGTGAGAAATGAAATGTGCATTGATGATAAGACACTTTTACTTATCATGCTTGATTTTGAAGTTCTATCTTTTGTTTCTCTAGATATTAATTGCAATTTCCAATTTTTGCATTCTTATACATAAAGCATAAATTTGCTTGAGAAGACTATCACTTGTAAAAGATAATTCCTTAATTTGAGCCTCCAAATCATCAATTCTTACTTTAGCTTTTTGACATTGGTGAAAATCATTATTAGAAATAATTTTAAGCTTATATCTCTTATAAAGAACTAATGATAAAATCTCCTAAAAAAATTGAATAATTTGATGAACCTCAACATTCTACATTAGAAAAGCAAAATTGTCAATACAAGTATCCTTTAATTGTTGCAATTCTAAGAAGAAAGCCAACTATATAAATTTGTGATCATTTGTAAAAAAGAGATAAATCTCAATAGACATAAGCTTTTTCAATTTTTTTCATTTTTCAAGTGAAATTCCTTATCAAGCTTAGAATTAGATGTTGAAGACAAAAATCTTTTCTTTAAACATAAAGACTTACAAAATTTATCCATTGAGCCAAAATAAAATCCCAAAATGAAGAATTATGCATAAACAAACCCTCAGTCAACCAAACAAATTAACACATAATAATGACATCCAAAACAAAACTCACTAAACAAGAGCAACAATGAACCCTAATGTTCAACAATGACAATGGAGAATGAAACACAAAAATAAACTAATAGCATCCTCATACTTAAACTTGAAATAATGATAAAATAAGATAAACTCATGATTAATCCTTATCATTGTTAACCATTAGAGATAAGAATGTGAAAGCAAGAGCATTGATTTTTCTAATGCCTTGCTAATAAAAACCAAAGTAAAAGAATAGTTTGGTGGTGGCCAATAAGGACATGAGATAGATAAATCCTTTGATGTAGAAGAAAGGCTTGAGGCTTGTAGTGATTATCCGTTTGTTACCTTGCCATTAGCTATTGCAAGATGAAAGTCAGTAATTGGTTATAATCTAAAAGCTTTCGAAAACCAATTTGAAGTAATCTTTAATTAAAATATATAATTGTGACTTTATTTTTAATTGAAAATTATAAAAATTTTCATTAATGACATTTGATTAATTATAATTAAATAGATTTATTTTATAATTGTACAAGTGATAATTAACTTAACATATATATAAAGTTGAAGGTTTAACCCCACATTGTGAAGGAAAGCTCTTAAGGTAATATTGGATGCCACTATATCATTAAAAGGTGTTGGCAATTATAATTAAATAGGTTTAATATGATATTTAAATTCTCTTATTGCCATATCATTTCAACTAAAAAAAGATATTGAACTTGACTTTGAATTTCACATTCTTTATCAAGAAGGTGTGAGATGAAAATTCACATTCAATTAAAATATGAATTAAGATTTTTTTTAAAAAAAAATAAAACTGAGATTAGAGGTTTCATTTTAATCATTTTATAGCTAGAACAATTATACTAATATCTTAGTGATGTAATGACTTTCATTAGCATGACTTTTACTCCTCGTTATTTTGGGAGCTCATATTCAAAAAATAGTTTTGTATGCATTATATAAATTACTAATCCTACTATTATAAAAAAAATGGAACAATTGTATTTTTTTGGCCATTTTTTGGTCACATTTTCCTTTCCCTTTTGGTTATGGTAGCTGAAGCAAATGTTGGGTTTTGCTTAATTTTAGATCTTGGAATTATTGGGATAAATGGGATTCTTAGATTAATACATTTTGTAAGTCCAAATCTTACTGTATCCAAGGCCCAATACGCCTAAACTCCATCAGGTATGTAAGAGATAGCCCAACTCCATTCTAGTTGGTAATGGCTATTAGGCTATGACCAGCCCTTAATACTAAATAAATAAACAAATAATCACTCCTTAAGAAAGAAATTGGATGTGACGAAGACAATTAGTATGACATGCATGTTTAATTTATAACATTGAAACTTCAAAATTTACAAATCGTGAATTTTGGAGATGAAAATATATTAGACTATAGTTTCAAAGTTTAACACATAGTGCATTTGAGATAAAATGCATTTTATATTGTTAATTAGTCACATAATAGAAGAAAAAATTAATTCATTAAGTTTTTTTAATATATTTATTGTAAATATTTTTATTTTCTTACACATAAAAATAAAAGAGTACCATATGCAATTAAAAAAAAGATACTTATGTTGCATTTAGTACAATAGAATAAGAATGAGAGTGGAAAACAAAATAGATTGAAATGATTATTTCATGATTATATTTAGTATGGCAAGGAATGTAATAAATATTTTATTCCATTTTTATATTTGGCACAACAAAATAATATAGGAATGGAATGAAATGAAATAGTAAAGGTATAGTTAATGATAATAATATTGTTATTGTAAAAATAATAAATATCTTATTAATAATTTAATATTATTAAGATATATAATAAGATCAATAATAAAAATGGTCATAATTTAAATTTTATCATCAAAATTGTAATTAATAAAACATTTTCTATTATAAAAGTATAAAAATTTAGTTTACTAAATTTTTATATGAAATATTTTTTTTGTAAAGAATACAAAAATATCATAATTTAAAATTTATTGGTAAAAATATAATTATAAAAATATTTTAATTGAGAAATTTTTAAGAATCAATATATCGTTATCATATATTAACAAATCATAATATTAAAATATATGAAAAATATGATAGATATATGTGTAAAAAGGTCATTGTATGATTAATGGAATTACCCATTTCATCATTTTTATCATGGAATAAAAATTTCATCATCTGATAAAATGGAAAAATAAAATTTTGATCACTCCTTTTCTTATTCTCGTTCTCATTCTCATTCTCATTCCATTTAATTACATCTAATCAAATGCACTCCTAAAATTATGGTAGTATAGAAAAATAATTTCCTCTTTAGAAAAGAGAAAATTATCTTTCACTAAACTTCTTACATTTAATATTAAGCATATAAAATATTTTCACTATTTTATTATTTTATAACTATATTTCTATAGAAAATGTCTTGAGAGAAAACAAATGAGGCAAAAAATGAACAAAACAGGTTAAATGAAAGGATTATGAAATTTGGAAGGCTATCTATATATTCATAATTTAGGTGATTATGTGCGGATCGTAAATAGTTGAAAGAAAATTCTATATAATTTCTCCCAAGAAATTGTATTATCATGCGCTCTTGCAATTTTAAATTTTTGGATAAAAAGTAGCTTTTATATAAAAAGATTTGAAAATTAAAAAATTTATGCAAATGTGAGCCACAGATTTGTATATTCTATTGTGTATGAAAAATTGTAAAATTTATATAAAAATTTACTTTTATGTTGACATTTTACAAAATTACACACCTCTTGAACTCCATACTAAACCGATATTTTTTTTCTCTGGGAAATAATAGAATTTATCAAGTTAGATGAAGATTACAAACTAACGCAAGGAAAGAATAAAAATAGGGACAACCAACAAAATAGAAACGATACACTAAATAATAAAAAAATATAAAATTAAAAAGTGACAACAGTTGTAAAGTAAAACTCACACATGTACAAAATATAGAGAAACACAGAGATGAATAATAGTCAAACAAGAATCGGGATGTAAAAGTGAGGGATCGGAAGTTTAAGGAACTAATCGACAGGCATAATCCAAAATTGTTTTTCGAGTTCAAAGAGATGACCACTCTTATGTGTCAATCTAATTCGATTCAGGTCATATGACTTTCAAACTAACAAAATTGCTTCCTTGCATACCATTTTTTCATCATTTCAATTGTACTCATTAGCCATTGGCCATTTGATTCAATCCATGCATATAAAATTAAACCAGGAGTCAATGTAAGATAATTATTACTTTTTAAAGTTGTTTAACTCAGCTAGGGCATAAAATTACACTATTAATGATTCATTTGATCGTTATTTGATTCATCTATGCAAATGAATAAAATTAATTATTTACTAATTTTAATAAAAGTATATTAACAACTAGTAAAGTTATAATAAAATTTTAAAAATTATAGTAACTTTTTTAATGTTATAAGAATTGAACTTATCCACAAATAGAATAAAATATATTTGTGTGTGCATACATATGCAATATGTTAGTGGAGGTGGTGATAGTCTTTAAAATTATTCAATAATCATCGAGGTGGATTGTGTTAACGATATTGAATATGTTGAGAGATGAGGTAGTCAATGTTAATAAATGATAATGGTTGTCATTGGTGATACAAAAAGATGGTGATATAAAAGGAAAATTAATGATTAAAGTAAATGTAGTCTCAATGTAAGGTGAAATTGGTTAACAAACACAATGGTGGGGATGGATTGTGGTGATGATGGGTAGGGTGAGATGTGATTAGTAGCGAGTGATAAACTTTATGGTAGATAATGGAAGAAATAGTGATGGTGCATAGGTAAAATTAGATAATAAATAATGTTAATAATTATTATAACAATAACTAATAAGTGATGATTGTGGTGATTTGTGATAGCAATAGTAGAGATTGTAGTGGTTAATTTGTGAGTAAAAGTTAGGATTAAGGGTATAAATAAATCAAGTTGAAGTAGATATTTTTGTGCTCAAGTTTGAATTTGCTAAAAATAAATGATATCGAATTTAAGCTGAATATCAATAAGTTTAAATAATTTGAATTTAAGTTTGAGTTTGACTTAAATGTTAAGATTAAACAAGTTTATACAAACTTTTTCAAATAGTACATTATTAAGAACTGATTTTTTTATCAAATTAAGAACGTTCAAATTTGAATTCAAGTTTTTAATAAATATAAACTTAAATAAGTTTATATAAATTTGAGTAATTTATTATTTTACCTAAATTTAATCATATGAAATCCTATGTATTTTACATAAACCAAACACAAATTTTTTTATTTTATTCCACTTATCAATATAAATTTTTTGTATCTATTAAATTTCTTAAAAAACATTCATATAATCATCACATAATACTAACAAGTACACTTAACAAAAGTTAATTATTTCAATTAAAGTATCATACTTTTTCATATGAAATTAAAAATTATTTATGTGATTGAATTTTTTATGAACTATATATTTATATATAGTATAAAAATATATATTTTTTATTATTAAATTCATTTAGACTTGTGAATAATTTAAAATAAATAATATAAAATTCAAGCTCAACTTATTTTAAATCAAACTTTTTATAAATTACTTTTGAATTTCTCATAAATAACTTAATTCATTTATAATTCTAATTATAACGGACAAAAGAGGGAGAAGTAACGATGGTAGTGTTCTATGAAAAGAAAGAAAAGGAATTTTTTTTCTTCTTTCTTTTAAATAACTTTTTTTTTGAAAATTTAAGGGATAAAAAAATTTGAATGAGAGAATTAATTATAAATAAATAATAATAAATTTTATTATAAGTAAAATAAACATTCAATATTTTTTTCTGTTATTATTCCTTGGGGTCCCTAAACTAAATGCGGCTCATTGATACCTGACACCTATTGCTTCAAATACGCCTCTATTTATTTATTAGCGCTATCTAATAAATTGTCTTAAAGCGCGTTAAGAATAAAACGTAATAAGTCAACATTAAATATTCTATTCTCCCTTCTCCACCTGAGAATAGAAATCACATGACATGATGCATAAGAAAACAAAATATTTTTTTCAGCGCTCATACAATAAAAAATTAAAATATTTTTTTTACAGAATGACCGGTACAAAAATTTTAATAAATGTTTACATTCTTATTTAAAATTTTAATTTTAATTGTCATACCTAATTTTATTTAATTTCTTTTCATGAGATAATTTTTTTTGTTGGGCTTCGCTACTTTCATTTCCTTAAAAATACTTCAAATTCATTGAGTATAAACCTACTATCTATTGCAAGGAGGACATAATAAGAAATATATATACATATATATTGAATGTACTGTATTAAGTTATTATAAATATTTTTTAAATATTAAATTACTTGTGAATTTAAGAGGTTGATTGGTTCAATAGAATGAAAAGTTTTATTTTTAAAAAAATAAAAAATAGAAAAATTATTTAGTTAATTATTATTTAATAAATTAGGAAAAATAAAATTTTTAAAAATTTTTTACTTTTCATAAAATATGGAAAGATGTTTTTTCATTTTTCCTAAGTAAATTCTAATTTTATATTATGTATAGATATAAAGATTAAATTAATCTTATTAAATTAAATTAATAATAATTAAAACTATTAATTTATATTATGATAATATTAAAAATATAATAAATATTTTATTAATATTTTAAAATTTAAAATTGAATCAAATAAAATATAAAAATTATTTTTTAAAAATATCACTTTCTTAATATTAATTTAATACTTTTAAATATTTTTTAAAAAATTATATAAAAAATATTTTTTTAAGAATTCAATTTCCAATCAGAAATTATTTTTCGTGCGAGTCAAGTATTGTTCTTTCCCCTCACTCCCATGTGGTTGCATTTGAGGCCATTTGAGATTCTTCAACAGGCATAATAATGATGCGACGTCACATTCCGTCTTCCCACGTGGAAAGACATGGACAATGGGTCAAGACGTGAGATGTGGCGGCTACTCCCTCCAGGCAGGCGCGTCATGTTAGTTATGTATGATTCTGTGCATAGTAGGTATACTGCACACCGCTTAGCGATGCCAGCTAATTATGAGCTATCATTCTTTTAATTATTCATTAATTATTGGGCTGATTTAATTTAACTAAAAATAATATTACGAAGATATTGATATTTAAGAAGTTAAATATTTTTATTATTAGGTTATATTTAATATATGAAAATTTATATTTTTAATTTTTTATTTAATTATTTTAAAATTAAAAAAATAATTTAATAATAAAATATATAATTTTTTAAAAGATTAAATCCTCTATGGCATTAGCTTTAATTAAAAATAATTTTAGCTTCAGTCATATTTGTGTATGGCACAATGCGTAACAAAATATAGATGGGATCGTTATGTAAATAATATTTATAAAAATAAAATCATTTGAAAATTGTTGAATTTAATTAATGAAGCACATTTGATTTGAAAATTCACAAATCTATATTTTCTTAATGTGAATTTGTACATGGGGATGTAGATTTTCTGATTTTGTGAACTTTTTTTTTTAATATTGTAAATGAATTTCACAATAAAATTTAATTATAAATATAAAATAATTATTATTATGATAAACATAAATAATAAGCAGGTGCAAAAATTACTCATTTTAGCCATTTGTAATTTATTTAATCAAATCAAACGGTCTTAACCGTCATTTGATTAAAAAAAAGTTGTCAAGTTTGTAAAATTTATTACTAAAAAACTTATATCTGTAATTTTGAAGACAAATTACTCATTTTAGCCATTTATAATTTATTTACACAAATCAAATGGTTTAACTTTCATTCAATAAAAGAAAGTTATCCAACTAAAATCGGTAACTATTTATGAGTATTCATAAATGATGATAAATGCAAAAATCATTCCCTTTTATGTTTAGAGAATATTGCCATTCCTCCTCATGGACCATACTACCCCTCCCCTCTTCCCCTTAACACTTTCACTTTCTCCTGGTCCACTCCTTCCACTACAATACGGCAAGACCACTGTTTAATCCTTGCTTAACCCACAATAACCCAAAAACAAGTTCTTAATTCCAATCCTCTCTCTCTATATACCAAATCCTGCTTTTCTTCATCTCCATTTTCTCTTCATTCCTCTCATAGGAAAAATATCGAACACCTTTCGCTCAATTCTCTTGCTCTTTTTCATTGCTGTCTTTGTTTCTCTGTTCGAATTCTGTTTACTCTCTTGGGCCAAAAAGCAAACACCTTCTTCTATTTCTTTGCCATAGTCATAATCAACAGAATATTGAAGGCTCCCATGGCAGAAAGGGTCTACCCGTCTGCGAAGCCCGCCGCTAACGGCACCGTCAACGGTGGTGCAAATCCATCATTCCCAGCCCCCAAAGCCCAACTCTACGGCGCCACGAGACCGACCTACCGTCCCCAGCCTCACCACCGCCGGAGCCGTCGCAGATGCTGCTGCACTTTCTGCTTCTGGTTCATCCTCATCGTCCTCATACTCCTCCTCCTCATCGGCCTCGCCGGCGTAGCTCTCTACGTCATCTACCGCCCCCATCGGCCCTCCTTCACTGTCACATCCCTCAAACTCTCTTACCTCAACCTTACTTCCTCCTCAACCCTCAATTCTAGATTGGATCTCAACATCACTGCGAAGAACCCTAACAGTAAAATCGATTTCTTCTATAAACCCACTTCGATTTCGATTCTGTCCGACGAAGTCGACATCGGCGACGCAACAGTTCCTCCTTTTGAGCATGAGAGGAAGAACACTACGTTACTGAAAATTTCGATTGTGAGCAAGCAAGACTTGGACAGTGATGCTGCAACCCAATTGAAGAAGAATATGAAGAGCAAAAATGGATTGCCTTTGAAAGTGAGATTGGAAACTAAGGTGAAGGTGAAGATGGGAAATTTGAAGACACCCGGGGTTGGAATCAGAGTTTCTTGTGAAGGTATCAAGGTAAATCTTCCGGCCGGGAAGAAGCCGGCGTCGGCGTCGATGTCGAATGCTAAATGTAACGTTGATGTGAGGGTTAAGATCTGGAAGTGGACCGTTGGATAAAGGAAGAAGGAGAAGAAATTACAGAGGTGTTTCTGTTTTTATTTTTTATTCTCAATTTTCCACTTTATTTCTTTTGGTCCTTTTTTTTTTAATTTTTACTTTTTGAAACTTTTTTTTTTTTGAGAAGTTTGTTGATAGTTAAATGTTTATAAATTGCAGAAAAATATTTGTAGTGGGAGACGGCTGTTATCCATATTTGCAAGAAAGATTTTGTATTATATTTGTGTTTAACTTTGTTTCTTACCATTTGCCTAGGGCAAGTTGTATCCTCTAAAATATGCGATATATTTTAGAGAATAAAATGAATAACTTTAATTATTAATTAAAAATTAAAAATAAAATTTTTAATAAATAATAAATCATTGTATAATTGTTTATTTTTATTGATTCACTTTAGGCGAATTGGATCCTGTGTGAGGCAATTTTTTTTCCCTTATACTTTCAATTGTTGCAGTGTTAATTTAGTGTTTAATTATTTAAATTTGGTAGATATAATAGCCCATGACAATGAATAAGGTTAATTGTGATTACTAATTATAAAATCAGTGTAATTGTATTACTTATCATGGGATGGGAGAAAAGTATGGAAAAAATAGATGAAGAAAAACATAAAAAATGAAAAATACTTTTTAACTTGTTATTTTATATATGTAAAAAGGATTTTGTATTGTTTATAAAAAATATTTAATATAAATTTTTGATAAATTATTTTTTTGCATTTTTATTAAATTGTTTCTTAAGTATAGTATATAAAAAAGAGATAAAAATAATTTATTAAATGATAAAATTATTTTTATCATTAATTGAAAAGTGAAAAAGTAAATAAAGTAGCTTGTTAAGTATTAAAATTGTTTCTTTTTTATTATAAGTCAATAAAATTATTTAATAAATTCTATAAAAAGATTTTGAATATAAAAAATTTTCCGTTCCTCCTCTACATCCATTTATGTAAAAATATTTTCCAATTCCCGGTAGTTTTTCAATCCTTTTACTTTCTACATTTAATTTTTTATAACATTCAAATATTAAAAAAATTATTCTTAACCTTTTTTTCACATGTTTTTATATATATATATATATTTTTTTAAATCCAAACAAAAGGGTTAGTGATGTATTAACATAACTTGAATGTGAGGGATTGAAAATTAGGACATTTACGATCAAAGGGAGAAAGAAACATCGATTAAAGCCCCTATTTTTATGTGTAGTGTTTTTTTCCTATAAAATATCTTCTTATCAATTTCATTCTTATAAAATGTTAATTTATTTAATTTCATCCTTTTATTAATTTCTGTACAAAGATTAATTTATTTAATTTCATTTAAAAAAAATCAAATTAAATAAATTAATATTTTATAAGGATGAAATTGATAAAAAATATTTTATAGGGATAAAATTAAAAAATTGCATCTCAAGGGGTAGAAATAGAGATATACTCAAACATTAACAAGCGAGTTAGAAAATTCACAATAGTACTTAGGTTTTCAACTTGAATTATCTTTAACCAGTTAACCATGACATAATGAAATGCAATTTATGAATTTTTGAAGGTAATGGCAATATTTTTAGATATTAAAATAAGAAAAGCTGGGTTCTTGGTTGGATCAGACTTCAATGCATTATTAATGCACCACTAAATTTAATAATCCAAATCTACTAATTTATATAGTATTAAATAAAATTTAATAATATAAGATCATTAGTGCAGCATAAAATAATACAGTAAAGTGCCTTCTTGGTTGAGTCAAGTTTTGGGGGTTTGATTGACTTGATGCTAAGGTGAGTCTCCTCCTTCATATGACACTTACACGTCAAGATGGCCCGTGAGTGGTGGCTGTCATGCTGTAATTGGCCCTCTTAAGATGCCAAAGTCTGCCGTTTGTTTTTCATTTCCCTTGTGGGGGCGAATTAAATGAATGAGCAGACCAACTTTACTAAACCTCTTGGCCCCTTGCAATTGATGAGGTTTGTTGTATTCATGTCTCGTTTTCGATTTAGATTAATTACATTAGATCGTATGAATTACTTAAATTTTAATTCTAGAATAAAGAAATCTTTTTTTTTTTACGAAATCTCATTTTTTTTAGGGAAAGATTAGTGAGACAAAACTGACTTTTTTATTATTTTGTTATTGTTAACATTCTTAATTTTTAAAGTATTCCAATTTGATTGAGAATTTGTCGCTCAAAATGGCATATGCTATATCTTAAATGTTTAGTCATTCAATTATTTATATCACTAAAAAAATATTCTATTTATTAATAATGGATTGAATTGGTGGAATCAGTTCATTCTTAAAACATTTCAAATTGAATAATAAAATATTGAATTTGATTCTTCAAATCTCAAACAATGATAAAAAAATGTAAATATATCCTCTATATAAATAAAAATATTCTTATTTTAAAATTATTTTCTGAAATATATAACCTTTGTATAATTTCATTGTTTTTTTAATAAAATTAGTAATTAGTGCACTGACCTCGCCAGTTTCGGGGGATGGGATGAGTTCAGTTCAAATCGAACTAATTAATTCACTAGTTTTGTATGAAATCGCTTAAAAATTATAAAATAAGAGAAAACAAAATATTCTAAAAATAGAATAATCTAAAAATGACTTTTTTTTTGCATTGATCGAAAAGTTTATGCATCATATTTTAAATAGTAGTTTTAATCTACTTAATTAATAATAAATAGTTAAGTTATTATTTCAAATATTAATTATCTTAAAAATTATTAAAATTATTCAATTTACATCCAACAGCTTATAAATGGCTATATAAAGATCTAAAGCTCTCCATTTAACCACGTCACTCAATTCATTTATGTGAAAATTTTTGGCCCAGCATGATAGAATAGCGGCCTAAACCGAAAATAAATAATGCAACTGCAACAGACGGGCCAACATGGTCTATCCTGCTCCTAATCTAGGACAGCTAATCTTATTTCTCGGTTTGCATTTTTCATCGCAAAATATTTTTTTAAGAAAAAAATATTTATATATATATATATATATATATATATATATATATATATATATATATATATTAATGAATAGATGATATATTATTTATATTTATAATAAAAAATATATCTAAGGTGATAGTAATGTAAAAAAGTAAGTTGTAAATTCTTTTTTAAAAAATAAAGTTATTTTTATAAATTTTTATATTTAATATTAAATAAATAAAATATTTTTTATTTTAATATTTTATAATTAATTTTATAAAAATATTTTCTACCAAAATAATCAGAACTATCAATTTTTTTATTTATGATTTACATATAACATAAGCTTGTTTAAATTAATTTTTATTTGGTAATTTCATTTTGAACCTACATAGGATTTCTACGTCATTGTCCCTCGACATAGGTTACAGGGTGGGAAATACGAAATGAAATTCAATTGTTTTATTTAAGAATGTAAAAATAGAAAATGGAAATTATTGTAAACTCTAAGCATTTATTGGTGCAAAAATGTTATACACACGGAATATGACACTTGAAATTCTCTTCCAAAATTTTTATATTTATTAAATTAAATTTTATAAATTTATGGCGGAGCAAGTCTTTCAAGCCTACGTACATTTTTTAGGCATAAATGCTCGTAAAGATTAATGGTTAAGATTTCAGCATATTTTTAAAATGATTAGATTATAATTAAATGTAGAAGGTTTTGTCAACTCATTTGTCTATGCATTCTAATTACAAACTTATTACTAATATAAATACAATGAAAAATTTCAAATAAGTTAATTCTAATGTAATAAATTAATAATAAATATTATTTATTATTATAATTTTGAATGGCCATTATATAAAAATTCAGACTTTGTATTAAACAAGAAATAAATATAATATATTTTTATCATTTAATTATTTTATAATTATAAACATAAAATATTTTTTTGTTTGGACATTATTAGTTAAACTTAAAAATAAATAAGTTTACACAACATCAAACGTGTAACTGAATGTGGAAATAAAAGAAAATGGATTATCCACTTATATTTCGGTGGTCTTAGCCTAAAAGAAAAATTCTATCAAAAGTTGAAAATGTATTTCTGTAATTTTTTTTATTAAAGATTGTAATTTGTTATATAAGTTTTGCAATGTTACGCTAAACAATGCTATTTTTTTCACAATAATAAATTTTATTTAAATTTTTTATATTTTAATTTAAAATTATAAAATCATAATCTGTGTATTTATTACATATACAATTCATACACACACTTATAAAATAATATAAAGGCCGAGTTTTTTATAACGTGAATTTAAAATTATAAAAATAAATAAATAATTTTATTATTAATCTATTACATTGGAAATAGCTTATTTGTAAATTTTCATTTTATTTATTTTAATGCCAAGCTTGTAATTATAATATATAAGGAGCTTTGTTAACAAAACTTTTTGCATTCATTTAAATGGAATAATGATGATTCAATCACTTGATAAACATGTCAAAATTTTAATCATTAATTTTTATTGATGTCTATATCTAAAAAAAAAATTACCTGAACATTAAAATCTTATCCTATATTTAATTGACAAAACCTTCTCCTTTATTTGGATTTATAAAAAAGGTAAAAAAAACCTGATGAAAAAAAAAAGGTTGAAAACAATTTTTTTTAATATTTGAATAGTATGAAAATTTTGATTTGGAAAGAGAAAAAGGTTGAAAAAGTATTTTGGGAATCAGCAAAATATTTTCCCATCAAACAAACATGAGAAAGGATAAAAAAACTTGATAATTAAAATTATCCTTTCATGAAATTTATTAAATAATTTTTTTGACATGCAATAAAAGCAATTTTATCTTTTAATAAGTTTCTCCTTTTATCTTTTTTAACTGTTCAATGAAATCAAATAACAATTTTTTTTATTATTTTCTTTACATGTATTTTCTATACATACAAATATTTTTTATTGATTTTTATACACTCAAATAAGAAATAAAAATACATATTTATATATTTTCTTTTCATTTTTATCTATTTTTTTATAATTTTTTTTACTACATCCAAACATAAGCTTAACGTACAACGGAAACTCAGTATCCAACTCAATTTTCATTATCTATGTCCTGCCCCTCTACAATTAAAGGTGTACATAGATCAAATTGTATAAATTTAATGGCTTTAGTCTGAATTTACTTATTTGCATTTAAAAAAATTCAGGCTTGGCTTAATTTAATTTTTCTAATGCATGGTTTGAAGGTCGATTCGATAATCCAAATAAAATATTTTTTATTTTTAAATAATAATTATATATTTAAAAATAATATAATATTTAAATATATAAAATATTAAATTATATTAAATTAATTTTTATATTAAAAATAATTAAATATATAATTATATTATTGAAAATAAATTATCACAATTGACTCGAATTAGATTCTTTTTATCTCGATTCAATTTCATCAATAATCGGATTATTAAGAAAAATTTAACAAGCCAATTGGACTAAAACAAAAATAACTCAAATCGCATAATATCTCGGATGTAACCTTTCGGGCCGGATGATTCAGCTCTATCCGCTATGTATAAATTTCCGTGTATAAGTGGAGTGCTAGTAGTGTGTTAGACGCGTGTGTCGGTGGAAGCTTCGGTCCTGTTTGTCTGTGGTGCGGAGTTATCGTGCACTCTCTTTCCTCTCCGAGTGGGACCCAATTTACAACCATTTCACATCAAATATTGCATCTTTGTAAAAAGCTTATTATCTATTACGAAGAAATAATTTATCAGTCATTTTAGAAAACAAGGGAGAAATTATAGTATATCAACAGTATTATTAAATTTAATTATTAATTATTATTTTTTTTTGAAAAGTTAATTTTCATACGTTTTCGTATGCTTAATTAACTATCAGAGTGGTGCACCAGTAACCGATGCACTGTTGAATTACTTGTACACCATAAAATTCTCCTAAATATAATTTATGGGCCATTCTTTGCGCATGGAGAAAAGTATTAAATTAATATATGAAAGATTAAAAAAATATTGTCTTAGTATAAAAACGTTTTAACGTCAATTTATTATTTATAGTAAAATTTAATTTTTGCATCAATTAAAATTTTTTGAACGCATACCATATACATAATTACCCTGATAAATGAAGTAAGAGTAATATTAAATTAATATGTATAAAAATTATAAAATTAAGAATTCATTTAATTTGTACATAAAATAATTTCTTACTGAAAATTAAAATTTTTAAAAAATAATTTATTATGTAATTTTTTTAAAAAATATTTAAAATTATTTAATTGATATATAGAAAGTGATACTTTTTGTGAAGTAATTTTTTATATTTTATTTAATTTAATTTTAAATATTCTAAAAAATATTAGTAAAATAATTATTATATCTTTAATATTATTATAATATAAATTAATAATTTTTAATTATTATTAATTATATTTAATAAGAATAATTTTATTATTATATTTATAAATAATATTCAAAGTAGAACTTATATAAGAGAAAAATAAGTAAACAACTTCTTATGCTATATAAGAAATATAACTTCCTAGAAAATATTATTTTTTTTCAATTTATTAGATAATAATCAATCAAATAATTTATTTCTTTTTTATATCTTAAAAAATAGAACTTCTTAAATTATAAGGGAAACTAAATAATCTCTAACATTAGATTAAATTTAAAATATCTTCCAATACTAATTTATTGTGTCTATAATTTTTAATGTATTAATCTAATATGGAACTTTTGCTAAAAAGAAAAAGTATAATCGTATTCACTGGTGTTTCCCTGTTCAATGCTTTATTTCTACATTTATTCTCATTTTTTTAGATTAAATTACTCCATTATTACTTATAATAACTACTTAATTTCTAATAAAGTATTTATAGTTTAAAAATTTTGAATTAAATTCTTAAGCTTATTTTTTTAATTAAATAAATTTTATCATTTTACTATAACATTTTATTGGCAATTAGTTTACATAGTTAATAATCTATTAGCGTTTTATAGAGTGAAAGATAAATAATCCATTCTTTTCCTCTAAAAATAAAATATTTTTATGATATAATCTAATATTTTACAAGTTATTTATCATTTAATTTAAATACACATATATTATATTATACCTCTACATAAAATTTTTTAAACCATATTAAAAGAGTGTTGGCCGTACATAATGACTACAAACAGAACCTGTAAAAATGATAACAATAGGTATCTCAGTATATATATATGAAAAATAAATATAAAAATCTGATAAAAAATTTAAATTATAAGAATTTAATTGAAAATCAAGTGAAATTACATGTTGTAGGAGTGGAGTAATTTGACTCAATTTTTACATAATAAAGGGTAAAATTACTAGATAATGATTTAGTGACAAGACTTGGTAGTAAGTACGTTGAAGATCATCTTATAGTCAATGTGAAAATATTATGTGTGCGTGTCCGATTGTATGATTGGATTGGATCACGTAAGAAGGGGATGAGACATTAAACATAACATGTGGAACAAATTCCTTTCCCCTCATTCATTATAACTACATAGCAGATGCTTGAAGTGAGTTCTTTCCTATTGGAACCCAGCTCTATTTTGCAAGCATACCATTTATTTTGTTTCTTTTACTGTTTCTTTTATACTCAAAAAGTTTTTTTTTTCCTCAATGGGTCTCTTAATTTTTTTATTTTTTTAATAGAAATAATGATCAAGTGAGATAAGCACTTTAAAAATGAGAGTATTAATAGAATTTTATCTTTAATGATTCATTGTGGAATGCATGGCTAATGACAAAAAATGAAATAATTTATTCTAAAGAAAAAAACTCATTTTAAAGGTTGGTCTTCTAAATTCATGAACTTTGCAAGAAAATTATTTTTTTCTTCGGTTGATTCAAATAGACTAATTTGGACCAGATTCAGCAAATTCATAATTTTTTTTTGGCTTTTATGACCTTTCATTAAGCTCAAATTTAATACAATAAAAAGAACACATATTTTCTTTTCATTTGCTTATGACTAAAATTTAAAGCTTTTATCCAAAATTTTAACAAACCTAGTAAACTATTCGAGTCTTGTATTTCTAGTATTTTTTTAAATAATAAAAATGATAATTCACTTAAAATATATATACAAGATGTTGATTTTAAATTCTGCACGTGATCAAAAATAAAATCTTTAAAGTAAAGAATGTCATTATACTATGTCGATTTTATCCCTAATAATTTTAAGCAACTTATTAAGTTGCACTAAATTTTTGTACCACACCAAGCACCGAGTTTGAAAGAAATTTTAAAATCCCAACTTGAACAGAAATTTACTTGTGTGGATTCAAAGAAAGGACTCAGCATCCCTTGGTCGGTCAAGAACATTTTCTAAAATACAAGAAACGATTTTGGACTCTTCTGTAGTACTTCTTGAAAAAAGTTGGGAGCATTTACGAAAATTTAATACAAAACACTATTAAATGTGGTGAATTCAATCATACTCTAAGATTTAAAAATTCAGAGTAATGTGATAATTTAAAAATTATTAAATTAAAATTATTTAATTTTATTTGTTAAAAGTTTAATAATTGTAATTAAATAATTTTAATCTAAAAATTTTAAAAATTACCATGTTAAATCAAATTTTAAAAACCTTGGAACATTATATAATTTTTCAGACAAAGCCTTGTAGTTTTTTATATAAAAATTGTAAGTGTGTAGGGATTTTGAGTGCAACATATAAATAAAAAATAGCAAAAAAATTTTAAAAATATTTTTTAAATTTATAAAAATTTTAATAATTAATAAAAAATTATATAAAAATTATAATTTTAAGTAAATAATTATAAAAGTATATATCAATAGAAATTTTTTTAGCAAAACTAATCCAACAATATTTTCTTTCGATCACGCAACAAAAACAAAAAACTTTTTGGGCCCAAGAGTTAATCCACAAAAAATGTGCTGAGTCACAAAAAATTCCAATTTGGGCAAAGGCCGGTTGAGTTTCTTCATGAAGTAGGCCATCATCTTAATATTTATGGTATGGGCCCAGCAACTCCCTACAGGAAACTTCAAGAAGATAGAAGTGTCAGAAACAAAATCATGAAATTTAACCCCATGAAAAATTAGAAACCCAATAAACCCCCGAGCTTAAACCCTCCCTAGAGCCCTATTTTCTTGAGGGTACATCGCTCCCTGTCGTTGCATTTTGATTTTTTTCTCTACCCTTGTTTGAATTCATTTCCTCTGCAAATGTATCGCATAGCTTCGAAACTAGCTTCATCCATCACTTCTTCTACATCGAAGAAACTAGTAAGAACTGCCACTTTCCCTTGCTTTACTTGGAACAAGTTGCAAGTGGAGTACTTTTGTTTAGGAAACTTCAACGCTTGAATCTCTTGTACTCTATCAATCTTCGAGAAAACGGGTCTCTGTATTCTCATCTATTTGATAAGAGATTTTCTTTTTATTTCTGATATGATGTGGGTTGTGATAATCAGCATTGCTTCAGCGTATCTGGGTGATGAGGGAGGAAAATGGATTCCTTTTCTGCATTTATCTTGTCGGGCTGAATTGTTTGTGTTCTTCAGAGTGAGATTTGATGTTTAGTCTGAAATTCCATTTTATTGCGTTGGTTGGACAGGTATGTAGTCGGGTCATATCAAGTAGAAACTATGTGGCCAAAGATATCAATTTTGGGGTTGGAGCTCGTGCTGCTATGCTGCAGGGGGTTTCTGAGGTTGCTGAGGCTGTAAAAGTGACGATGGGACCCAAGGTCTTCAATGTGTATTATTAATGCCATAGATTTATGAGAGCTAGTTAGTAAGAATGCAATTGAGCGAACTTGTTTTTTGATTTGGAAACATACTCTTGGGGATTCTCTTACATGTATTGCTTTATAAATAATAATAAGTTCGCTTGGTATCATATTGAGACCTACTGTATTCAAATCTGGTATTGGCCATTTATCCGTTGTATACATTTCTCATGCGGCTGTTGGTTTGATTGGATAATTGGATGCCATTTTCTTTGTTTGATGAGATCAAACTTGTCTCCTCATCTCATTTTCTTTTATTAGCTGACAATTGCATGCATTCTATCATTGTCATAGATCTGGATATCATTTGTTGTTTTTTCCAAGTAATTGGCAAAATGCTATTTTAAAGGATTGGAATTGGTCTTGGATGATGAAAGGTGAAAGAAGAAATGAAAATGTAGAAACTTCATTTTACATTCTTTAGAATTTATTCTGAATTTATAATTTATATGATTTAGGGCCGTAATGTGATCATTGAGAAAAGTCGGGGAAATCCCAAGGTTACAAAGGATGGTGTTACCGTTGCTAAAAGTATCAAATTCAAAGATAAAGCCAAAAATGTTGGTGCAGATCTTGTGAAGCAGGTAGCTAAGGCTACTAACACTGCTGCTGGAGATGGTAATCACTACTCCCTAAAAAAATTATGCCTCAAAATATGCTTGGGTCAACTGTGTCTTGAGGAACGTAGCGATGATCCGAGGTCATCTGTGTTTTTATAACTTCCAAAACCATTTCAATGAACCTTATATTGTTTACTTTATCTGTTGCCTTCTGATCTTACAGAGTTGAGCTAATTCTCTCTTTCCAGGTACTACTTGTGCTACTGTTCTGACTCAGGCAATACTTACAGAAGGTTGCAAGTCAATTGCTGCTGGTGTAAATGTCATGGATTTGCGTAATGGTATAAATAAGGCTGTTGATGCTGTAATTACTGATTTGAAAAGCAGAGCAGTAATGATAAGCACACCAGAAGAAATAACCCAGGTGCAATGACATCTCAAGAGATTATTCCCATTGCTTTTTGCATTGGAATGCATAATTGTTTAGTCCCCGTACTATCATTAAATATCAGAGAATATACATTGAATACTGCAACAAGTGGCAATGGGCAAGGTTGATGGTGTTTTGGTTATTTTATCAAAATTCTTATGACCAACGGAAATTTTGTTCACACAAGCAGCTCATTCCTCTGTATTTTCTCTGGTGTCATGCTTTTCTGTGTCATAAGTCCAAAACATGGATGCTTTAAGAAAGTATGCTTGTACATGAGTCAGGTTTCACTACAACTTGTCATCCTATCTTTTAACAAATTCACTGGATCAGCATGTTAAACATACTTTTCCTTTTCTTTTTCCCACTTAAGCTTCTTTTTATTGCCATTCGTTCTGTATTTTCCTATCCTGAACAAGTAGATGAAATCTGAATAACCAAATTGTTTGCAAGAATCTGTTGGTGCTGCTATTTATTACTTGAGTACTAATATATTTGGTCTATCCATGAATGACATGTATCTGGCATCACTTCTATATATTATACTTGTTTACTTTTTATTTGTTGGCCATTCATACCTTTCATATGGCAAGTAGGTTGGTACTATATCTGCAAATGGGGAGCGTGATATTGGAGAACTATTGGCAAGAGCAATGGAGAAAGTTGGGAAGGAAGGAGTTATCACTGTTGCTGTGAGTGACTGCATCACTTTTTATGGATTTAATAAATCAGCAAACTAGAATTTGCAGTCAAGGGTATTCAAAGTTCTAAAGCTTGCAGGATGGGAATACTTTGGATAATAAGTTGGAAGTGGTAGAAGGAATGAAGCTAACAAGAGGCTACATTTCCCCTTACTTTATTACTGATCAGAAGACCCAGAAATGTGTAAGTGCAATAACATTTTGTCTTTGCCAACAACCATCTAAAACATTCTCACAAATGGAACTGATATGTTGGTTTGTGATAGATATTCTACCATGTAGGATTTGCCTTTAATAAAGTAGATGCCTTGTTATTATTAGTCTATTGTCTTAGGGCCACGAGCCAAGTTCACCAAAGATTTTCTCTGAAATTTGTCTCATGTTTAGTATGTTAATATTAGTTATTTAGGTGGCAATTTGATCTCTGTGTTGAAATATAGGGCCACTTTGGTTTAAAGGTTTTAAAGATATAGGGTGTGTTTGGATATGTTTTTGTTTTTTGTTTTTAAAAACTGTTCTTAAAAGTTATTGTTAAAAACTGTTCCTGAATTTAAGGAAAACAAATAGAGGATATTTGTGTAGTAAATAAGCAAAATTGTTCTTAGAAGTTGTTTTTAAAAATTTTGGTTTTTTTTTTTTAAACTGTTCTTATTAGTTGTTTTTAAAAACTGTTTCTGAATTCAAAGAAAACAAAGAATAGAGGATACTGGGTGTAGTAAATAAGCAAAAGTTTCATTTAATTATAAAATTGCCATAAAGCACAAAATAACAAATTAAAAAAAATTCTAAAACTTGTTCCTTTTTTTTTTTTTCTTGTTTTTAAAACAAAATTTGGAAACAGTTTTTAAAAAAAAAATTTAGAAACATGTTGCCAAATTTGGGAACAATTTTTTTTTTTTTTGTTTTTTTAAGGGTGTGCTTGGATATGTTTTTATTTTTGTATTTTTTGAAACTATTCTCAAAAACTATTTTTGGATTGAATGAAAACAAAGAGTAGAGGGTGGTTGGTATTGCAAATAAGGAAATATTTTATTTAAATACAAAATTGATATTAAAAACAAGAGAACAGTTTTTTGAAAATATTTAAAAGTTATTTCTGTTTTTATATTTTTAAGTTATATATTTGAAGTTATAGTTTTTAAAAACAAATTTTGAAAACAAATTATCAAGTAGGTTCTTCTGTTTTTTAAAATAAAAAAAAAATGAAAACTGTTTAAAAAAAAAATTGATCGAGTGCTCTTGTTTTTCCCTTTTAATTCAACTCTTTATTATGCATCACATGTGTCCGGTTACTTTCAATTTTTTTTTTCAGAAGTTAATAAGTTTTAGTATTTAGAAGAGCTTAATTTATATTGATTTCCATTTTTTTTAAGGAATTGGAAAACCCTCTTATCCTTATTCATGAGAAGAAAATATCGGATATGAATTCGTTGGTGAAAATATTGGAGCTGGCAGTAAAGGTAGCTAAGTCAACTCTCTTTTAAGTATTTACTGTCAATTGCAGTTTGGGTTAATTGTCACGCTTTAGAGTGTTCTCATTCTGTTTTTTGCTATTTGTATTTCTAAACAGAAAAGTAGACCACTTCTAGTTGTCGCAGAAGATGTTGAGAGTGATGCACTGGCTATGCTTATACTCAACAAGCATCATGCAGGGTTTAAGGTCCTCTCCTACACACTAAAATGCTGAAGTATTCGAGACTATAGAATATTATAATTTGTTTCCATATTTTTCTTTGGTTGTTCATGATTTTATATGCTGCCTGTGTAGATCGAATTTTGCTTTCTTGTTTGGGTCCTCCCTGTTTACTTTGTTTCCCTTTCCTCTCTCTTTGGGTGGTGCAAATGAGAAAAGTTTACTGGATGGTCCAAAGTGGGATCGAACAGCTACAGCAGTTCTGAGAGAACAATTATGGGGTTTAAATTAGCAAGCTACTGGAAATAATGACAGCAATAGTATTTTCCTCTGAAGCAAATTCATAATGGAAGTAATTTGACTTGTCAATCTTTTTCAAATGTATACTTGAGCCTTTAATTTTCTATGATGTCATATGAGTGTTAAATAAATTATAGAGGTGAATATACTACATATGGTATTTTTACAATAAATTCAGCTGGATACTTGAGCCTTTTATTTTTACAATGTTATATAAGTGTGAAATAAATTATAAAATATGAGGAAGATCTATCTTACTGCTGGTGGATGCTTATCAGTCTCTAGTGTGTATCTGGGGCACATGCCCCGCTCCTACTTCTAGTTAGCATGTCTTTCTAAATTTTGCAGTATAGCATAGGTTTAAGGCGTCACATGCTTTTCCTATTTAAATTTTCAAGTTAGTTTTTCTTTTTGTATATGCATTGTTTTTCCTATTTATATTTTCAAGTTAGTTTTTCTTTTTGTATATGCATAGTTTTTGGCATTCACAACACGAAATTTCATGTATTTTAGGTTTGTGCAATAAAAGCTCCTGGTTTTGGGGATAACAGAAAGGCAAGTCTAGATGATCTTGCTGTTCTTACTGGGGGAGAGGTGAGTATACCACATGCTTATCTATCAAATATGGCTTGTGGAGAGTTGGTTATATGATGAGAAAGTTTACAACGTTCCCAAAAACAGGTCATTACAGATGATCGTGGTTTGACTCTTGACAAGGTCAACCTAGGAATGCTTGGTACCGCAAAAAAGGTTGGTGACTTTAAACAACATAAATAATCTCATGATCCTTATAGATAACCAAAAGTGCAACAGGTTACTGTATCTCTTGATGACACGATTGTTCTACATGGAGGTGGAGAGAAGAAGCTCATTGAAGAGAGATGTGATCAGGTATCTGATTGCTCACCAAGTTTTTCTTGTGCTCTCTGTCTCTGTATAAAGTATTTTGTCAGAATACTGGTCTTCATGTGGTTGTGGACAAGGGCTGAATATGAGCCTATTTCCTTGCGTTGGCACTTGGCACTGAATGTTGTTTACTGATTGATATCATTTTGTAGCTTAGGGCAACCATTGAGAAGAGTACTGCCACATTTGATAAAGAGAAAGCACAGGAACGACTATCAAAGCTATCCGGTGGTGTAGCTGTTTTCAAGGTGATCTGCTCACCCCCATTCATTTCATGACTAGGAGTTTGAAAAAAATGTGCACATTATCTTAATGGAACCAAAACTAGTCAGGTTGGAGGGGCCAGCGAGGCAGAAGTTGGGGAAAGGAAAGACAGGGTGACAGATGCTTTAAATGCCACTAAAGCAGCCGTGGCGGAGGGGATTGTGCCAGGTACGAATGTGGTCATACTGTTGGCAAAGACGTAAGCCTAAAGCATAGGACTTTTGAATATGGAAGTTGCATTTATGATTATGTTAACATGATACTATTGATCAGCTTTCTTAATCAGATGGGAGTGAGCTGCAAACTATCAAATGACATGCCTTAATTTGTTCACATTCTTGAATCCTTTTCATGTATTTCAGTCAAATGTAATTGTTTTCAGGTGGTGGAGTTGCTCTCTTGTATGCCTCCAAAATTTTGGAGACTCTTCAGTCTCAAAATGAGGATGAGAAAAGGGGAGTACAGATTATACAGAATGCACTTAAGGTTGTATATTTGCCACACACAATCTTCTCTCACGTAGAACACTGTTTTCATTTATTTGCATTATTATTTATTGTTATTTTTATATGTATCCTGATCATCTATATTGGCCATGATAGGCTCCAACATTCACAATACTTGCAAATGCTGGTTTTGATGCGGCTCTGGTTCTTGGCAGATTGTTAGAGCAAGATGATTATAATTTGGGTTTTGATGCTGCTAAAGGTTTGTAATTCAGTTGTTTAAAAATGTGAAATTACATTGAGCTTTATCAAAATTTTAATTCAGTTCGTAATTTGGGTTTTTTCCTTTAACCCTTTACATAGCATTTAGAAGCACCGGATATTTTAATACTAAAAGCCAAAAGAATGGGTTTCCTGTTGGTTTAACAGCATAATTTGGTCTGCTTACTGTCTATTTAGGATCTTATTTTGGTTCTGCTAAATTATATCCTCTTTTTATCTTCTAATATATATTTTTTTTAATAGAAAAATTAGGCAGGATCTTGTGGTTCTTTGTGTGAGTTATTTTTATTTTTCATTACATTGCCATTCGCTGTCTAATTATTGGACCATTGTAAGATGAAACTATTGTAATTGCTATGCTAAAGCAGGTGACTATGTTGATATGGTGAAGGCTGGAATAATAGATCCTGTTAAGGTTGTTAGAACAGCTTTGGTAGATGCTGCGAGGTGAAGATCATAACATTGTGTTGCATTTTGTTTGCGTGTATACGAATATGCCGCAAATTAAATTACCTCGTGTTGTTCTATTTTACAGTGTGTCCTTGCTGCTGACAACAACTGAAGCAGCTGTAGTTGATGATCCAAAGGACAAAGACAAACCTCCTAGCCGAGTCCCAGATATGGATGAGTTGTATTAAATTGCTTCACCGAAGTAAGAAATCAATTCTTTGTGACAATATTTGAGTTATTGCGCAATTACTTTCGAGGAAGTTTGAACAAATTCAGAGGGCAACAATTCTACGGTACGAGGGAGAAGACGAAGAAAGTAGGAATTACCTTTCTGGAAAGATAGGGGGTCATTCCATTTATTTAGCCAAAGTGGTTTTAACAATTGCAAGTTAGTTGACATTTCCGACTCTGCAATACATTTCCCTTTTTTTCCAATGAATTTAAGTTGTTTGTTAGATAATTCAATAGAGGGGGGCTTTGTTTGGTGGTAGAAAATGGTGAATCTTTTATGACATGGATCGACGATATTAATATGAAAGCACAACGACTTGATTTATGTAGCTAATTCTATCCGAAGAGATGAGGCTTGGTAGGTTTGGTTTGTTGTGGTTGCAACAACCAAACTCTCAAATCCAACTTGTGCAATTTTTTGAAACACTTGAAAAGTCTTCAACTTCAACTCAGACTCAAGCGTGTGTATCAATCCAAATATTTTCATGCAAAATGGCAACTAAATCTAAAGCTAACGACCGGCACCTTCCTTTTTGTAATACAGAGGTCACAAAAAATTTGGAGAAAAATACTTCTCTCAAGTTTTAATGAGATTATCCAAACATTTTCTTTGGTTTCAAAACTTTTAAGGATTCTTCTTCAGGCAAAAAAACGGTAAAAAAAGAATAATAATTATACAGTTTGAATGAAATAATAAAAACTATTCCATTTATTCTGCTAAAGAAATGTGTTAAAATATAATTAATGAAAAAGTTTATTTATTTATTTTATGTATGTGTGTAATGATTTTGTGGCCATTTGAGCCTAATAGAAGCATATATTTAGTAATAAAATACTTAAAATATCCTATACTGCTTAATTTAAATTAATAATTATTTTTCTTATATTTTATTGATGAAATATTTAAATTTGAGTTAAAGTATAACACTTTTATATTTTAAAGGAGGTTTTTGTGATTTTGAAATTGGAGTAGTCTATGTAATTTCATCAAAATTTAAGGGTAATCAAAGTTTTTTTTCCTCAAAACTTAAAAATAATTTGCTTTCACTCTCTCTCTCTCTCTCACACACACACACACATATATATATACATAAAAAAGGAAAAATGTATATTATTTTTTCTACTTTGAAATAATTAGATTTTATTTCCTTCGATTTTAAAAATTTAGAGGCCATCTTTTTAAATTTTATAAATTTGAAAATAACATTCATTTTTCACTTAGTTAACCATTTTATCAAATTATGTAATTTATTTAATGAAGTTTTTAAATAAGAATTAAAATAATATAATATATTAATTTATTTTGTTATTTTGTGGGTAATATTAAATAATAATTTTGCAATTTATTTAATGAAGTTTTTAAATTTTTTTCTTATCCCGAAATATAAGCCAAATCAAGTACGTTTATTTTGAACTGAATACATCACATGTTTTTGTACACACGTACATGATCGATACTAAGAACCTTGCTATTCACTGCTTCATCAAGTTACTGCTGCTCAGTCCTACAAGGATGTTCCATGCAAGAAAAAGAAGAATGTAAAAGCTGATTTATGATATGTGAAAGCTGATTTATGATGTGCAGACATAGGTGCGATACTCGCAGACGGTACGGATTCGTTGGTGTGATATTTTTCTAAAAAATTTAGGACACAAATATGGCAAAATATATAATACAAAAGTTAAATATGTACTATTTATATATGTGATTAAAATTGACATTACAAAAGAAAAACAATATTATAAAACATAATATGAACCATCATTAAATTATGAAACTTATTATAATTTATGTAGATACTATTAAATATAAAAGTTAAAAGTAGAGGAAAAAATATGTTATGACTTAAATCGATCGTGATTGATTTAGATTCTATTATTCGGTTTCCACCAACCTTAACATTATTTATCATAATTTTATTCAACAGAAATCCTCTTATTTTTGTATAACTTGCATCCATTTCAAATTTTTACAGGAAAATGAATAGAATTTTTTCTATTTTTAGATACTTTCTAAAGGTCATACACTCTAAATCACAAAACTTATATTTTTTATAGACACGACTGTATGATCAACATATAGAATACTACATAACTTCAATATGTATACATAGATAAATAATTTAACACATCAAGTATTGAATCAACCTAATCTTTATATGTATGTCCTCAATCTTATTCTAACCGTTAGAATCCTTCAATTAAGATGTCTTTAATTCTTTATGAATCTAACAAGTTTAAATATTTTTATATTAACCTAAAAACATTGAAAATAGAATGGAATGAGTTATGAGAATTTAGTGAGCATATATCTATCATTTCTAAATCTAAATTCTATTATATTAAATAATCACATGATGATTAGATACTTGATTGAAGAAGTAATTACAATCAAAACTATTTGAGTTTTTAAGATAAACAGGATCAAGTTTTGGGTTAAGTATTTACTTGCACACAACTTTGCTTTCATATTTTATATTATGGATTACAATTATCTCAATTATTTATTGACACATAATATCATTATCATACCACACTCACTCATATTGGGTGATCATCACATTCATAAATAGTCATGAAGGCTTAATTACAATTGAATAATCACAACCATGTCAAGTCTTTACAATCATATCAAGTTGTAATATCTAATCACAAATAGATTTTTCAATATTACATCACATTACATAACCATTCATAATCAATAAGTGTGCATCTATCTTTCATCTTCTAGGTCAACCTTATATCTTTCATGAGCTGTCCATTTTTATCCTTCTAGGGTTTGCTTTATACCCTTCATAAGTTATTGTTGGGAATTTCCCATCTAGCTTTTTACATTGTCGCCCTATCAAGTGTCTTATTTTGAATGCTACTCATGACATATTTCACATTATAATATGCACAATAAAGCATACCTCTATTAATCACAATTTCAATACAACATCAACAAAAGGTAATCATTCTTTTATCACGGGATAATTCAGAATACATAGCATAATATATATCAGCACCACTATGCTTTCTTGCATAGCTATAAGAATAAATCCATATTCAATTAATATTATACACTTTCATAACCTACCATTCTAGTTAGCATCAATAAGTAACCATATAAATCCAATCACAATACGAATCTCAGTAGTCGAAAATATAATCACTATACCATACAAGCTTATCATTTTCTACAATAGGTAATTACTAACTCGTCATAAGCATTATTTGCAAATTTCTCATACATCACCACAAATTAATTTCATTATATATTTTATAATTTCCTTTTACCTTATTTAAAATTCATTGATGAATAGATATGTGGTATCGAGCATTCACAAAAAGGATCATAATTTATGATATCTAAACACTTTAATATTTATAACATTAAATTAGAATGAGATATATACTCACCTAATAATATCTAGTTACTTTAGATGTTTTAGGACATTTATGATTATTTTCACTCCCTTTCTTTTTTTTCACCATTTATAATGATAAATCATAAATTTAAGAGCGTTACTTATCTTATTTCTAAATATTCTAATTCTAAGTTCAAATCATAACATAATAAATTATTCTAGGTCATCGATTTCTTATATTTCTTCAACATTAACTTTAAAACTAAATTTTATCTTTACATAATTATTTGTTTGGAATCGAGTTATAAGTATAAAATATTAAAATGTGAGACTCTTAATATTACTCTACCATTTTGTAATATCACTCTCTTATATCTTCAAATAAATCATCATAAGAAATTGAAAATTTTTCATAAACGAGGAATTTTTGAATCAAGTGCAAAATAATTAAAATATTAAAGCTTTATAGTCTTAAAAAACATAAATCATATCATATTATAAAACTAAACACTTGATTCTAAATAATCTAAACACCATTTAAAGAAATCAAATAACACAATTTAAGTATTTGCTTGAATTAAACTTTGAGCATTGGAACATTAGGTTTTTAAGATGTTGATTTACTTTAATGATACTAGTATATATCATCCTAGAGCATTCATTTCTTGTCTTATCAATTCTACATTAAGTAAAAATAATATGATAATAAAATAGGATCCTTTGTTTCTAAATCCAACATAAGATAATTGAATCATTAGAACATTATATTAATAAAACATTTTATTCACATTATTTTACAAAGTTATATGTTCGATTTATAATATTTCTATTTATACCTTAATAAAGTTACCTAGTCATAATTCTCATATTTGGCTCCAAGCTATTTTTATCAGATTGATACCATTTGTATACTAGCAACATGAATTAAATCACATTATCATGTATATATATATCACATAAGTTTCATTTCTCATAGTATCTCAATCTCAATTTAGCCACAATATGAGAAAATCAATTCATTATTACAATCATCCTCATTTGCAATACCATAACTTCAAATATATTCACGTTTTGATAAAAACACACCCAATTATCAAATGGTAGTTCCACATTTCTCATGTGTGGTCATAAACTAAACACAATTATAATCACAATCTAAATTAAAGCATACATTCTTCATAACAAAGGAATAACCCATACGTTGCTATCATTACTTCATTTATGAAAGGTCAAGTAATAATAATTAATAAGAATTAAATAGTGCTTTGAAAGAACCATTACATGCCACGATCTTTATTATAATAAGAAGCAAACAAGATTATTAGTTTTCCATACTCACTCATATTGAGGTATACATTTACACATATTCAATCCTTTGATCTTACAATATATTATTATGGTATATAGAATGAATAAAGTACAGAGAAATTAAATAGAAAGATCTCTAAGATAAATATATACTCACCTGATGATGTTCATTTTCTTTAAGGATTCTCAAGTATGCCACTATTATTTCTTTTTTTTTCCTACTTCAAAATTTATAAGAATAATTTATACATGTTAATATTACTCATTTCATAATTATCCCGTTATGTACTTATTATATAAATATTATAAACAACTTGTCTTTGATGTTCAAAGATTAAAACTCCATGTTGGGCTTTTATAAATCATGAAAACACAAAATAAGATAGGTATGGTTAACTTTAGGGTCATCATAGTTATGACCTTTGAATAATATCCTTTGGATGATTAAAAAAATCATGAGTTGTTACATCTTTTTAAAATAAAGACATGAAAAGTTCATTTTTTGAAATTCTGGATTTTTGACCTTTATCCACTATTTTGATGATATCTTATAATATACACAAAATTTTCATTTGAAACTAATTCCATTTGAAAGTAGACTCAATTACCTTTAAAATAGTAGATAGTTTATTTAAAACAAATATAAGATAAAGGAATTATGACTCTTCAAAATCAATATAAAATTTTACAGTTGATGAATCGATTTACTACCTAGTTTTTGCCTCTGGACCCTCAGAATTGATTCATCACTCGATTTTAAAGCTCAATTTTATCTTTGGACTCTTATAATTGATTCACTAATCATTCGTATATGAAAATTTTAATTTTCTACAAAAAAATTTCTATTTATTTACCTTTAAATACATCCTACACACGTATATTACACACCAAACCTTAACATAATCATTAATACACTTATTTAACATATCATATTACCTATTTTCATCATTTATAACTTCCATCACATCAAAATAAAGTATATTTAAAAAAATTATAAAAAAATCATATTTCACCAATATTATCATATAATCACGAAATTCGTTTCGTGATTATATGATAATATTGGTGAAATATGATTTATTTTACCACTTATCTTGTATAGAAGAGGATGTTAAAAAATTAGTTTGAAAATTTTTCAACCCTAATCACATCAAAATTCATGAACTTTAAAGTTAAGGCTTAGAATTTCCAACAAAACTAAATGGCCCTCAATCTCTTCATCAACCAAGAAAAAATAAAAATGATCCTTGATGAAAGCAATCTCCTTACTTTGATTAGATAAAGAAATCAAGAAGAATAGAAGTTTTCCTCGCTTGATTGAAGGAGTAGAGTAAAGATAGTGTAGAGAGAGAGAAAGAGTTGAGAGAAGTTGAGAGATGAGAAAATGAGAGAGGGGTTAGGGTTTGGGGTTGAAATAGAGAAAATAAGGCCCTAGGGGCATTTTTGAAAAGCTACTCTTAAACTTCTTTCATACTCATATACTCACTTATATCAATTCAAAACTTTATTCTTCACAATTCTAATATATTTTCCTTATCAAAATTTCTCTCAATTCATATTCCCACATTCTAAATTTTTATTAACTCTATTTTATTTCATATTTCATACATAAAATTCCTAAATCAACCGAATTTACTAATTACCTCAAGTATTTTTCTCATAAAATAATTTTTAAATTACTATAATTTAAAGAAGGTGTAACAAAATGTCTTTAAGAGTATTAATTTCATAATTTATCTAATGATTATTACTAAACAATAATTTTTAATTCCCATTCATAAAAAATATATACTCTATGCATATTTTTCAAATATCCAATTTTAATTTTTAAATATGTACTTGGTACGGGTATGCCTAAACTTTTGAAGTATTGGTTATTCCAACGTCTCCATGTTGTTCTGTTAATTTAAACTACATAGGAATAGATTCCCTCTCTATCAGAATTAAAACTACATAGGAATAGATTCCGTGACTATTCAGGACACATCATAATTAAAAAACCTTTTTTTTTAGGGTTGTAAAACTAAAGTGACCACTCTTTCCGTAACTCAATTTAGAGGTGCATGTTAAGATACCCATGTGATACCAAACCCATACTGATGTGATAACATGGAGAGCCATTGGATGAGATTAGATGAGATTATGGTATTCTCATCCAATGGCTCTCCATGCTGCCACATCAACATGAGTTTGGTACCACATGGGTACCTTAGAATTCCCCCAATTTAGAATGAGATAATACATTTTGAAGTTGTACTACTTTTAACTCTTATCCGTGGAAATCTACTCTTGGCAGTTGGCAAATTAGTTAGAAATGAATCGAAATTATTTCTAGTCTTATCATAATATTAAAATTTCAATAATATTTCTATTTACATTTTGACAAGAAGGATAATCATTTTTTAAATTTTAATGGTTATTCAATCATAATGTTAAAATATCTTATTTATCAAGATATAAGTAAGAGTAGTATTGAGAACTCATTACTACTGTAACACTAAATAATCCCCACAAAGATGTACTTTACTAGGAAGACATGAAAAAACATATAATGAATAAATATATTTGAAATAATCAGTTTTTGTTTAAAAATATGATCATTTTTTCATCATTTAACTATTCATTTCTTTTTTGATCCATTGAAAATGGTTGAATCTTTCTCAAAAAAGATATAGATAACACAGATGCCCGCTATATTATAGTAACGAGATCAGTCTACAAGAAAATAAAAAAACTTCTGAAGTTATTAGACTTAATTCTGATGTGAGTCAAATGTGCTTCATTGTTCTAAAATTTTAAATTGTAGTTTTAGCCATCATGTCATCAAATATGGAAAATCTAGTACGTCTAATGGTTATGTCATTCACCTGCCATGTCACAAACCACACCATCCTTTTAGGTTGACATCAACTGCCACATAAGATAAGGGATAAAATTGCTATAATTTTGAATATTGAAAAACTAATTGTAATCGTAACTACAACTATTTTAAGACCAAAATTGTGTTTAAGCCAAATATTTAATACAATAAAAGATAAGAAATTAAGAGAAAGAATTACCGATTAAGTAGGTTGTCTTAGTTTTCAGACAAAGTGGTTGTAGCTTGCCTTAGTTGTCATGACGAAAGCCTCCAGCTGCTGCAATTCCACTTGGGCCATCTGCTAACTCATCAGTATCTTGAGATCTCTTGGATTTCTTCCTTGGTGGGAGTTGTTGTTCTTGTTGCAGCTCATTCAAACTCTTTGGCAATCTTGCTTTCACTCTCTTAGAGGAAGTGGAAGAAAGCGCGGCTCCATTTCTGTGCTTGAAAAAGTAGTTCTTCTTCTTTCTCATGATCAGAGTTTGGCATTTGCACTTCCAGTTCCAGAGGAACAGACTTCTCTTCCTTTTCTTCTTCAATTTCTTCTTGTTCTCATCTTCCAAATCAGAGGCATATATTGGCCAAACCCCACACTCTTTTATCCCATTTTCAAGTTGCACGTCGTTAATATCACGTTGCCGATAGACTCCAAATGTAACCTGTAGATTACAACTGGCACTCTTGTCATTGGCTATGCCATTTTTAACTACCTCCAACATCGTATTAGATTCTTGTGAATAATAAAATAGTGCAATGGTGTCTGAAGCCGGATACGGCATGCCGTGAATAGGATGCCAGATAATTGTATTTGTAGCATATCCGTAGTCGATGTAAAATGAAAAATAGGCTTGATTAATGGTCATTATCAATGGTGAAAAAACCAAGCAGAAAGCGAAACCCCAGAGATGCAAAAATGGATGAAGTTGAATATTTACAAAACTTGAGGTTGGATTTCAATCAAATATGAATAGAATAAATCATATGTTTGAAATTTTATATAATACAATATTATTTGGTCTTCCATCAAAACACTTTAAAATTAAAGAAAAATATATTTTTCAAATAAGAGAGAAAAATTAAGTATTTGATTACATACTTATACGACAAGTATTAGGATTACTTATAATTCTTTGGTTGGATCCATAAAAGTCAAATTACCTTGTATTTGAGGAATCCCATCCTACACAGTTGGCTGCTTCATGCATAGCCATTCTCCACTTTTGTACCTTTGCTTGATTGTCTCTCTCATGCTTAGCAAATGCTTCTTCATACGTCCCTTTTTGCTTTCGCTCGTGGGATGGATCAATGCGATAGAAAACTGGTAGTAAAATTTGTCCTCCTGTATTCTTGCATTCAACAATTTTAAGGAGCTCATTTAAACACCATGTCGAAGAAGCATATTTTTTTGAAAAAATGACTATAGAAATTTTGGATCCTTCAATTGCTTCAACAAGAATTGGTGATAGGACATCTCCTTTCTTAATTTTTTCATCATCAATGATGGTCTTAATATTCTTTCGACGTAAGGCAGCGTAAAGATGACTTGTAAAAGTGCAGCGTGTATCACCCCTGAAGCTGAGGAATACATCATATTTTGTTTGAGAAGAAGAAGAAGAAGAAGAGGCTGCAGCCATTGGATTAATAAGAAGCACCGGGCGAGTCCAGTACTGCTATGTAGACTGCAAGGATTGAACTAAAATTATTCACTTTCCTGCATTTTTATTGCAACAATTAATTAATTATCTGCTTATTGTTTATGAGAACAGAGATTAACTTATAAGATGTTTCCAATAATCGCTAAATTAAATGACACAAACAGAGATGAAAATAATACCAGTGTGGACTACTACTAGCTATTGGTTGGCCTCGGTCACTTGGAGAGCAGATCAAACTCCAACATGTTGAAGCTTGGAGATGATAGCAATGAAGAGAAATAAAGAGAAAGATATCAGAGAAAGCTCTTCGTCAAGGTCAACAAAGGAGTAAAATGTATAATTCATCGCAACTTCTATGAAGCTTCACACGGGTTAACATTCTTTGTGCGGATAATTTTTTTGGCTGTTTCCATTTAGTTTTCTTATATATCTTTTTTCGTAAGTAAGAAAAGGTGATGAAATTCTTGTTTACTTCGGATTTTTACTCTTAGTCAATGAAATGAGATCATTTATCTATTTTTGTTGAAATTATGTTTTTCAATTTTCAGTGAAAGTTGCAATTAATTTTGGAAATAAAAATAGAACAGTAGAATTTCTCGAAAAGATGTTCTCTGTGACTGGGAAGTTTCCTGGTAGCGAAGGCATTGACTACTTTAATTCCACGCGCAAAGGAAAGAGAAGGTTTTCTTTTTGACTTTTAAGTAAAGAAATACACGGTGATACTTTTTGCCGGTAAGAAGTTCTGCGATAGTCAAAAGTTAAGTTTGTGAATGAAAAATGTCAAAAAAAAAGTGGTCACATTATTCTTCACGAAGGTTAAAGCGAAGTTTCCTTTTTTGTGCTACTGTAAATAAATTATTCCCTTTGATAATATGAAAAAATAAAATTTTTTAGAATATACCCAATGATTTACATGTTGTCCATTTAGGCCACTTTTTACCATGACATAACCATTCACAATACCAAACTACATACTAATCATGTCAGAATAAAATATGCGTGCTTTATATATTTATTTACAAATACTAACTTTATTTATCAATAGGAAAAAAATTTAAATTTCAAATGTGACTTTTTTGAAAGAAAAAATTATTTATTATAGTTCCCGTAATAATTGTTCCACTCAGACACATATGCTCTCATATTCTCTCACTCAATATCTTCCCTCTTTATATAAAAACTAGATCATAACCCGTGCGATGCACGGATTACAATTTATAAATATTTTTTATTTATTAATTAAGAAATATTGCATATAAATTAATAAAAAATATATTATTAATCTTTTTAGCATTGGTATATTAGTTTAATTATTTTTTAAGAAGAAAAGATAAGATTATATTTATGTGAAATTATAAATTCTCGTATACTTCTTTAAATACTGTGTTAATAGTAACATTTGAATTATTACTTACTTTATCATAAATTAATATTTTTAATTATTCTTTACTTATTACTCTAAAGACAATAACATAGATATACTCAATGGTAGCAAACTGAGTTATAAGATGTTTTAGACTTAATAAAGAATTTTAAGTTCAAATTTTGAAAGCATCTTTATAAAGGAATTTAAATAAATTATTAATTATTAATTAATTTATTAATTACTTGCATAAAATAGAGTCTTAATTTATGTTGAATATCAAGTAAATATATTAAACTAATTAAAATTAAATTTTTATATTACTATCCCACATTTTTGTAAAATTCATGGGGAATTCATTGCTAATGAATTTCCTTACATAATTGTGAATTCCTGCAAGTTTCTCTTGAAAATCAATTAAATTTACATATGTTATGTCTAAACAATGATCTTATGCTTTTTATAATACATTAAAAAAATTAAAAGGTCTACTCAAGATTATATGGATAAATTACTAATTAATATGTACAAATCATGTTTTATCTTTTATGAAAAAAATACATTCTAATTTGACCATTGACATATCTTAATTGATTAATATCCCTTTTGAGTCCAATTCAGCCTCTATATGTTGATTAGAAATTTTATCAATTAATTTAATCAAAATTATTAATACAAATCAAATAAGATTAAATTTTTATTTTAAAAGAATCAAAATATTAAAATATAATATTATATTTTTTAAAAAATCAAATACAACTAATTTATATATTAATAAATTAAAATCTAAATTAAATATAATTTTACTTTTGAGCATTTATAATTTATTTTACATAATATTTCAATTTTCCTTCGATCTTCCAATTTCCGTAATCATACTTCATGATTCATATAATTCATGATAATACAAAAGTCGAATATATGTAATATGTGCTTCTTGTTAGCATAACATATTTTTTTTAAGAAAAAATGCAAAATAATGCTTTAATTTTTTATCTTCTTGTTAACAAATTTTCTACTTCATGAATCGTATAGTATTTTTATTGAGTAAAGAAACTCTAGTATACATAATATGTAATTCTTGATAAAATAATATATTTTTTATCAAAAAAAAGTTAATCATATGCAATTATAAAGTAATTTTTAAATTTTAAAGATAAGATTTAAATAAATAGATGAATTGCAAGTGATACTTCAAAACAAACAATTGTATACATATCACAGAGTACAAAGAAACAGTGATAGAGTGATATAATATAATGCGGTGGGATGAATCACATCCTCTAAGGTTGTTTATTGCACATTAAGGACTTAGCAAATATTTTTCTAATCATAGCATAAGAATAATAAGCCACTTTGGCATATATGTGGAAGATTCATATTGTAATTATTGCCTATTTTTTATTAAAAAATAATAATTCAACCTTGAAGAGTTTGATAATGGATGCAAATTTGATAACCCTCTAAACAAGAAATTACAAAATTTGGAAACTTCGGTTCTATTTAACAATTCTTTGATAGGTAGCAATCCAAGTAATTTTTACCACCAAAAGTTTGAAACTTCAACAACTTTTCGTAGCTCAAAAAACTGAAAAAAGAAACTCAACAATTTCTTTTATGACCAACAAACCAAAGAAACTCAACTTGAAATGCTAAAGCACATACGTAAAAGATTAATTGAAAAAAGGAACTATTAAAAGAACAAACACCTAATATAATTTATAAATGAAAAAGTACACTAAAATCTAGTAAAATGAACAATAAAGGGACTTCTTTTGCACAAAACCAAAGAAAACAAACCAAGGACATACATTAAAATAATTATGTCACTTTCATTAGTTTTAAAACTTTATAAGAAAGCAAATGTTGAGAAAATCATTGAAAAAATAGATAGAAGTGAATGCTTAATTCCACACAATGGGGGGTAAACGACAACATAGTAATAGAAACTCCAGAACTAAAAAAGAAACCAAAAAAAACCAAAGAGACATAAATGCAGTATTAGTCCTAGATGACTAAATAATTGCCAAACTCATTCCATTCCAATAATTTCCTAAGTAATGGATCTAAATGTTATACAGAACAAATTAAAATAGAATAACAATCACATGTTTCAAGATATAGGCAAACTTCATACTAAAATTTATTATTTTCCAGGACAATCAGCCACCACTCTAAACCCTATTTGAGAGGAACCTCGACAATTATATGTTTTTAGTGACAATGCAACCACACTTATGCAAAGAAGTCACTGATGCCGTTACCAAGGACGATCTAACAACTCAAATTGAAAGAAAAAGGTAGTTTCAAAATGTTGGTAGATTTGGAAAGAGAAAGAGATATTGAGAAAATGGAAATACGTGAGATAAAGAAGAAATTCTAAAAAAAAATAGAAATTGCTAAATAAGAATACTATACCACAATAGGTAGATAAAAAACATTGATCCAAAATGGAAAATGTCATAGTTGAAATTATTGAAATTAATTAAAAAAATGAAACTTTTAGCATTCTTAACTAAAAAAATAATGATACATTCAATTATCTACAAAATAGAAAGAGAAAAGAATCCTTTCCAATAAACATATCACCTTCTCAATAAGAACTAAGCATGTTCATGTTGTCATGAAAATGTTATATTAATGAATTTAGGGAACAAATATGTTGAACCACTAAATTAGACTTCTAAATTTAAAGGATAAGAAACTGCATTACCTAGAGCATATCTAACATATGCAACCTGAAACTTTCAATTTCTATATCTTCTAATATCAATATCAATAGCCTTTAAATCAACTAATGACTTTGTCATCTTATTAATGGTCCTTGCAGTAAGAGAATATGCCTTTGTCTTATTGACTATTAGTTAAAATGAAGATTTTTAGGCTATTTGTGTATATTATCAAAGGCTTATGTTCTCTCATAATGGATTAAAATAAATTAATAATCATATGAAGCAAAAAGCATGAGAATTATGAAGGTAGTTAAAATAAATAAGTCAACAACATTCATTCATAGTTTTAATCATTGACTCCACATCTGTATCATTGGAAACATCTTTTCCAGGAAGAACTTGTCCACCATACGCTTCAATCTGCAAATGTTCTCCTATAGAAGCTAAATTAGTAACAATAGCATCAGCCCATGTCCTCCTGTAAACTTAAACTCTCACAAAACTCTCACATTAGGATTCAAGATTTATGTTTTATAATAAAATATAGGCAGATGTAACATACCAGTGATATAAAAGAATCCTTCAATGTAAAATCCAAATCTTCAGAAGGTTTTTCGAAAAAATGGAGATAGAAGTAATATGGGCAAATAAAAGATATAGGAACCTTTAAAATAGAATCATAACCATGAATGAAGTTGGAATATCTCAAAATAGAAAAAAGTGCATCCATTTAAGGATTCTAATTAGAAACAATGGCAAGATAAATAACATGAAAGAATAAATATAAATGTCAAAGAGCAGTAGGAAAAAGAAAAATGGCCACCAGCATTTGAAATAAAGGTTTCCAAAGAGATTCTGAAACCCAAGTGTGAAAGGAAAATTTAAAAATTCGAGCAAAAGTTCTTACGTATAATATGAAATAAGTCAATAGAATATAAACCCTCAATTAATCACAATTGAGAGAAAAAAGTTAAAATATCATAGGAAAAATAGTTGAAACAAAATCGATTAAAAAAAGTTTTGAACATAGGTAGTTATGGTTCCTAATTTGTAGCGCCAATGTGAGGAAAAAGGGGATTAAGGTGGACTCAAAGGTAGATATAATAGAGCAAAAGAACATACTATGAAATCATATTAGGACTTTTTCAAGGTACAAAAATTGTTTCCATCTTAATGTTAAAAATCAATTCAAACACAGATTAGGGTTTCAAGACATAAAAAACATGAAATCAGATAGACCAGATATCAAATTATTATTACTAAAAAGCTAATCAGCCTAAGAACCTGTAAAATCACCAAAATAAATCAAGGAAAAAGAAAAAATACAATTGGATCAAAAAATAAAAGACAAATCGATAAGGAAATTAATGAAATATAATAAAGCAAATATAAGAAAAATCGATAAGAAAACAAATCAAGTCAGAAATTGATAATGAAATAAGAAAACAAATTGGATCAAAAATTGATAATGAAAACAAACCGATAATGAATTCGATAAGAAAACAAATCAGATCAGAAATTGATAAGATAACAAACCAATATTAAAGAAAAATCAATAAGAGATAAATCAGTAAGAAATCAATAATGAAGTATAAGAGAAATCAATAAGAAATTGATAATGAAATATTGCATGAATAAAGAAATTAATGAAATATAATAAAGCAAAAATACAATCAAATCAGAAAACAAAAGGCAAATCAATAAATTACAATTATTGCAACCATTAATACAAACTAATCGCGTATAAAAAATGGATCAATTCAGAATCCAAAACACAAATTAAAGAAAAATTTGTAAAGAAATAGGAGATTTTGAGAGTTGAATAGGCCTAGGTGAGCTTGGAGAAGGCATCATGAAATTCACTTAGGAACGAAGGAGAGGTATTATTGGAAAAGGGAACGTTGTTACAAAATAGCACAAATATAAAAGAGTAGATAAATAAACGGATGAAAATTCAGGCTTTTCATCTTTTGGCAAGTGATGTGCAACACTTAAGGAGGGAAAGGCATTAGCTTCTTAAAGGGTGCGTGAAAGCAACTTGTGCTAATAACATTTTGGGTTGAAAAATATTGAAAGCCCAAACTGTTGGCCTTGGTAACCCACACCCAAGAAGGGGGTAAATTGGGTATTTTTAAAAATTTTCTTATTCTTCAAACTCTTTTTGAGAAACCTTTTATTTTGGGAAGTCATAAGAATAATTTTGGTTCAAACATTTTTAAAAAAGCTTTATGAATATGTTTGCACTCAAAATATGACAATTCAAAGAACTAGTGCAAAGCAACTCATTCAATTATGGATGCAGAATCAATAAGTCAATACATAAATATATACTCCTTTTGCACATTTAGTCATCTATACCTCATCATAAGCATTGGATCACAACATGTAACATCAATAAAAATAGAGCAAGTAATCATCAACTATGCATAGATAGATAATAAAAAAGCTAATACATAGATGAGTTTCTTCTTCAACCATTCAATTATCTAGGCAACAAAATAAACATTACAACACAATATATCAACAAAACAGAGTATATGCAACAAGGAAAATAAAACAATATTGCAAAAAAAAAATAAAAGGATAGGATAGAGAGATCAAACACAAAAATTTATAGTGGTTCCTACCTTAGATATCCTTACCAAGGTATACATCCACTCTCCAAGCTTTCCAAACTTGTGTTAATCCACTATCCCTTCAAGTTTCAATTGACACTTGAAGAAGCCTTACAACCCTCTCGCTCTTCCTTAAGCAAATTCTCCTTTTACAAGGGAGACCTCACCTTCTCTATAATTTTCCAAGGAATATCTCACCCTTACAATTTTAAAGTGATACAAGATGAATAACACTTAAATAAACTCTCTTAAAGAGTGGATGAAACAAATGAAGCACTTAGAATAGAGAAATTTTACAAAGATGAGCTTAAATCATGATTTGGCTGAAGAAGGATGTAAAATAATATTTTCAATTGAAGTTCAGGCTTTCTCTTGGTTGTATTTTATGTTTCTTAACCTATATATAAAGCCCATGAAGTAAATAAGAATATTTTAAATCTTCTCCTGATTCAAATATTAGAATGACCTGAATTGTAGTGAAGCATTCATAATTTGAGAGAAGTTTGGTTATGAGTGGAAAATTATCCACCAATAGACGACATTAATTCACCAAAAGTGCACTGCAAAGTTCTAGGAAATTTCCTAAGGATTATGTATGTGGAAAACTAATAGGAACGAATTTTAATTATTCCTCATCGAGAAGAAAGAAAAGGAGAGGAAAAAGAAAAAAAAGCAAGGAGTCTCTGTTTTAAGCTTGAAGTAAATTTCTAGAATGAATGTGACTAGTTTTATTAACTACTTAATGTAACTAATTTTGTAGTTAATAGGTTGTATATAAACTAAGTTATTGGTGAGTTGTTAGAGTTTGGTATATAAAATGCTCATGTTTAAATTAAACAAGATTGAGTTGAAAAGAGTTATAACCCACTTTTTAGTTCTTAAATTTGAAAAACACTAATCATTTAGTCACTCAATTTTGCATAATGGCACTATGCATCCCTCAAATATTATCCCATTAAATCATCCTATCCCTCCATCCCTTTGTTTTGTTATGTAAAGTAAATGGTTTATGCTAATGAGGCTAATTAGTACTTACTCTCTGGGTTAAGTTATAAGCATTCATGCTAGAAGGTTGCTACTGCACCTCGTTGCTTCATTATTAGGATTTTTACGAAATGCAAAACAAATGATGATAATGAATAAAATGTCCAATTGGACTATAATCAATTAATCTTGTTTGCACACACAGTAAACGTAAACTCAGGTCTTATATCCATTCGATCTAATCAAAGATGACTTATAGGTTTATCTTTAAGTCAAAATCATGTCTAATATTCATCATTAGTCTATAAAAGCTTCATAACAGCCATTAAAGCTGATAAATGTAGTATTATGATTGATTATTAACCACCTGCAATTAAAAATCAAGAAGGCTTATCATATTTGACATAATTTCCACTTATCTTAGCTTATAAACTACTGCTAAGGTACACTTGTATAAATAATCTAATTACTCCTTATTAGTATTTTGCCAAACAAGTACTAACTTAGGTATCAGAATGTGCCCATTTGTTCATTATGCAAGTATCTCAATCAACCAGCTATTCTCTCTAGCTATTGGCAAATTCAGGAGATGTTGAATGAGATCAATATTTCTTCCCTTCTTTAATTCCACGTATTTTGAAGAACCTCTTTAATGCAGTGAGATCGCTAGTAAGTCCCCTTCATCATTTCTAAATAATACGAGGATCTCTTCAAATTAAAGCGGCAATAACTTCAAGTACTGCTGCTAGTTCTTTTAGTCATTTTATTTGATATGCTCCCATTTTGTGTGAGAAATTTTCTTAGTTAGTATTAACGTAAGGAAGGCAAAACTCCTGTATTTGCAAGATGTAATAGGAGGTTTGTCATCCCAGCCATTTAAATATTATAGTATTTATCCATAAAGTTGTTGGATAATAAAGTTCGGACAGCCAATAAACTCAAGTAGGCAATTGCAATGGCAGTGAAGAAATGCTTCAAAGTGACATTAAGAATGCCTTACCGCCATCTAGCCTCTGTCTGTACTTACTAGGCTCTATCTATGCTAAGTTTTCAGGGGAAGAAAATGAGGAAGAGAATAAAAACTCTATTTAAAGATTGATGGAATGACGTCATCCTAGTTTAACATCCTAGGTCTAGTTTAAAGTTAACGTCATAGGTTGGAGAGCTTTAACGGCCACATGAGGAAAAATCGTTTGGTTCATTAAGGTCAAGAGTTGAAGTGATGTAAAGTTTGAACACTACATTGTTTGAGGGATGCATAATGCTACTCTTCAAATTTGGGTGACTAAATGATTAGTGCCTCCCCCAAAATTTAAGGATTAGAAGGTGGGTTTACTCCAAAATTTAACAGTAGTTTTCAATTTCTGGCTTTGTTGCTGCTTTGGAAAAAGATCATAATTTGGGTTTTGATGCTGTTGAAGGCTTGTAATTTAGTTGTTTAAAAATGTGTAATTACTTTGAACTTTATCAAAATTTTAGTTTGCCTCATTTTAGTATTTTTCTTTAATCCTTTTTAGAAAATTTTTGTGTCCTTTTTAGCATTGGGTATTAATAATGCCAGAGATACATGAATAAATAAGTTTCCTGTTAGTTTGATAGCATATTTGGTTTGCTTATTATTTTGTTTCTGCCACATTTTTTTCCTCTTCTAATATAACTTTTTTTTTAAAAAGAAAAAAATAATTAAGCAAGATGTTGTGGTTCTCATTATGAAAAGCTTTATTTTCCATTATACACCATTTACTATTTAATTACTATACATTTTAATATGAAATTAATATTATTATTATGGTAAAGTAGGTGACAGGTTGAAATGGTAAAGATCGGAATAATAAATCTTGTTAAGGTAGTCAGAATAGCTTTGGTAGATGCTGCCAAGTGAAGATCATATCATTGTATTACAGTTTTTCTGCAAATATATGGAATATTTTCACACATTAAACTACGTCATGTTATTGTTCTATGCTTAGAGTGTTGCTGCTGCTGACAACAACTGAAGCAACTGCAATAGATGATCTGAATGTAAAAAATAGACCTGCCAACTAAGCCTTAGATATGGTTAAGTTGTATGAAATTGCTTCACCAAACCAGGAAATCATTTTTCTATAACATGTTTAAGTTATAGGGTGCAATGATTTCGGAGAAAGTTTCAACAAATCCAGAGTACAACAATTCTACACTATGAGGGAGAAGACCGAAGAAAGGTATAAATTACCTTTGTTGCAAAAATGAGGAGAACATTCTATTTATTTACCAAAATTACCTATGTTTTGATCTATTGTCATATTTCGTGCATAATCGGTCTCGAGTTTGAATAGAAGAGGGTTTTATTAGGCAGTTGATAACCCATGTAAGATGTCGAATTTTCTATGATATAGATCAACCATATTATTATGATAGCACAATGACTTCATTTAATTTATGTAGCTATTTCTATCTAATGATCGATAGGGCTTGGTTTCTTCTGATTGTGACAACTATACCCTCAAATTCAACTACTGCAATTTTTTTAAATCACTATCCTTCACCCTTAACTCAGACTCAAGTGTGTCTATCAATATCATCAATCTCCAAACATTTTCGTGGGAAATTTAAAACCAATCACCAAATGTTTTTGTGGAAAATCTAAAGCTAACCGCCAAATCCTTCCTTTTTATCTCATAAGAAATTTGAAATTTATTTACATTCATATTCATTAATGTAAGAGATATTGCAATTGCCATAAAGAAAGCAAGACACCCTATATGATACGTGGGTATATTTATTTAATTTGAAGGAGAAGAAATTGAGTATTGTTAAATCCAAGATATTGATTTCTCTTTTATTTAAATTGAATTAGGAAAAACAAGGCTCAATATGCTAAAATCCTCTGCACCAAAGCCTTCATCAAAGCTGCCAAGAGTCAATGGAGCAACAATGTTAGAAGTTGCATTAGTAATTGTTGGGAAATTAAATAATATGTTGGAAAAAATTAATTAACCAAAATAGAATGTGGAATGTACATACTTAATTTTGGCTTTTAGGATTTTGATGCTACAATCCACCACATGTATGTCAAGAATCACCCCTAATATGGAATTCTTGGCCTCTTTCCACAACAATTGCACCAAAACCAAAACCCAACACACTTTTTTGTAGAGAGAAGAAGATTGATGAAAACTCTTTGATAGAATTTTTCTTTGGCTCTTTTGAGGAAAAACTTAATTTCTTGTATTCCTTCTTTTTCCCTTTTGTTTCTCTATTAACTTCTGAAGGGGGGAATGAGTGGTTATTTCTCTCTCCTATTTCCTACTTTTTAGTTAGTTACCAAAAATTGACTTTTATTTTTGAATTCAAATTTAAATAATGAATTAGATATTTATCTAAAAATATAATAAATGTGGATCACCCATTTTGAGTGTCTCCATATTCACCATCTCCCACTCACACATAATGGGATGAGCTACATCATATAATCTTCTTCTCTCTTCATAGTTTTCATACTTGGTGCATTGTTGTGACCGCATGGATATGACGTCATCTTGGGTGTTCTTATACTAGAAATTCTTATATAGAATCAATACAAGATAACCTTTACTTCTTATTATTTATATTATGCCTCAGATGCCCTAGATTTTCCCATATACACTTTTCACTTGCAAATCTAATTCCTCACGAGCTTTGCCATAAGCTCAGATTGCCGTCCACATAAGCATAACATTCACACTTATGATGTTACTAAAATTAACTTCATAACGGACATGTCTCAGATACTAGCATAATTGTATATATGTCAGAAAATCTTCCTTTCACCCGTATATCACTTTGATTTGAAATAACTATTTTCCTAGTATTTTATCCTTTAGATCGTATGTATCATGATCATAGGATATATGCTAAGGTAGCGAACACTGCATTATTTCTCTATGATATCGTTAAAGTCAAAAGGTATCTTTGAAAAGAATATTTCTTTTATGAGACTTACACAACAAGGAACTAGGGATCTTTCACTTACTTCTCGTTTGTGGGTTTTTTGTACATGTGGTATAAATCATATGCTACAGTTTTTCCTTTTTAGCATAAGGGCATATATCAATTCTATTAGTAACATCGTATAGAATTTAGTTCAGGTACACACAGTATCTAACCTGAATTCTTCCACATTATTTGACTCTTTTTGTTGTTAATATATGAAGAATTCATTATCTGGCCACACGTATTATGGAAAGTGGGAGATTCCACAATTCAATCCATATTTATATTTTGGATCTCATCTCAACTTCACTTTGTTGAGGCGACATATATTGATTTTTGTGTTACTTCTCTACCTATACACAACATTTTTCATAGTTATGTTGGTGAACACATGTCTCATATCTACCACTCCTCATGAGTGTTAGAGGTAATTATTTGTGTGAGAAAACTAACCTTATTAACCTGTACGATATACTCGACATTTGTATACTCATACACATATAATAACACTTGTAATTGAATAAAAAATATATTTTATTCATTTCAATTTCAGAAATGTTCGATTACATTCTATGCATATCAAGAAATTTTACATGCTCAATATATACATCTCTAGGTATAGCCTTGGTAAAAGGATCTGCTATCATCTTTTGCATAAGAATGTGTTGGATGGTGACTTTTTTTGGCACTATTTCATCTATCACAAAGTGATACTTTGTGTCTATCTGCTTAGTTTTACTGTGGTACTTTGGATCCTTTGTATAGGTGATGGCTGCCTGACTATCATAGTATATTAGGATGGGATTTAAATTCTCACCACAAATCCTAAGATGTTCTATAAATCTTTTCAGCCATATTGCCTTTTGTACTGCTACAGAACATGCTATAAACTTTGCTTCCATTGTTGACAATGTGATGCATGTTTACTTCTTGCTATACCATGATATGGCACCATTGTTTAGCAAGAATGAGTAACTCAATGTGAATTTTCTCTCATCTAGGTCTCCTGCCCAATCTATATCAGAATATCTAACTAAGCATAAGTCGTCTTCTTGATAGCATAGCGCATAATCGACGGTGCCTTTTAAATATCTCAATATCCTCTTGACAGCTTTCCAATATTTCTGTCCAGGGTTTGACTAGTATTTACTTACGAGTCTGACCGTATGACAAATATCCAATCTTGTACATATCATTGGGTATATTAGACTTCCTACCACACTAGAGTAAGAAAATCTTTCCATTGATATCTTTTTAGACTTATTTTGAGGGAACATTTCTTGACTCAATGATTCACTCTTATTTACAGAGGTATCCATGGGTTTGCAATATTTCATATGGAATTTCTCAAGAATTTTCCATATGTAATTTTCTTGAGAAAAAGAAATAAGTTTCTTGGAGCGATCCCTAAAGATTTTAACTCCAAGAATGTAATTTGCTTCACTCATGTCTTTCATCTCAAAATTTGAGGATAACCATTCCTTAATAGCCATAATTGAATTTATGTTATTTCTAGCCAATAGTATATCATCCACATAAAGGGATAATATCACAAGATTGTCTTCATGCCACTTAATATAAACACAATGGTCTGCCTTAATCATTTGGAAGTCATATGAGGTTATCGCTTGATAAAATCTTAAGTACCATTGTCTGAATGACTATTTAAGTCCATAAATGGACTTTTGGAGTTTACAAACTTTCCTTTCTTTTCCCTTTTGTATGAAACCTACTAGTTATTCCATGTAGATTTCTTCATCTAATTCCCTATTCAGAAAAGCAGTTTTTACATCCATTTGATATAACTCTAAATCTAAATGTGCTACTATGGCTAGGAGTAATTTTATTGAATTAAAACGTATAACAGGTGGGAATGTTTCCTCATAATCTATTCCTTCTTATTGTGTATATCCTTTAACAACTAGTTGAGCTTTATATCTTTCAATCGATCCTTCTGCCTTTCTTTTAATTTTGAGAACTCACTTGTTCCTAATTGTCTTTCGGCCAGATGGTAGGTCAATTAGTTCCCAAACTTAGTTAATTTTCATTGAGTCTATTTTTTCCTCCATTTCTTTCTTTCAATGTTCCTTAGCAGGAGAAATTAGAGCCTTTTGAACTGTTCTTAGCTTTTTTTCATCTTAAGGAGTAACCATAAGGGCTAATACTTCAATTGAAAAGTGTCTTTTAGGTACACTTTCTCTCTTACTTTTTTGTAGTGGGGTTGCCTATATCATATTTTCTCCAAATACAAGATTTTCACTTATTCTTTCAAAACTCCTACTTGGATCAGCAAGCATTCTTTGAGAGTTCCCACTCGGATAAGATGGATAAGATTTAATATTATTATCCATTTGATCTTGTAACTCATAAAAGGAAACAATTCGATCAATTTCTCCTCTGCTAGGAAATTCATTTTCCAAAAATGTGGTGTTTCTCAATTCAAGTTTTATTATTGTTCCATCCTTATTTTCACGAATGAAAACGTATCCCTTAGATAATTCTGAATATCTTATAAAGATACATTTCTTTCCTCTTGGACCTAATTTTTCATATTTATGAGAAGCATTATAAACATATGCAGCAGACCCCCATGGTCTGAGAATACTCAAATTAGGTTTGTGTTTTGGCCATAATTCATAGGGAGTAGAGGTAACAGACTTTGAGGGCACACAATTAAGTATAAAGGTAGCTATCAAGATGATATTTCCCTAATATGAAAATGGTAGATTTGCTTGTGCCATCATTGATTTAACCATGTCTAGAAAAGTCCTATTTCTTCTTTCATCTACTCCATTTTGTTGTGGAGTGCCAAGAATTATTAATTGTCTTATTATCCATTTCTCTTCACAGAGCTCTTTCAATTGTTCGGATAAATATTCATGTCCACAGTTAGTTCTTAATGCTTTAACTTTCTTATTTATTTGATTTTGAACTTTATTTAAATAACATCTGAAACATTCTAATACTTCTGACTTGTACAAAATTAAATAGATATGATCATATCGTGAATAATTATCAATGAAAGTGATGAAGTGCCAAGCTCTGTGTCTTGCCCTACAATCAAAGGACCACATATATCGAAATGAACTAATTTCAATAGAGTTTCTGCCCTAATTCCTTTTCCAAATGATTTTTTGGTTGCTTTATCGGTTAGATAATGTTCACACAAGGACATTTCTAATTTTGAAATTGAGCTTAGCAATCCTTCTTTTTCTAATTTTATCATTCTATTTTAATTTATATGTCCTAGTCTAGCGTGCCAAGTGTCCATCTTAACATTTAAATTTGAAGTAGAAGCAATAAAGCAATCAAAAGTAGTATTGTTAACAACATCCAAAATGACAAATCTATCAAAAATAAAACCAAAACTATAAAATACATCATTTTTAAAAATGACAGCTACATTGTCATGAAAGTTAACTGAAAAATCAAAATTAAGTAGGGAACAAATGGAGACTAAATTTCATCGAATGTTAGGTGTATAAAGTATATCATGCAGGATTAAAGTTTTTCCTTCATGCAAATCTAATTTGCATGTTCCAATGCCTTTAACTTCAATCCTCGCATTGTTTCCAACATAAAGCCACCTGCTTTGCCTCAATAAACGACGATACTCTATATAGGATCCTTGGTTCTTACTTACATTGTTTGTGGCACCTGAATCCAAAATTCACAAAGGATGAGATTCTATTAGAAAAATAGTACTGGAAACATATGAAAAATGTTTAAAATAAGTGTCTAGTAATACCTTGTTCTGTTCATTTTACTGAGTACAATCTTGAGCAAAATGGCCTATTCTTTGGCAGGCATAATATTTGATCTTCTTGATATCAAAGTTCCTTGCCTCACACTTTTCGTTCTTTTTCTTGAAGGTTTTCTTACCTTGATAATTGGGCCCAGTTTTTCTCTTCTAGAACTTTTTACCTTTCTTATATTTAGGCTTAGAACTGGAGGGACCTGTTCCCTCAGCCATATACACTTGTCTAGAGGATCTATAAGCCTCCAGGCATTCATCCTCAAGTTCCAAATGTCTTGCCACATTATTAAAAGTTACTATGCTTTTATTGTAAGTTAGGTTAACTTTCCTGTGTTCCCAACTAGTAAAAAGTGATCTAATCACTGCTTGTACTTGCTGCTCATCAGAAAATACATGACCTACTGCTTTTAGCTCACGAATCATATTTGACATTTCTCACAAATGTTATTTCATTGGTATTTTAGGTTGAAGTTTGTATGTGTTAAATTTAATTGTGAGTCCTCTCAGTTTGGTGGTAGAAGTACCACTAAAATTTTCTTTTAGGGTGATCCACATTCCCTGAGTAGTTAGGTAATTTTCATATTTGCACATGAAGTCATCTGCCATCGCACTTAAAAGTGTAATGCGAGCAATACTATTCTTTTTCTTCCAAACAACATATGCCTCAGCATCTCTTCTATGCTGAGTTGTGTTCTTGATTTTAGGTTCTAACATGACATTATTTAGGACTTCTAGAGCATCTTGCTTTTCTAAGATGTATGATATTTTCTGATGCTAAACGTCCTAGTTGTCCCGATTTAACTTGTCACCCTTGTTTAATTCAATAATTATGTTCTTGCTGGCCATTCTGTTAGATGTATAAACATTTTCTATGAGTATACAATGTTGTTATTTGCATAGTTCTCACATAGAACAATAATAACACTACTTAGTTCATGGTTAAGAGTTTACATTTGTCATAACTTTATCGCATGTTTGCTTAAATACTATCATTATTTCCTATCAAGATTGTCCTCATGCAAACATAACACTTTGCGTCACTTTTTTAAAATATATAATTTAAGAGTTCCTATTAAAATGTAGGATTTTGTAAAGATAAATTTACATCAAACCAAAAAAATTTGATCATCCATTAAATAATGATAAAAAATCCAATAAAAATTCAATAATGTTCTCAAAGTAATCTTATCAAAACCCAGAGAAATAAATACATCAAAATAAAGCATTCATAGCTAGTGTTTCTATTCTAGCTTTCTATTCTGGTTTTAATGTCTTCATCTCTTCAAAATTGCTGGACAGTTTTGGTGGATTTTTGGAATGAGCTAGATCAAAGTTGTGCACATTCAAAGCCTTAAATGGATCCTTTAAGTGTAGTCTCTTTTCTAGAGTGCAATGTCCAAAACATCTTGCATTCTTCATATTTTGGAATTGTGACATTATGATTATTTTTCTTGAATTATTTTTGAAATAACAGATTTGTTGTTAGCTTAACTCTTCCATATATTTTTTCAGGTCAAGGTATTGGACGGGTCTTGGTGAGTAGTCTTTGCATTTTCATAAGGTATTTTTAATTGGTATGCAGAAGTCATCATCCAGAATTGTATTCATCAAGGTACGAAATCAAAGGTGATTAGGAAACACCTTTCCTCTACGGCTGAGATTCTTTTTCAACATTTTTACTTTAAATAAAAAGTCTGTTATTGGGGTATTATTGTGTGCATTTCTTTTGTATAAGGTGTGCATGAATTCTTTTAGATCTCTTGGAGTGTCAACCCAATCTGATTCTCTAGGTTCTTCTCTTATCATACTCTCCACAAACCCATATGGATCATATTCTTCTTTGAACCACTATTTCATGTCTGTTCAAAAACTAGACATAAAATATGATCAAAATAGAGTATTTATGCCACGAGTCAAAATAGTGTCATATATGCTTAAAAAATACACAAAAAATATACCAATATGTAGAGCTTAATTTTAGAAAAATTTAGAGACAAATTTTGGCTTAAAAGGGGCTTGCACATTCTCCCACGTGCCCTAGAATGTTTCTATACAAAAAAATTTGAAAAAATAGGTTTCCCCACTCACGGCGACGACATGTGAGGCACACGCGCCGCCCTGCGTGAGTTTTCTAGCCATTGAAGCTAGCTAGAAGTACAAAAATTTTTTTCTCTTTCAAACCATATATGACACGTGGCATTCTAACATTGGGGTGGGCCCCATGTGCCACCTTCAAAAGTGAAAAGAGAGTCTTTTTTTTTTTGTGAAATGAGGGTTGACCAAAATGATGTGTTGTTTTGGGTCGGGTTAGACACACTGTTCGTCAAAATGATGTGTCATTTTTTGATCGACCAAAATGACATGTCGTTGACGTCGTCTTTATCCTTTGACTGGGTCAACCAAGTCAGATTTGACTAGGTTCGCAACCTAAACGGGTCTGTTCGACCTAGAAACTTATTTTCGCCATAACTTTTAATTCGGAGTCTATTTTGGATTATTCTAAAACTTTTTTTTTAGAATTTAATGCTCTACAAATATAGGTTAATTTTATGGCCTAAAAAAATTAATTTTCCAGGGGACCCAGTATCTAGAAGATTACAAATTTTATGGAGTTTTAGGTGTTTTGATTGATCTATGATGTTCGAGAATGTTTTATGGATGTTTTATGTGTATCCTTTAACATTAAAATCATCCCTAACAAAATTATTCTAGGAACAATAGCATCATACAATAAATTTGTATTTATTTGGTCAAAATTTTACATCACAAGAATTAAATATAGAAAGCATACTTTCTGGCCAAAACAAAATTACTAATTAAATACACAATAAATGGTAAATGCATTTAGCTCAAAGCATCTCATATAATTCATCTCATATATCTCATACTTGCATTTAATTGTATTAAATACATTTGAGAAAATACAAACATAAAAACTAACCTAACTCTGATACTAATGTTGGGAAATTAAATAATATGTTGAAAAAAATTAACTAACCAAAATAAAATGCGTAAAGTACATACTTAATTTTAGCTTTTAGGATTCCGATGTTGCAATCCACCACGCGTATGTCAAGAATCACCTTTGATCTGGAATTCTTAGCCTCTTTCCACAACAATTGCATCAAAACCAAAAACCCACACACTTTTTTGTAGAGAAAAGAAGATTGATGAAAGCTCTTTGATAGAATTTTTTTTGGCTCTGTTGAGGAAAAACTTAATTTTTTGTATTCCGTCTTTTTTCCTTTTATTTCTCTATTAACTTCTGAAGGGGAGAGTGGATGATTATTTCTTTCTCCTATTTCCTACTTCTTAGTCAGTTATTAAAAATTAACTCTTGTTTTTGAATTCAAATTTAAATAATAAATTAGATATTTATTTAAAAATATAATAAATATGAATCACGCATGATGGATTACCTACATTCATCAGTAACAATAAATGAAATGAAATAGAACAATATCGTAATACTATTAGGATCCAAAAACAAGGAGAATAGGAAAATGATAATGAAGTTTAACCCTATGAAAACTTAGAAACCAAATAAACCCCAAAGCTTAAACCCTTCTTAAAGCCCTATTTTCTTCAGTATTCATTCGCCACCAGTCGTCACATTTGAGTTTTTCTCTCTCTTTTTTGAATTCTTTTCCTCTGCAAATGTATCGCATAGCTTCGAAACTAGCTTCATCCATCACTTCTTCTACATCGAAGAAACTAGTAAGAACTATCACTTTACTTGCAACAAGTTGCACGTGAAATGCCCTTCGTTTTAGGAAACGTCAACGGTTCAATGTCTTGTACTTTATTGATCTTCGAGAAAATGGGTCTCTGTATTCTTATCTGTTTGATAAGAGTTATTTTCTTTTCTTTTCTTTTTTTTTCTGTTGTTCTTCTAGATATGATCTGGGGTGTGATAATCAGTATTGCATGAGGGACGAAGATGGATTCCTTTTCTATATTTATCTTGTCAGGCTGAATTGTTTACATGTTCTTCAGAGTAAGATTTGATGTTTAGTCTGAAATTCCAATTTTTATTTATTTATTTATTTTTTTACGTTGGTTAGGTAGGTATATAGTCAGGTCGCATCAAGTAGAGACAATGTGACCAAAAATATCAATTTTGGGGTTGGGGCTCGTGCTGCTATGCTGCAGAGGGTTTCCGTGGTTGCTGAGGCTGTAAAAGTGACCATGGGATCCAAGGTATTCAATGTGTATTATTAATGCCATCGATTTATGGGTAGCCAGTTAGTAAGAATGCAATTGAACGAACATGTATTTTTAATTTGGAATCACTATGCTCTTGGGGGTTCTCTTACATGTAGTGCTTCATAAATAAGTTCGCTTGGTGTCATATTGATATCGACTGTATTCAAATTTGGTATTAGCTATTGGTTTGATTGGATAATTGGATGCCATTTTCTTTGTCTGATGAGATCAAACTTGTCTCCTCATCTCATTTTCTTTTATTAGCTGACAATTGCATGCATTCTATGGTTGTCATAGATCTGGATATCATTTGTTGTTTTTTTCCAAGTAATTGGCAAAATGCTATTTTAAAGAATTGTAATTTGGTCTTGGATGATGAAAGGTGAAAGAAGAAATGAAAATGTAGAAACTTCATTTTATGTAACTTTAGAATTCATTCTGAATTTATAATTGATGTGATTTAGGGATGCAATGTGATCATTGAGAAAAGTTGGGGAAATTCCAAGGTTACAAAGGATGGTGTTACTGTTGCCAAAAGTATCAAATTCAAAGATAAAACTAAAAATTTTGGAGCAGATCTTGTGAAGCAGGTAGCCAAGGCCACTAACATTGCTGCTGGAGATGGTAATCACTACTTAAAAACTTATGCCACAAAATATGCTTTAGTTCAACTGTGTCTTAAGGTACATAGCAATGATCCGAGGTCATCTTTGTCTTTATAACTACCAAAACCATTTCAATGAACCAGATATTGTTTACTTTATTTGATGCCTTCTGATCTTACAGAGATGGTGCTAATTCTCTCTTTCCAAGCACTACTTATGCTACTGTTCTGACTCAGGCAATACTTACAGAAGGTTGCAAGTCAATTGCTACTGGTTTAAATGTCATGGATTTGTGTAATGGTATTGGTATAAATAAGGCTGTTAATGTAGTAATTACTGATTTGAAAAGCAGGGAAGTAATGATAAGCATACCAGAGGAAATAACCCAGGTGCAATGACATTTCAAGAGACTATTCCCATTGCTCGTTGAAGTTGATTACCATTTTTGCTTTGGAATGCATACTTGTTTAGTCCCCTTACTATCATTAAATATCAGAGAATATACATTGTGAATACTACAGCAAACGGCAATGGGCAAGGTTTAAGGTTTTTTGGTTCCTTTATTGAAATTCTTATGATCAACAGAAATTTTAATAAGACAAGTAGCTGATTCCTCTGTATCTTCTCAGTTGTCATGCTTTTCTGTATCATAAGTCCAAAACATGGATGCTTTAAGAAAATATGCTGGTAAAATGAGTCAGGTTTCATTACAACTTGTCATCCTATCGTTTGACAAATCTGCTGGGTTGGTGGCATATTAAACATATTTTTCGTTTTTCTTTTTCCACCTTAGGCTTCTTTTTATTGCCATTCGTTCTTTATTTTCCTATCCTGAACAAGTAGATTATAACTGAATTGGCAAATTGTTTGTAAGAATTTGTTGGTGCTGCTATTTATTACTTAAGTACTAATATATTTGCTCCATCTGTGAATGACATATATTTGGCATCACTTCTATACGTTATACTCATTTACTTTTCATTTGTTGGCCATTCATACCTTTCATATGTCAAGTAGGTTGGTACTATATCTGCAAATGGGGAGCGTGATATTGGAGAACTGTTGGCAAGGGTAATGGAGAAAGTTGGGAGGGAAGGAGTTATCACTGTTGCTGTGAGTTACTGTATCACTTTTTTATGGATTTACTAAATCAGCAAACTAGAATTTGCAGTCAAGGTTATTTAAAGTTCTAAAGCTTGCAGGATGGGAATGCTTTGGATAATGAGTCGGAAGTGGTAGAAGGAATGAAGCTAACAAGACCTACATTTCCCCCTACTTTATTACTGATCAGAAGACCCAGAAATGTGTAAGTGCAACATTTTGTCTTTGTCAACAACATCTAAAACATTCTCGCCAATGGAATTAATATGTTGGTTTGTGATAGATATTCTACCATTTACGATTTGCCTTTAGTAAAATAGATGCTTTGTTATTGCTAGTCTACTGTCCTAGGGCCATCAACCAAGTTCACCAGAGATTTTCTCTGAAATTTGTCTCATGTTTAGTATGTTAATACTAGTTATTTTGGTGCCAATTTGGACACTGTCGGGCCGCTTTGGTTTACAAATTTTACTATGTTTAGATATGTTTTTATTTTTTAAAATTATTTTTGAATTTAAGAAAAACAAAGAATAGAGGATATTTGTTAAAATAAATAAACAAAACTTTCTTTTAATTACAAAACTACCATCAAGAACAAAAGTACAAGTTCAAAAAACATTTAAAACTTGTTTTTGTCTTTTTATTTTTAAAACAAGAATTTTAAAAATAGTTTTTTTTTAAAAAAATTGGGAACATGTTGCTAACCTAGTTTTTTAGGGTGTGTTTGAATATATTTTTATTTTCATATTTTTGAAAATGTTCTTAAAAATTATTTTTGAATTGAATGAAAACAAAAAATAAAAGGTAGTCATATTGATATTTTATTTAATTACAAAATTGATGTCAAGAACAAGAGAATTATTTTTTGAAAACATATAAATTTTTTTTTTTTTAATTTTTAAGTTACACATTTGAAATTGTGATTTTTAGAAGCAAATTTTAAAAATAATTTGTCAAATAGGTTCTATTTTTAAAAACAAGAAAAAATTTTATTTTTCTTGAATTCAAAAACATCATCTATTCATTATTTTTCTTGAATTTGAAAAAAAAATTTGAAAATTTTTTTTGAAAACAACTTTTAACAATAATATTTTAAAATAAAAAATAAAAAATATATTCAAACACATCCCTGTTATTAAAAACGGGAAACTTTTTCTAAGAATAGAACTCATATTTTCTCTTTGTTTGATCAAGTCTTCTTCCTTTCCCCCTTCAATTCAACTTTTTATTGTGCATCACGTGTCCAGTTAACAATGAATTACTTTCAATTTTTCTTTAGAAGTTAATAAATTTTAGTATTTGTTAGAGCTTAATTTATATTGATTTCCATTTTTTTAGGAATCGGAAAACCCTCTTATCCTTATTCGTGAGAAGAAAATATGGGATATGAATTCGTTGGTGAAAATATCCTTATTTATGGTCAATTGCAATTTGGGTTAATTCTCACGCTTTAGAATCTTCTCATTCTTTTGTTTTCTATTTGTTTTTTAAACAGAAAAGTAGACCACTTCTAGTTGTCGCTGAAGATGTTGAGAGTGATGCACTGGCTGTGCTTATACTCAACAAGCATCGCGCAAGGCTTGAGGTCCTCTCCTATGCACTAGAATGCTGAAGTATTCTATTTGAGACTCTAGAATATTATAATTTGTTTTGATCTTTTTCTTTGGTTGTTTATGATCTTACATGCTGCATGTGTAGTTGAATTTTGCTTTCTTGTCTTGGTCCTTCCTGTTTACTTTGTTTCCCTTTCCTCTCTTTTTGGTTGGTGCAAATGAGAAAAGTTTACTTGATGGTCAGAAGTGAGATTGAACAGCTACAGCAGTTCTGAGAGAACAATTACGGGGTTCAAACTAGCTAGCTACTGGAAATAATGACAGCCATAGTATTTATCTACGAAACAACTTCATAATGGAAGTAATTTGACTCTTCAATCTTTTTTAAATTTATATTTGAGCCTTTCATTTTTACAATGTCAAATGAGTATTCAATAAATTATAGAGGTGAGTATACTACATATTGTATTTTTACAATAAATACAGCTGGATACTTGAGCCTTTTATTTTTACAATGTTATATAAGTGTGAAATAAATTGTAAGATCTGAGGAAAATCTTACTGCTGATGGATGCTTATCAGTCTCTAGTGTGTATCTAGTGCACATGTCCCACTCCTATTCTAGTTGGCATGTCTTTCTAAATTTTGCAGTATAGCATAGATTTGAGGCCTCATATGCTCTTGCTATTTATATTCTCAAGTTACTTTTTCTTTTTATCTATGCATATCTTTTGGCATTCACAATATAAAATTTCATGTATTTTAGGTTTGTGCAATAAAAGCACCCAGTTTTGGGGATAACAGAAAAGCAAGTCTAGATGATCTTGCTGTTCTTACTGGGGGAGAGGTGAGCATACCGCATACTTATCTATCCAATATGGCTTATGAAGGTTGGTTATATGATGAGAAAGTTTACAATATTTGCAAAAACAGGTCATTACAGATGATCGTGGTTTGACTCTTGACAAGGTCAACCTCGAATGCTTGGTATCGCAAAAAAGGTTGGTGACTTTAAACAACATAAATAATCTTGTGGTCCTTATAGACAACTAGAAGTGCAACAGGTTACTGTATCTCTTGATGATTCTATTATTCTACATGGATGTGGAGATAAGAAGCCCATTGAAGAGAGATGTGACAAGGTATTTGATGGCTCACCAAGTTTTTCTTGTGCTCTCCATCTCTGTATAAAGTTTTTTGTCAGAATACTGGTCTTCATATGGTTGTGGACAAGGGCTGAATATGAGCCTATTTCCTTGTTCGGCACTTGGCACTGAATGTTGTTTACTGAGTGATATCATTTTATAGCTTAGGAAAACAATTTAGAAGAGTACTGCTACATTTGATAAAGAGAAAGCACAGGAACGACTATCAAAGCTATCTGGTGGTGTAGCTGTTTTCAAGGTGATCTGCTCACCCCCATTCATTTCATCACTAGGGTTTTGAAAAAATAAAAAAACTTGCACTTTATCTTACATGGAAACAAAACTATTCAGGTTGGAGGGGCCAGCGAGGCAGAAGTTGGGGAAAGGAAAGACAGGGTGATAGATGTTTTAAATGCCACTAAAACAGCTGTGACGGAGGGGATTGTGCCAGGTACGAATGTGGTTTAATTCATACTGTTGGCAAAGACGTAAGCCTAAAGCATAGGATTTTTGGACATGGAAGTTGCATTTATGATTATGTTAACATGATACTGTTGATCAACTTTCTTAATCAGATGGCAGTGAGCTGCAAACTATTGAATGACATGCCTTAATTTGTTCACATTCTTGAATCCTTTTCATATATTTCAGTCAAAATGTAATTGTTTTCAGGTGGTGGAGTTGCTCTCTGGTATGCTCCCAACATTTTGGAGACACTTCAAACTCAAAATGAGGATGAGAAAAGGGGAGTACAGATTATACCGAATGCACTCAAGGTTGTATATTCACCGCACACAATCTTCTCTCATGTAAAACACTGTTTTCATTTATTTGCATTATTATTTATTGTTATTTTTGTATGTATCCTGATTATCCATATTGGCCATGATAGGCTCCAACATTCACAATACTTGCAAATGCTGGTTTTGATGTGGCTCTGGTTCTTGGCAAATTGTTAGGGCAAGATGATCATAATTTGGGATTTGATGCTGTTAAAGGTTTGTAATTCTGTTGCTTAAAAATGTGAAATTACATTGAGCTTTATCAAAATTTTAATTCAGTTCGTAATTTGGGCTTTTTTCTTTAACCCTTTACATAGCATTTAGAAGCATCGGATATTAATACTGTATGAGCCAAAAGAATGGGTTTCCTGTTGGTTTAGCAGCATAATTTGGTCTGCTTATTGTCTATTTAGGATCTTATTTTGGTTCTGCTAAATTATATCCTCTTTTTATCTTCTAATATAATTTCTTTTTTTAAATGAAAAAAATTAGGCAGGATGTTGTGGTTGTTATTGTGAGAAGTTTTTATTTTTCATTACATTGCCATTCGCTGTCTAATTATTGGACCATTGTATGATGAAACTATTGTAATTGCTATGCTATGCTAAAGCAGGTGACTATGTTGATATGGTGAAGGCTGGAATAATAGATCCTGTTAAGGTTGTTAGAACAGCTTTGGTAGATGCTGCGATGTGAAGATCATCCCATTGTGTTGCATTTTTTCTGCGTGTATATGAATATGTGGCAAATTAAATTACCTTGTGTTGTTCTATTTTGACTACAACTAAAGCAGCAGTAGTTGATGATCCAAAGGACAAAGACAAACCTCCTAGCCGAGTCCCAGGTATGGATGAGTTGTATTAAATTGCTTCACCGAAGTAAGAAATCAATTCTTTGTGGCAATATTTGTGTTATTTCACAATTACTTTCGAGGAAGTTTGAACAAATTCAGAGGACAACAATTCTACGGTACAAGGGAGAAGACTAAGAAAGTAGGAATTACCTTTGCTGGAAAGATAGGGGGTCATTCCATTTATTTAGCCAAAGTGGTTCTAACAATTGCAAGTTAGTTGACATTTCCAACTCTGCAATACATATCCCTTTCTTTCCAATAAATTTAAGTTGTTGGCTAGATAATTCAATAGAGGGGGGCTTTGTTTGGTAGTTGATGGCCAGTAGAAAATGGGGAATCTTTTATGACATAGATCGACAATATTATTATGAAAGCACAATGACTTGATTTATGTAGCTAATTCTATCCGAAGAGATGAGGGTTTGGTAGGCTTGGTTTGCTGTGGTTGTAACAACCAAAACCTCAGATCCAACTTTTGCAATTTCTTGAAACACTTAAAAAGTCTTCACCTTCGACTCAGACTCAAGCCAGTGTATCAAAAATCCAAATATTTTCATGCAAAATGGCAACCAAATCAAAAAAAGCTAACGACCAACACCTTCCTTTTTGTATTACAAAGGTCACAAAAAATTTGAAGAAAAATACTTCTCTCGCGTTTTAATGGGATTATGCAAACATTTTCTTCGGTTTAAGAACTTTTAAGGATCTTTCTTGAGGCACAAAAAACGGTAAAAAATGGTTAGAGTTTGAAAGTAATAAAAAAGCTATTCTATGTATTCTGCTAAAGAAATGTGTTAAAATATGGTTAATGAAAAGTTTATTTATTCATTTTTTTATGTATGCGTGTAATGATTTTTTGGCCATTTGAGCTTAATAAAAGCATATGTTTAGTAATAAAATACTTAAAATATCTTATACTATTTAATTTAAATTAATAATTATTTTTTCTTATCATTTTATTGATGAAATACTTAAATTTGAGTTAAAGTATATCAATTTTTTATATTTTAAAGGAGGTTTTTGTAGTTCTAGAGAAGTCTATGTAATTTCATCAAAATTCAAGGGTAATTGGAGTATTTTCTTTTCAAAATTTGCAATTGATTTACTTTCACATATATATATATATAAACAGCCATAAAAAAGGGAAAAATATAAATTATTTTTTTCAACTTTGGAATAATTAAATTTTACTTCCTTCAATTTTAGAAATTTAAAAATCTTCTTTTTAAATTTTGTAAAATTTGAAAATAACATCCATTTTTCACTTAGTTAACCATTTTATCAAATTATGTAATTTATTTAATTAAGTTTTTAAATAAGGATCAAAATAATATAAAATATTGATTTATTTTTTTATATTTCGGATAATAATTTTGTATCTTATATATTAGTATTTAATTAAAATTAAAATTTTTATATATAATTTTATTTTATTATGTAACAAAAAATTATGTATGAAAAAATAACCAAAAAGTTAACATACAATAATATTTTAATTATTATTTTAATTTTTTTATAAAAATATATAATTTGATAAAATAATTAATTAAATAAATGATAGGTGTTAATTTTAAATTTTATAAAGTTTAAACAGGTGATTTTTAAATTTTTAAAATTAAAAGAGATAATATCCAACCACTTGAAAATTAAAGGGGATAATATGTATTTTTTTCTAAAAGAAATAAGACACTGCTAAAATGCTCTATACCAAAGGCTTCATCAAAGCTACCATTAGTCAATGGAGCAGCAATGTTAGAAAGTGCACGCTGCGTTGGTAATAGCAGATGAAACAGAACAACACCCTATCAGGATCCAAAAATAAGGAGGATAGGAAAATACCCTTTTGTTCTTATCCCGAAATACAAGTCAAATTGACTACATTTATTTTGAACTGAAAACATCACATGTTTTTGTACATACATACATGGTCAGTACTAAGCTCCTTGCTCTCAACTGCTTCATCAAGTTACTACTGCCCAGTCCTGCAAGGGTCGTCCATGCAAGAAAAAGAATGAAAAAGCTGTTAGTTTCAAATATGAAGTTAGAATTTGATATCTGAAACTTGATTTATGTTGTGCAGATACTGGTACGATACTTGTATCCGGTTCGGTACAGATTCGTTGGTATGATATTTTTCTAAAAATTTAGGACACAAATATAGCAGAATATATCACACATTAAGTTAAATATATACTATTCATATATGTGATCAAAATTGACATTACAAAAGAAAAACAATATTATAAAACATAATATGAACCATCATTAAATTGTGATAGTTGTTATAATTTATAAAGACTCCGCTGTATATGAAAGTTAGAAGCAGAGGAAAAAATATCTTTAAAGTCTAATTAAAAGTATTAATTTCATAATTTATCTAATGATTTTTATTAGAAAAATAATTTTTAATTCCCATTCATCACAAGAAATATATATTCCATTCATATTTTTCAAATATCCAATTTTAATTTTTAAATATGTACTCCGTGCAGATATGCCTAAGCTTTTAAAGTAGTGGTTATTCCAAGGTCTGCATGTTGTTTTGTTAATTAAACTACACAGGAATAGATTCCCTCTCTATCAGAATGTACCATTCAGGAAACAATATGATTTAAAAACTTTTTTTTTGGGAGGGCTGTAAAACTAAAGAAACCACTCTTTCGGTAACTCAATTTAGAATGAGATAATACATTTTGAAGTTGTACTACTTTTAACTCTTATTCGTAGAAATCTATTCTTGGCACTTGGCAATAAGTTAGAAATGAATCACAAAGGGGAACTATTTCTAGAAATTTCAATACTATTTCTATTTACATTTTGAAAAGAAGGACAACTATTTTCTAAATTTTAGTGGTCACTCAACTATTATGTCAAAATGTGTTATTTGTCAAAATATGAGTAACAGTAGTATTGAGAACTCAATGCTACTATATGACTGAAAATAATCTCCATAAAGGTATACTTTCCTGGAAAGACATGAAAAAACATATAATGAATAAATATATTTGAAATAATCATTTTTTGCTTAAAAATATAATCATTCTTTCATTACTTAGGTATCCCTTTCTTTTTTGATCCATTGAAAATGGTTGAATTTTTCTCAGAAAAGATGTAGATAACACAGATGCCAGCCATATTATAGTAACAAGGTCAATCTTCAAGAAAAAAGGAAAAGCTTTTAAGGCTATTAGACTTAACTCTAGTTTGACTCAAATGCGCTTCACTGTTTTAAATTTTTAAATTGTCATTTTAGCTATCACGTCGTCAAATATAGAAAATTGTATCATCTCCGTAACGGATTTCAAAATAACATTTGGCATGATTCATGCTCAGTATCAATGGAGAAAAAACAAAGCTAAAAACAAAATCCAAGGGATGCAAAGATGGATGAAGCTGAAGAGTTAATCGATTCCCTGTCGCCCTATATCTGAAGCCCCTCGGAACGCTTCTGCCCGGCAACAAGACGTTAACATTTTTAGGCCAGTGCATGCCATGAAGCCGTATATCCGACTCTCCTTTTTTTTTCCCGGAAATTGTAAGCCTGCTGTATTGGAAACTATAAGAAATCACGTTCGATTTCCAAGTTATATAGTCCGGATATGCCGGAGGAAGACGATCAAAGCAGCTGGTAACTTCAATGTGAGAATCCTTACATAATAGATGAAATGGATGACAGGGATCACAATATGCTTTTAGCATTAAGGAGGTGCATGCCACAGACTTAATTCTTTTTATTTCCTCATCCACAATAACTTTGCACCCATTCTCATTTAATCTTATGCAATCTGAAAAATCAAATCGTTCACATATTTTCAGCATTGTAGTACCATATTTATCAGTAGATCCTTCTGCTTCATGAAATTGTTTCAGTAATGATCTCCCTTTCTGGCTAATGAAACAGTTTTGAGTGAGCGTAGCCGCGGTAGAACCAGACACAATTTCCAAGGAAGAGCAGCAATGTGCATCCAAATAACATAGAAAGAGGGGAAGCTCTGGTAGAGACCGAAGCCTCTTACAATAGCTTACATTGAGCCTTGCCAACGTGGGAAGAAGTTTGATGCTTGCAGGCAATGTCTCAATGCTGGTTCCTCGTACAGACAATTCATATAATGCTGATAAGAGGCCAAGGTTGTCCGGGAGTTCTGATAAATTTGAACAATAATCCAGCAGAAGTATTTTAATATATGGTGAGGTTTCAATTATAGGCCGCAATTTTTGGAGTCCAGGGCATTTCTGAATACAAATGGAAGTGTCCAAACCCATCTGATAGAAGTTGTTTGGAAGACTGGTAAGTCTTTCACAACCACTGATGTTCAAGTGTCTAAGTTTCCTACCTCGCCCAACTAATGAGGACAATTCTTCAATTGCAGTTCCACCTAAGTTCAGGTATTCCAATTTCTCTGAGACAACTGAAAACTCTACAAGTTTTGAACAACCACCAAGACTGATCCCTTGAAGAGATTTAGAATGTCTGTCACTTCGAATACACCGAAGCTCTTTGCAACCCTCCATATTTAGTGTTGATAGACATTCAAGTGAGAAAATAGATGAAGGAACATGACCTAGACTTTTACATCCTATGAGCTCTATTTCTTGGAGCTTTTCGGCCTTTGATAAATTTGGGAGCTCAATTAGGTGCTTACAGTGACTCAAGCATAATGACTTCAGATTATTGAGATCCTACAATGTAACACATCTAAATTTAGTACTTCACGATTTTAACATTTTATTAATCAAATCATAGAATCAGTATGAAATATACCTGTTCATTGTTCCAAAGCCTTTCAATGAGACTGTTTCTCAAATCAAGCTCAACAAGCATCTTCGCACGAAATGACATTGGCAAAGCTTTCATTGGAAAACATTCCCACCTGAGATAACGCAATTTATCAAGCAGAAATGCAATATCTTTAGAAATATGCAGGTTGCTCCTCCTGTGTATTTGATCACACCCTAGGTAGAATTTTAAAAGTCGTAAGTTGGGCATCCTGGCAAATGTTTCAGTGTTTATTTCCACATCTTTGATTTTAGAAATGTCTAGTGATATACTTTCAACAGAATGATCAATACCCTGCCCACCAAATGTAGCAACTGATTCAATGTGCAGTTATATAACAAAGAATAAATCACTAAAATTTAACTTTAATCATGTGCACTAATTTACTAATTATTACCGGATTACACTTGAAAATATGGTAAATATCTTCAGGATCCCAAAGTCGACTCTTTCTGGAAGGGTCTTTTATAGATTCTTCACGAACAATTTGACAGCCCATTGCTTGTATCATATCATGCATATTCACCATGCCAGAGTCAGAAATGCTAATGAGAGATTTATTTTTGAGACTTCTCAATCCAATTTCAGCATAGAAGCCGCAACTGTCTAGTAGATTTTTAATAAGCTACTCAGCCTTTCCTTTCAAACAACATGCAATGTCTAGAAATATGTTCTTTTCATCTGGGTCTAATCGTTCATAACTCAAGCTCAACACATGGTGAATTTTTTGATTGGGGAACTTTTTCAATTTTTCTAATGTATATTCCCACTCCCTGTAACTTTTGGAATAAAGAACTGAACCCAACACCTTTAAAACTAATGGAAGGCCTTTTGCATACTCTACAACCATCTCTGATATTTGTCTAAATTCCTCTTTTGGTTGATCTTGTCGAAAGGCATTCAAACTGAAAAGATGAAGAGCTTGCTGAATATTCAATTGCTCAACTCCATAGTATATAACACCATTTTCATTCATAAGAACTTCTTTATTCCTAGTTGTTACAATAAGTATACTACCTGGCCCAAACCAATCACTGTTTCCAATTAAATCTTCTATTTGATGTGAATCACTCACATCATCCAAGACAACCAGAACTTTTCTGCGCTGAAGCCTGTTCGGAGTAAAAGTAGAATGCATACTTGGAGTGTAATACACAACCTTTGGTCTCCTAATATTTGAGTCAAAAGTTCATTCCGTAACTGAGTTTTTCCATGAATATTCAATTTTTCTTTCACATTTTCAATAAAGCCGCATCCATCAAAATGGGGGGAGAGTTTCTTGAACAAAACATCAGCAAGAGTGGTCTTCCCTACACGACCCATGCCCCATATCCCGAGGGTGCGCACAGTTGTTGATCTATTGCACAACAATGATTCTATCCAGTCAACCTGTGTGTGAATCCCAACAAGATCACTCGGAACTTGTGGGTTGATCACATTATTCAGATTTTGCAATACTTCTTCGGCAATAATTTCAACCAGTTCAGACTCCAATCTGCATTAAGCCCGAAAAATAAAAATTTCATGCAGTTGGGTGAAAACAATATCTAACATCACTCATTGATCCTATTAAAACTTATTATTACTCGTAATACATAATATTATTATTTCTACTTAATAAAGTTGTGGATTTTAGAAATATATAATCAAGAAATATAGCATGATTACTCGTGCAAAATCATCCATTGGTGCCTGCTCCTAAAATTTGATTACAAAGAAAAAAAAAAAAAACCAAGCTTCAACCGTGGCGGGTGCGGTTGGCCAATTGACATCAATCTAACTTGCGTGTAACTTTTTATATGATGATATTTTACAAAACTTGCTGTTGGATTTCAAATATCAATAGCATAAATCATATGTATGAAATTTTATATAATCCAGTATTATTTGGTTTTCCATCAAAACACTTTAAAATTAACGCAAAATATATATTTCAAATACGAGAGAAAATTAAGTATTTGATTACATACTCGTGCGACAAATATTAGGATTACTTATAGTTATAATTCGTTAGTTGGATCCACAGAAGTCAAATTACCTTGTATTTGAGGAATCCCATCCTACATAGTTGGCTGCTTTATGCATAGCCCTTCTCCACTCTTGTACCTTTGCCGGATTGTCTCTCTCATGCTTTGCAAATGCTTTTTCATACATCCCACTTTGCTTCCGCACGTCGGATGGATCGACATGATAGAAAAGTGACAATAAAATTTGTCCTTTTGTTTCCTTGCATTCAATAATTTTAAGGAGCTCATTTAAACACCAAGTTGAAGAAGCATAATCTTTTGAAAAAATGACCAGAGAAATTTTGGATCCTTCAATTGCATCAAGAAGAATGGGTGATAGTTCATCTCCTTTCTTGATTTCTTCATCATCAATGAAGGTCTTAATATTCTTTCGACTTAAGGCAGCGTAAAGATGACTCGTAAAAGTGCAGCGCGTATCACCCCTGAAGCTGTGGAATACATCATACTTTGTTTGAGAAGAAGAAGCCGCCGCCATTGGGTTAATAAGAAGTACCAGGCAAGTCCAGTAGTGCTACGTAGACTGCAAGGGTTGAACAAAAATTATTCACTTTCTTGCATTTTTATTGCAACAATTAATCATCTGCTTACTATTTATGAGAACAGAGATGAACTTATAAGATGTTTCCAATAATCCCCAGATTAAATAACACCAACAGTGAAGAAAATAATACCAGTGTGCATTACTATTAGCTATTGGTTGGCCTCCGTCATTTGGAGAGCAGATCAGACTCCAACATGTTCAAGCTTTGAGAAGATTGCAATGAAGAGAAATAAAGAGAGATATCAGAGAAAGCTATTCGTCAAGGCCAACAGAGGAGTAAAATGTATAATTCATTGCAACTTCTATGAAGCTTCACAAGTGTTAATTTTTTTGGCCGTTTCCGTTCTGTTTTCTTATATATCGTCATTTACAAGTTAGAAAAGGTGATGAAATTCTTGCATACTTCAATGTGTTCTTGTCCTTAGTCAATGAAATGAGATCATTTGTCTACTTTGTCAATCCCCCATGCATTGAAAATTACGTTTTTCTGTTTTCAATGAAAGTTGTAATTAATTTCATTTCATTCACAAGAAATAAAAGTGCATGTTATAGTCAGAGAACAGTAGAATTTCTTGAAAAGGTGTTTTTTATGACTGGGAAGTTTCCTCGTAGCCAAGGTATTTACTGCTTTAATTCCGCGCGCAACGCAAAGAAAAGGTTTTCCTTTTCACTTTGAGTCAAAAATAGATACGATGCTTTTTGCCGGTAAGGAAGTTTTACAATAGTCAAAGGTTAAGTTTGTTAATGAAAAATGCCAAAAATAAAGAAGGTGGTAACATTATTCTTCAAGAAAATAAAAATGAAATTTCCTTTTTTTTACTGTAAATACATTATTCCCTAAAACAATATGAAATTTTTTATAATTTAGGCCACGGCATAACAATTCATAAATATCAAAATGCTTGCTAATCATGTCAGAATAAAATATGGTTGCTTTATATATTTATTTACAAATGCCAATTTTATTTATCGATAGAAAAAAATTTAAATTTCAAATATCACTTTTTTGAAAAAAAAATATTTATTATGGTTCCCATAATAATTGTTCCACTCTGACACATATACTCTCACATTCTCTCACTCAATATCTTCCATCCTTATGTAAAAATTCTATTTCTAATTTTCTAAGCTGATATGGCAATAATTAAGTGGAGTGATTGCAGAAGCTACTCCTCTGATATATAAAAGGCAGAAATATATAAAATATGAAAAAAATTTATATGATGTAATTATATCACGTCTTCTGAATCATGATTAAAATAAATAATATTTATTAATTTTTATAATTTTTAATATTTTAAAATTAAAAATTTATATTTTTAATGTAGTAAACCTATAAAATTAATAAATATTCTTTCTTTCTTTATTTATTTATTATGACTAAATGCATTAGGGATATAAAAAATTTCTTATGAAACATTGGCAAACCTTAATCACTGGCTGGCAATGAGTAAGCTTTACGGTTTTGAAAGCTACGGGACAATTTACACTGCTTCGTTTAAAAATTAATCAATGTAATTACAATACTTCTTTCATTTTTAAAAATATATACTAATATTTATTTTTATATATATTCACTTTTTCCCCTTATTTTAAAAATGCATTCAACCAAACTTGTTAAAAAATAAAGAAAAAATAAAGGAGGTGAGTGTATATTTTTAAAAATAAAAAATAAATATAAATATAATTAAATTAAATCTTAAAAAATATAGAAGTAAATGTAATTTTCCCAAAAGCATAATATTGATCGGTCAAAATGAATAAGACAAGAGTGGGTGGATATTAGCAGTTAGCAGTAATTAGGCCGAAATGAGAAATAAAGAAGACTGACCTTTAGTTACAGATTGTGGGATCGGAGATGTCTTCAAAAGAAACTCAAATTCAGTTTTAAAGGAATTTTTAAAGTTCAGATTCGATCCTTAAAAAGTTAAAAAAATAAAAGTTTTAAATATGGTTGTGAATAGTGAAACCTCTTTCCTTATGATCCTTAAAAAGTTAAAAAAATAAAAATTTTAAAGCTCTGAAGCTTCTTTCACTTAAGTTTTTTTAATGATTTTTAATACATTAAAAAATTAAAAAATTAAATTTTAAATACATAAGTCATATGAAATTAATGTCATGATATTAGAGATGATTTTTAGTTTGTTTATATAATTAATTATATGAAAAATTTTAATTATAAATTTTTTTGATATTTTACATATTAAATTATTTATTATAATTTTATTAAAAAGAATTCAAATTATTAATTTTTTAAATTTTTTAAATTTTTTATTTACATATTTTAATTAAATATATAATTTATTATAGTTTATAACAGATAATAAGATTCTTGGAATATAATGTGTGAATCAAATATAAGAATATAATATATCTGAAAATTTTAAAAAATATTTTTTAAAATACATGTATTAAACTAAACATAAAAATATTATATTTCAAGAAATTATATGTATAAAAATTACATTAATAAATACATTTTCAAGAATTAAAAAAAATGTAAGATTTTACTAGCCATGAATTATATTTTCATGGAGAGGTGTTAATAGAGTTACTTTTTGACTTCAACTCCAAAAGTTAGAGCAGAAGCTGCATATAAGGAAAATGTTGCGCATGAATTCTACTCGAGCAGAAAAGAGAAGTTTTCATCTTGACTCCATGTCGAAATTACGGTTCCCCGTGCTTACTGTTTTTATAAATAATTTTTTATTTTTTAATTTTTACTTTATATGAAATAATAATATGCAATCAATATTAAAGGTGCATGAATATTATTTGTAATAGTTATATTTCTTGCTTATTTACCAATAGAATCCCAAAACTTTTTAAGTTATGGCCAAGGTCATGGAAATCTATTAGTAAGGAAGTAAGAAAAGTGGTTGTTGCAAATACTATTTTTATATCTTTAAATTTTTTTGGGTAATTTATATCTTTAATTTTATAGATAAAATAAAATGGAGTGTGATTATATGGAACTAATGTTATAGAAAAGCCAATCAAAGTAATATGTTATTTCCTGGTTTCCATTTGAAACCATACGGTAAATAAATCCTCCTCCTCTCTTTATCATAATATGCAGTTTGAAACTTATGCATGGCAATATCAAAATAACGTTGTTCTGAATGACTATAAAAATAAAAACGATAGAAATTATAAACCAAAATTGTTCAACAATATATTGTAAGGAAGATTAGAGCAAACTCTACCCAAATTGAAGGGCAAAAAAGTGAACAAAGTATGTCGAAAATGTCAAAAGAGGGGGGAAAAAAAGGGCTTGCATTATCTCATGAAAAGACGATAATGGAAGATGCTTTGTGACTTTTAACTTCCACCAAATGGAAGACAAAAAATTAAGCTGTGGAAGTAATTAACATACATATAATAATTTTATTACATGCACTTGTAAATGGGATACAAAAGAAGTTTTCTTTTTTTTTTTTGCAAAGCATAATTTTTTTATTGGCAGAGTAATAATTTATTTAATTTGGGGTTTGAACCTGATATATCTATTGGGAAAAAAATAATGGGATTAGAGTAACACAAAAAATAAATTAGAAGACTACTAATTTTTAACATAAAAAATCTTTTAATGTGAGAGTAAAAATTATAGGACCTAATTCAATTAAAAAAATTTACTAATAAAGTAATGGATATAATATTTTCTCTAGAAATTTTAGGGAACTGCTAGTACAAAAACTTTTTATGAAACATGTGAAAATTTTAACAAAATTAACATAATAATTATCATTAATTATTGTAAAAATTGGCAAGCAGAGGAGAAGAAAAATCAACAAAAAAAATATACTAAGCAATCCAAATTACTAGAGATAACATATTCAAATTTATTGTGAATTTGAGTAAAGAAAGTGATAATTATTTTGACGCAATTTGACAAAATTGAATAAAATCTCTCTTTTTTTTTTCTCTCTCTATTATTACGCAGCTTCTACCTTTTCATTTAACAAAGGTTTATATGTTGATCCAGACACCTTTTTAACTCTACTCTTCTATTTTTACACCGAACCCTATTTGCTAATTTACATGTCATTCTCGCAAAGCCTGAAAGACTTTTCTATCACCCGACAAAGTCAAATTTGGCTTTTCTCCAAAAACGTCCAATGGACCTTTTTTAGTTTTGCTAAATAATAAATATAAAAAGATTATAGGTCCACTTAGAAGAAATCCACCACTAACAATATCGGTGCCATTGCACTATTAAAGTGTCATTTAGATTTGTTTAATTTTACCCCACAACTTTAAAAAATTTTCAATTAGACCTTTGAATTATAAAAAAAAAAAAACTAGGAACTAAAGCCTATCTTCGACTAAATTAATTTTTTTTGACATAATTACATGAGTTTTTTTTATAAAATTTCTAAACTAGTATTATAATAATGGATGTTAATTAGTTACATCATTTTTTACAAATAATTTTTATGTATATAATTACTAAGAATTAAAATAAATGTATAAATTTTTATTCAAAACATGAAAATGACTTTATGTGTGAAAAATGATATGTTGAATTGATTATATACAATAATAATATGATTCTTGCTTATAACATTCATAAAAATATCACATAATTATATGAAATAGTTAATTAAGTAAATGATAAATGTTAATTCTAAAATTTTGTACGATTTAGAACCTTAATTTCAAATTTTCATGTTGTGGAAGCAAAATCTAGTCACTATAAAGTAAATAAGAATATTTTAAATCTTCTCTTGATTCAAAAATTAGAATGACCTAAATTATAGCTAAGCATTCGTAATTTGAGAGAAGTTTGGTTATGAGCCGAAAATTATCCACTAACGGACTGTATTAATTCACCAAAAGTGCACCACAAAGTTCTAGGAAATTTCCTAAGGATTAGTATGTGGAAATCTAATAGGAATGAATTTTAATTATTCCTCACCGAAAAGAAAGAAAAGGAGAGAAAAAAAAGCAATGAGTCTCCTTTTTAAGCTCGAAGTAAACTTTTAGAGTGAACGTGACTAGCTTCATTGATTGCTTTGTGCAACTAATTTTGTAGTTAATAGGGTTGTATATAGACTAAGTTATCAGGGAGTTGTTAGAGTTTGATATATAAAAAGCTAATGTTCAAGTTAAACAAGATTGAGTTTAAAAGAGGCATAACCCACTTTTTAGTTCTTAAATTTGAAAAGCACTAATCATTTAGTCCCTCAATTTTGTATAGCACTATGCGTCCTTAAATATTGTCTTGTTAAATCAACTTATCCCTCCATCCCTTGGTTTTATTGTGTAAAGTAAATGGTTTATGCTGATGAGGATACTTAGTACTTACTCTCTGGGTTAAGTTATAAGCATCCATGCTGGAAGAAGGTTACTACTGCACCTTATTGTTTCATTGTGAGGATTTTTACGGAATGCAAAACAAATGATGATAATGAGCAAAATGTCCAATTGGACCATGACCGATTGGTCTCATTTGCACGCATAGCAAGCATGATCTTAACTTTTATATCCATTCGATCTAATCAAAGATGACTTATAGGTTTATTTTAAGTTAAAATCATGTCTGATGTTCACCATCAATCTCATAAAAGGTTCATAATAGCCATTAAGGCTGATAAATGTAGTATTATGACTTGTTATTAACCCACCTGCAATTAAAAATCATGAAGGCTTATTATCTTTGACATAATTTCCACCCATCTTAGCTTATAAACTACTACTAAGCTACACTTGTATAAATGATCTAATTACTCCTTGTTAGTATTTTGCCAAATAAGTACTAATTTAGGCATCAGAATGTACTTGTTTGCTTCATTGTGCAAGTATCTCAGCCAATCAGCTATTCTTTCTGGCCATAGGTAAAATCAGGAGTTGTCAAATGAGATCAATATTTATCCCCTTCTTCAACTCCACATATTTTGAAGAACCTCCAATGAAGTGAAATCAATAGTTGTTCCTTCCATCATTTCTAAATAATACGAGAATCTCTTTAAATCAGAGTAGCAACAACTTCAAGTATTGCTGTCGGTTCTTTTGGCCATTTTTATTTGATATGCTCCCATTTTGTGTGTTTTCTTAGTTAGAGTATTAACATAAAGAACGCAAAACTCATGTACTTGTAAGATGCACTATGAGGTTTGTCATCCAGCCATTCAAATATTATAGTATTTACCCATAAAGTTGCTGGATAATAAAGCTTGGACAGCCAATAAACTTAAGTAGGCAATTGCAATGGTAGTGAAAATATTCTTCAAAATGACATTGAGAATGCATCACCGCCATCTAGCCTCTATTTGTACTTACTAGACTCTATTTATGCTAAGTTTTCAAAGAAAGAAAATGATGAAGAGAGTAAAAGCTCTATTTAAAGATTGATCGAACGACATCATCCCGGTCTAACATCCCAAGTCTAGCTTGAAGTTAACGTCACAGGCTGGAGAGCTTTAACAGCCACATAAGCAAAAATTGTTTAGTTTACTTAAGGCCAAGGGTTGAAGTGATGTGAAGTTTGAACACTACATTATTTGAGGGATGCATAATGTTGCTTTTCAAATTTGAGTGACTAAAGGATTAGTGCCTACTCCAAAATTTAAGGATCAGAAGTGGGTTTATTGTTTCTTTTATATATATCCTGATCATCCATCTTGGCCATGATAGGCTTTGACATTCATAGTAGTTTTCAATTGCTAGCTTTGTTGTGGCTTTGAAACAAGATTATAATTTGGGTTTTAATTCTACTAAAGGCTTATAATTTAGTTGTTTAAAAATGTGTAATTACTTTGAACTTTATCAAAATTTTAGTCCGCCTCATTTTAGTATTTTTCTGTAACTTTTTTCAAAAAATTTTCATGTCCTTTTTAGCATTGGTTATTAATACTGCTGAGATACAAGAATAAATAAGTTTCCTATTGGTTTGATAGCATATTTTGGTTTGCTTATTATTTTGTTTCTACTATATTTTTCTTCGTCTTCTAGTATAACTTCATTTTTTTCTTTAAAAAAAACAAGATGTTGTGGTTCTCATTATGAGAAGATTTCACACTAACATTTACTGTTAAATTACTATACATTTTAATATGAAATTAGTGATGTTGTTATGCTAAAGTAGGTGGTAGGTTGACTGGCGAAGGATCGAATAATAAATCCTACTGAAGTAGTTAGAACGACTTTGGTAAATGCTACCAAGTGAAGATCATATCATTGCATTGCAGTTTTTTTGTATATATATGGAATATTGTCATACATTAAACTATGTTGGGTTGTTATTCTATGATCAGTGTATCATTGCTATTGATAACTGAAGCAGTTGTAAGGGGTTATCTAAATGTAAAAAGTGTTGTACATTGAGTAATATTTCAAAATACTAAGTCCCACATTGAGCAAGTTAGGAAGAATTATATGTGAGACTTCTCTTTTATGTAAAGTGACAAAGAAAGAAAGTGATAGGCTCATATGCATAAGGTGGGCTAAAGTTAGTGTAAATCAGTGGATTTGCTTTCCTATGTGTGAATAACATGTGAGGCCAAGTTCAAGCCCATTTGTGCAAAATCAAAATTAAAATAATTTTTTATTTTTATAAAATCTTGTGCTTATCTAAGAAACCGGATTTTAACCTTGGTAAGAATTGAAATACTAAAAGTATTTATTTGAACATTTAATTCTTAATGACTATCTTCCAATGGCTATTTAAACATTTATTACTAATAGTTACTTTAACATTTATTTTCCAACATTTATATTTTCAATGGCCATATTTCAATGACTATATTTTTAACAGCCATATTTCAACAATTATATTTCCAACTACTATTGTCAACAGCTAGATTTTAGAGTGTATAAAAAGTATATTATTTATCTCATTTTTCATATAACACTCGTCTACAATCACTTTCCTACAAACTCTCTTTTCTACTTGTTGGGTTTCATTTTCTTATTGCATGCTTCCTATTTTGGTCAAGTAGTTTTTGAATAAAGAGTTTGTTAAATCTTGAGAAAATTGTTGGTTCAAGCTCTATATGAGAGCTTCGAATAATTTCTTAAGATTGTTAGAAAAAATTGTAAGTGGGCATTACAATTCCTTAAGATCATAGGAAAAATTGCCTGTTTGAGGCATAACACAAGTCACCGTTCTTAAGGAATTATTCGAGTCTCTCATACAAAGCTTGAATTGGCAATTCCCCTAGGATTTAATAGACTCTTCTATTCTAAAATTGCATGACCAGAATAGGATGTAAGTAGTAGGAAAATGAAACCCAACAAGTAGAATAGAGTGTTTGCAAGAAAGTGATTGTAGATAAGTGTGTTAAAAAATAAGAGGAAAAGTATGCCTTTTATAGGCTTTGAAATCTAACCATTAAAATATGGCCATTGAAAATATAACCGTTGAAAAATAAATGTTAACATAAACATTAGTGATAAATATTTAAATAACCATTGAGAATTTAATATTCAAATAAATACTTTTAGTATTTTAATTCTTACCAAAGCTAAAATTTAGTATCTCAGATAAGCATAAGATTTTATAAAGAATGAAAATTATTTTAATTTTAGTTTAGCAAAAAAGGGCTTGAACTTGGCCTTATGAGTTATTTGCGCATAAAAAGGGACAAATCCATTGATTTACACTAACTTTGGCCTACCTCATGCATACGAGCCTACCTTTACTTATTACTTTATATAAAAAAGAAGTTTTATATTATAAACTTTTTCTTGAGACCTAACTTGCTTGATGTGGGACTTTGTCTTCTGAAATATTGCTCAATGTACAACAATCCCCTATGAATTTTAAAAGGCCTATAAAAACAACGAAATAGGTAAAAAATCTTTGTTGGGTTCTCAAATAAATGTGAATCATCAATTTAATGTCTTTATAGACTATGAAACAAATTTAGAAAGAAAGAGACTTAATTTACAAAGTTACCAGCGAAACATTTAGTTTCTATGAATTGATAATCTCTTATTGTAAAATAAAGGTCTCACCAATCAATTCACATTTGTAAATCATTTTCTTGTGTAATGCAGTTTTTGCACTAATAGGTCATGCACGTACTTGGTAGTTCATGAGTGTTCTAGAGATTTTACTAGTATCTCATAGGAGCAGCCCCATTTTACACTTATATAGGTGAATCCATTAGGTGTACATTGTAACTAAATAAACTACCCATAAAGGTTATGAAACTCATTAAGAATTAAGCTTAGTCTCACATATAATTTAGAGTTTTAATGTACTATTCATATATACCATAGAAGGGACATATAAAATTAATTTTAGTACTTTTAGAATTAATATTGACTTATTATTACCCATATGAACTTACTTCATGGGATCACCAATCATATAGATTGGATTGCTATTAATATTAATTTCTTATAATGACATTAGTCCTATTGCCTTTAATGTTTCAATTATTTATTTTCTAACTAAGGTTTTCGTCAAAAGACTGGTTAAATTCCTTTCTAACTTTCACATAATTTATGGAAATTATTTCACCTTTAAGCAATTATTTCACAATATTGTGTCTAAATTTAATATGTTGACTTGTGTAATTGAAAGCTTTATCCCTTGCAATGGTTATTGCAATTAGCAATCACAATATATAGATAACAAAAGTTTTAGTTTCACACCTAGCGGTATATTAGATAAGAAATTTTTTATCTACTTAACTTCACTTCCAACCATCTCAAGAGCCACAAACTTTGATTCCATAGTGGATCTAACTATAATTAAGCTTAGACCATTTCCAAGCTATTTCATTATCACTAAGGGTGAATACATAATCACTAGTGGATTTTGTCCCATTTGAATTAGAGATTCAATTATCACTATATCCTTTTAATATAGCAGGAAATTCACTATATAGCATACCATAGTTTATGGTTCCTTTTAGATACTTCATTATTTTTACTAGTGCATTCCAATGATCTTGGTTGAGATTATAGGTATACCTACTTAGTCTATATATTGCATATGCTATGTCAGGCCTAGAAAAATTTATTAAATGTATTAAACTCCTAATAATTTGTGAACATTCATATTGATTTATTGAGTTCCTTGAATTTTTCTTTAATTGAGTATTAACATCATAAGGAGTGCTAACAGGCTTTTCCTCTAGATACCTAAATTTTTTAAGAACTTTTTGTACATAATATTATTGAGTCAGCATAATGTCATTATCTTTCCTTATGATTTTAATACCTAAAATAACATTAGCTTCACTTATGTCTTTCATGTCAAACTTTGATGTCAAAAAGGATTTAGTTTCATGCATAATAAAAAAACTAGTACAAAAAATGAGAATATCATCCATATACAAGCTAATGATCACATATTCATTATTTTCATATCTTCTATATATACATTTATCCACTTCAACACATGAGAAACCATTATTTGTCAATGTTTGATCAAATTTTTTGTGCCATTGTTTAGGTGCTTGTTTTAAGCCATGCAAAGATTTTTATAACTTATAAACCATATGTTCTTGTCCTGGGACATTGCAACCCTTAAATTATATCATATAAATTTCTTCCTCTAAATCTCCATTCAAAATAACAATTTTCACATCCATTTGATGTATAACTAAATTAAAAATAGAAGTCAAAGTAAACAAAATATGAATTAAAGAAATCCTTGTTACTAGTGCAAAAATATTAAAGTAATTAATATTTTGTTTTTACATAAAAGCTTTTGCAATCAATCAAGCTTTATATTTTTCAATTAAACCATTAGGAAAATATTTTCTCCAAGAGGCAAGTCTACTAGTTTTCAAGTTTAATTTTGTGAAATTGATTCAAGTTTTGTTTTGATTGCTTTCTACTAAAATTTTGCTTTAGGTGAATAAAGTGCTTCAAAATATGTTTATGGATCATTATCAATAATAAATGTATAAAAATCATTTCCAAAAATAGTCTCTTTTCTTTATCTTTTACTTCTTTTCAAAGTTTCATTGGTTTGTTCAAGATTAGAAAATGGTGCATTTAATAGTTTTGATACATGATAAATTTTATCATGTAGTGGATAAATATGTTTAAAGAACTCAACATTTTTTGTTTCTATTATTGTATTACAATCAAGTATATCACTTTTTAAAACAAGAAATCTATATGCTACACTATTACTAGCATATCCCACAAATATACAATCAGGGGTTTTCGATCCTATTTTTGTTTTCTTAGCTCTGAACAATAAAACTTTAGCTAGATACCCCCACACTTTCAAATATTATAAATTAGGTGCATAACCGTGCCATAACTCATAATGCATTTTCCTTGTTTTCTTTTGGGGCATCCTATTTTGTAAATGACAAGAAGATGAGATAGCTTCCCCTCATAAGTTATCAAGTGCAAAAGAACTTATTAATAAGGCATTCATCATTTCTTCTAGTGTCCTATTTTTTCTTTTTGCTCCTCCATTTGGTTCAGGAGAATATGGTGATTTTAATTTATGTATTACTTCATTTTTATAAATCTAATCCAACTTTTTTAATTTTTCTACTTAGCTAATTTTCAACCTCAGTTTTATATTTTTGGAACATAGGATAAGCTTTATTTTTATTTCTAATGAAGTATACTTTGGTATATCTCGAATAATTGTCTATGAATGTAACATAATACTTCCTATCACCTCTCGTCATAGTTTATTTTAAACCTCTTAAGTCTATATGTATTAAGTTTAATAAGTTTGTTTGTATTTTATTCATAGATGCAAATGATTTCTTAGTTAACTTAGACTCTACACTAATTTGGCATTTATTCGTATTATTTGAAATAACCTTAGGTGTTAATCCTAAAGTTCTCATTTTTGCAATGTATCCAGAATTTACATGGCTTAGTTTTAAATGCTGCAAATTAAATGAATCAACAAAGTAAGTAGAAGTAAATGTAGTCTTACTCACAACATTAAAGACATTCAATACAAATAATCCTTGATTGTAATATCCCTTTCTCATAAAATTATTTTTTTGTCATAATTATTTTATTAGATTTAAAAGATATTTTAATTCTAGCTTTTCCTAGTAAAGATATAGAGATTAAATTTGCTCTAATATTAAGAACATGCAGGATATCACTTAACACCAAGGTATTGCTAGATATGAGTTTCAAGAATATTTTACCTTTTCTAAGAATCTTTGCAATTTTTGAATTTTTAAGGTAAACCAGATCTTTTCCATCTCCTACTATTGAGTAAGAGGTGAAGGCTTTTCTATTAGCACAGATGTGCCTTGTAGCACTAAAGTCTATAACCTAATGTTTCATATTGGCTAAAGGGAATGGGACTAATGCCATTTTAAGAAATTAACATTAACAGTAACCTAACGTATATAATTGGCGATCCCATGAAGTAGGTTCATATGGGTAATAATAAGTTAATGTTGGTTCTAAAAACACTAGAATTAATTTTATGCATCCCTCCTATGGTGTATGTGAATAGTACTTTAAAATTGTAAATTATATACGAGAATAAGCTTTACTCTTAATAAATTCTATAGCCTTTATAGGTGGTTATTTAATTAGAGTGTATACCTGATGAATTCACCTATATGAGTGTAGAGTGGGGCTGTTCCTACAAGATATTGGTAAGATTTCTAGAGCACTCATGAACTATCAGGCACACACATGGTTTATTAGCGCAAAATTGCATTGCACAAGAAAATGATTTACAAATGTGTATTGATTGGTGAGACCACTATTTTACAATAAGAAATTATCGATTCATAGAAAACTGAATGTTTCATCAGTAACTTTGTAAACTAAGTCTCTTTCTTTCTAGATTTGGTTCATAGTTTATAAAGATACTAAATTGATTATTTATATTTATTTGAGAACCTAATAAAGATTCTTTATCTATTTCTTCATTTTCTTTTATAAGTCTTTTGAAATATATGGAGAATTGTTGTACATTGAATAGTATTTTAAAAGACTAAGTCCTACATTGGACAAATTTAACTTGAATAGAAAGTTTGTTTATAAAATTTTTTGTGTAAAGTAACAAGGAAAGAAAGTAGTCCCTTGCATATAAATAACATATGAGGCCAAGCCTAAGCCTAGTTTTAAGTATGATAAAATTTGAAATGTTAATGTATTTATTTGAACGTTTAATTCTTAGCAACTATTTCCTAACATCTATTTAAATATTTATTTCTAACGGCTAGTATAACATTTATTTCTTAATGGCTATGTCAGCTATATTTCAACAGGTATATTTCTAACAATCGTATTTCAATGACTATATTTCCAATAGTTATTTTTCAACAACTATATTTCTTACCCTATAAATAGTATCATATTCCTCTCATTTTGTAGAATAGACATATCTATAATAACATTCTCTAAAATATTCTTCTCCTTTTTGCTGGGTTTCATTTTCCTGCTGCCTGCATTCTATTTTGGTCATGTGGTTTTAGGACATAAGAGTTTGTTAAATCTTGGGGGAATTATCGATTTAAGTTTTATATGAGAGGCTTGAATAATTCCTTGATGACAGTGATCTATATCATACCTTAGATTGTACATTTGTATTTTTCTAATAATATGAAGGAATTATCCTTCAAGTGTAATCTTAAGGATAATGCCTCTACAAATACGTTTTTAAAATAATTTTTGATTCATTATGTTTATAATTTATATGATGTAATTTCTTTATTTTTTCCATTTATGTTGTTATGTGAGATATAAATTATTATGATTCATTGTAAGACAATCATGATTCAATTTTTTTAGCTATTTATAAATGAGGCCACATAGTTAAATTGAAAGCTTTTAATGATCTTGGACACTTCTAATATAAGGCTTATGGATGCAAGTAAATAGGTACTCAAATCAATTTTTACTCCAATTTTAAAATTTTTGTTATTATTATTGATTGGTATATTGGTGTTATACATGTGTTGTGTTATTGAACCTTGAATCATAATTTAAATAAAATGATAATCTAATTATTTATTTATTTATATTTTAATTTATCTTTAAGGAATTGCATTGTTTAATAATTTGTTCTTATTAGAAAATATTTTTCTATATATGTGAACATCACTATCTAGTAACTTACTTCGTAACTTCTTGCATGACTTAGCATGTTTGGTTTTTATTAATAATATACTATACAAGCGTGGAAAGGAAAAAAAATTAAAAGTAGCAATTTAGTAATTCTTGGTGTCATGTTAAACTTTAAATCCTTTATAAGAATTTAAATTAATCCTCTATGAGAGTTTACATTATATTTTTGAAGTTTGAAATAAATTTAAATTTCTTTATTGAATATTTGTGGATTACTTGAGAAGCTTTTGTTTAGATCCTAAATGACATATTTATGGATAATAAACATTATCTAATTACCATTTTTAGATTTAATGAACCTTATTTTTCTAATTTTGAAGGTGAAGATATTTATGCATGATAAACAAGTTTATGTAAGCCCGTGTAAATATATTTACTTATTATTTTGTTTATTTAATGTGTTTGAATAGGCTTTATCTTAATTTGATGTGTATTGTCAAGAAATATGTTAGTGGATATTGCTGGTTTTTATAAATTCATTTTGCATGTTACTTACAAATAGGATACCCCATAAGAAAATAGGAAAAATACCTCATGAAATTTGGAAAAGTTATGCACTTAATTTACAATATATAAAAATGTAAGGTGTTTAACTAAAGTTTTATAGCCTAAAGCTAAGAAAAGAAAAATAGAATCAAAACTTCTAATTTTATGTTTATAGGATTCAAATAATAGTTTTATATATAGAAGTAATGTGCTTGATTGTAATACCCAAATAGAGACAAAGAATGTTGAGTTCTTTAAACATATTTATATATTATGTGATAAAATTTCTCATACAACAAAGACTTTAGGTTATGAATGGATTTATTTTAAAAAATATATTTTTCTAATGGTTCAATTGAAAAACATAAAACTGGATTGGTTGTAAAAGGTTTTACACAAAAATAAAATATTGATTACTTTAATACTTTTACATAGTAATAAGGATCTCTTCAATTCATATTTTATTTACTTTGCCTTCTATTTTTAAATTGGTTGTCCATCAAAATGTGAAAAATGTCTTTTGAATGGAGATTTAGTGGAAGAAAATTTATATGGTACAATCCAAGGGCTGTGAGGTCTTGAGATAGGAAAAAAATTTACAAATTAAGAATATTTTTATATGATTTAAAATGGGCCCCTAAATAGTGGCATGAGAAATTTGATTAAATTTTAATAAACAATGGTTTTTTGATGTTGTACATTAAGTAATATTTTGAAAGACTAAGTCTTATATTGGTTAAGTTTGGCCTCAAGAGAAAATTTATATATGAAACTTCTTTTTTATATAAAGTGATAAGGAAAAAAAAGTGGTTCCTTATGCATAAATAACACATAATGTCAGGATTAAGCCTATTTTTTGCAAAACTAGATTTTAGCTTTAGTAAAAATTAAAATATCAGTGTATTTATTTGAACACTTAGTTCTAAATGACTATTTCCCAACAACTATTTAAACATTTATTTCTAATGGTTACTTTAACATTTATTTACTAACAACTATATTTTCATCAACCATATTTCAAAAGCTATATTTCAATAGCCATATTTTTAACCGCTATATTTCCAATGGTTGTCTATCAATGGCTATATTTTTTAGCCTATAAATAGTATATTATTTCACTCATGTTACATAACACACATATCTATAATAACATTCTTTAGAACATTCTTCTCTTACTTGCCAGATTTCATTTTCTTACAACTTGCATCCTATTCTGATTGTGTAATTTCAGGGACAAAAGGGTTTGTTAAATCTTGAGAGAATTACCTCTTTAAGCTTGACGAAATGTTTGGATAATTCCTTGAAGACAGTGATCTATATCATGCCTCAAACTACATATTCATATATTTATAACGATCTTAAGGAATTATTTTCCAAGTGTAGTATTAAGGATAATGTCTTTATAGATAATTTTTTACAAATAATTTTTGATTTATTATGTTTACAATTTATATGATATAATTTCCCTGACCATTCTCTTCATTTGTGTTTGTTATCTAAGATATAGATCGTTATAATTTGTCGTAGGATAGTCGTGATTCAATTTCTTTAACTATTTATAAATGAGGTCACATAGATAACTTGAAAGCTTATGGACTTAGGTAAGCAGGTATTTTGCTCAATCTTTACTCTAACATTAAGATTTTTGTTACTATTGCCATTTGGCATATTGGTGTTATATCTATGCTGTGCTATACTATAGAACCTTGAATCATAATTTAAAGGAAATGATAATTTATTTATTTATATTTTAATCTATCTTTTTAGGAGTTATATTATTTAAGAATTTGTTCTTATAAAAAAATATTTTTAGTAAATATATGAACATCACCATCTAGTAACTTGCTTCATAACTTCTTGCATAACTTAGTGTGTTTAGTTTTTATTAATAATACACTATAACAAGCATGAAAGAAAAAAAATAAAAGTAGCAATTTAGTAATTCTTGATTTCATATTTAACTTAAATCCTATGTGAGAATTTATACTAATCCTATTTGAGAGTTTACATTATATTTTTGAAGTTTGAAATAAATTTAAATTCCTTTTATTGAATGTTTATGAAATGACATATTTATGGGGTCGTAAACATTAACTAATTAGTGTTTTTAGATTTAATGAATCTTATTTTTCTAATTTTTAAGGTAAAGATATTTATGTGTAACAAATAAGCTTATGTAAGCCTTTATAAATATATTCACTTATTATTTTGTTCACTTAATGTGTTTGAATGGGCTTTATCTCAATTTGATGTATATTGTCAATAAATATGTTAATCAATATTATTGATGTTTATAAATTCATTTTGCATGTCCCTTACAAATAGGATATCATATAAGAAAATAGGGAAAACATCTTATGAACTGTGAAAAAATTTACAATATTTGAAAATGTGGGTTGTTTAGCTAAAGTTTATCACCTAAACCAAATGAAAGAAAGATAGGATCAAAACATCTAATTATATGTCTATGGGATATGCAAATAATAGTTTTGTACATAGAAGTGATATGCTTGACTGCAATACATTTATAAGGACAAAGAATGCTAAGCTTTTTGAATACATTTATCCACTATGTGACACACATTCTCATGCAATAAAGACTTCAAAGGCACCTTTGATTAATTTAGAATTAATTGATAAAGTATTGTGAATAAGCAAAAGACAAAGGACAGAAAAGTCTTTTAGAAATGATTTTTATATTTATTATTGATAATAATTCTCAAATATACTTTGAAGAAAAACTTTTGAGAAAGCAATCAAAATAAAAATTAAATCAAAATAAAATTAGAGAACTAGTGAACTTACCTCTTAGAGTAAAGCCAATAGGTTATAAATGGATTTTTTAGAAAAATATGTTTTTTTGATGGTTCAATTAAAAAACATAAAACTTGACTGCTTGCAAAAGGTTTTACACAAAAATAAAATATTGATTACTTCAATACTTTTGCATAGTAACAAGGATTTCTTCAACTTACATTTTGTTTGCTTTGGCTTCTATTTTTAAATTAGTTGCACATCAAAATGTGAAAAATGTATTTGAAATGGAGATTTAGTGGAAGAAAATTTATATGGTACAATCTAAGTGTTGTGAGTTCCCAGGATAGGAATAAAATTTTTTTGCAAATTAAGAAAGTCTTTGTGTGATCTAAAACAGGTCCCTTAAATAGTGGCATAAGAAATTTGATCAAGCTTTAATTAACAATGATCTTTCATGTGTTGAAGTGGATAAATGTGTACATATAAAATGTGAAAACAATGAATATGTGATCATTAGCTTATATGTGGATAATATTCTTATTTTTTGCACTAATTTTAATATAATATGTGAGACTAAATCTTAAATTTTGATATGAAAGATATGGATGAAGCTAGTGTTATCCTGGGGATTAGAATCATAAGAAAAGATAGTGCCATTATGCTAGCTTAACAACATTGTGTAAGGTGACAAGAAAAGAAAGTGGCAAGCTTACACATTTAAGGTGGGCCAAAGTTAATGTAAATCAGTGGATTTGCCCCTTACACGTGAATAACACGTAAGGGAAAATTCAAGCCCATTTTTGCAAAACTAAAATAAAAATTATTTTTATTTTTATAAAATTTTGTACTTATTTGAGAAACTAGATTTTAGCCCTGGTAAGAATTGAAATGCCAAAAGTATTTATTTAAATATTTAATTCTCAACGACTATTTCCCAAAGGTTATTTAAACATTTATTACTAACATTTACTTTGACATTTATTTTCCAACTATTATATTTTCAACGGCTATATTTTCAATGGCCATATTTCAATGGCTGTATTTCCAACGGTTATTTTTCAATGGTTAGATTTCAAAGCCTATAAAAAGCATATTATTCCTCTTATTTTTCACAATACACTCATTTATAATCACTTTTCTACAAATGCTCTTTTCTACTTGTTAGGTTTCATTTTTTTGCTACCTACTTCCTATTTTGGTCGTGCAATTTCAAAATAGAAAAGCTTGTTGAATCCTAGGAAAATTTCTGGTTTAAGCTTTGCGTGAGAGCTTCGGATAATTCCTTGAGAATAGTGACTTGTGTTATGTCTCAAATTGTTCATCCAATTTTTTCTAACAAAAAATAGGCCTCCAGCGAAACCCCAAATATGGTTGAGTTGTATTAAATTGCTTCACCAAACCAAGAAATCATTTTTCTATAACATGTTCAGTTCTATGTGCAATGACTTTGGAGAAAATTTCAACAAATTGAGAGGACAACAATTTTACATTACGGGGGAGAAGACCCGAGAAAGGTATCATAAAGGACATTCTATTTATTTAGCAAAATTACCTATGTTGGGATCTCGTGAAATATTTCCTACAGAATCGGTCTCATGTCCGAATAGATGAAGGTTTTGTTAGGCAGTTGATAACTGATGTAAAATGTCTAATCTTGTATGATATAGATCAACAATATTATTATGATAGCACGCAATGACTTCATTTGATTTATATAGTTGTCTCTATCTAATGATAGATAGGGCTTGGTCTGTTCTGGTCGTGAAAACCATACGCTCAAATTCAACTACTGCGACTTTTTTGAAATACTTGAATCCTTCACCCTTAACTCAGACTTAAGTGTGCTCATCAATATCATTGATCTCCAAACATTTTCGTGGAAAATCTAAAGCCAACCACCAAACATTTTTGTGGGAAATCTAAAGCTAACCGCCAAATCCTTCCTTTTTGTCTCACAAAAAATTTGAAATTTATTTACTTTCATATTCATTAATTTAAGAGATATTGCAACCGTCAAAAAGAATAGAAGACACTCTGTATAATATGTAAGTATCTCTATATAATTTGAGGGAGAAGAAACTGAATGTTTGTAAAACCCAAGATATTGATTTCTCTTATATTTAAATCGAATCGGGAAAAGCAAGATTCCGTATGCTAAAATGCTCTATACCAAAGCCTTCATCAAAGCTACCAAGAGTCAATGGAGCAGCAATGTTAGAAGGTATAAGCTGCATTGGTAATAACGGATGAAACAGAACAATACCCTATTACTATTAGGATCCAAAAACAAGGAGGATAGGAAAATGATCATGAAATTTAACCCCATGAAAAATTAGAAACCCAATAAACTCTCCCTAAAGCCTTATTTTCTTCAGTATTCATTTGCTATCAGTCGTTACGTTTGGGTTTTCTCCGTCTTGTTTGAATTCATTTCCTCTGCATATCTGCCACATATCTTCGAAACTAGCTTCATTCATCACTTCTACATCGAAGAAACTAGTAAGAACTGTCACTTTCCCTTAAATTACTTGCAACAGGTTGCAGGTGAAGTGCCTTTTTTAGGAAACTTCAACGCTTGAATCCCTTGTACTTTATTAATCTTCGAGAAAACAGGTCTCTGTATTCTTATCTGTTTGATAAGATTTATTTATTTATTTTTTGTTTCTGCTATGATCTGGGGTGTGATAATCAGCATTGCTTCAGCGTATCTGGGTGATGAGGGAGGAAAATGGATTCCTTTTCTGCATTTATTTTGTCGGGCTGAATGGTTTATGTGTTCTTCACAGTTAAGATTTGATGTTTAGTGTGAAATTCCAATTTTTATTTATTTTATTTTGCGTTGGTTGGACACGTATATAGTCAGGTCGTACCAAGTAGAAACTATGTGGCCAAATATATCAATTTTGGGGTTGGAGGCTGCGCTGCTATGCTGCAGAGGGTTTTCGAGGTTATTGAGGCTGTAAAAGTGACCATGGGACCCAAGGTATTCAATGTGTATTACTAATGCCATAGATTTATGGGTAGCTAGTTAGTACGAATGCAATTGAGCGAGCATGTTTTTTGATTTGGAAACACATACTCTTAGGGATTCTCTTACACGTAGTGCTTTATAAATAATAATAAGTTCGCTTGGTGTCATATTGGGATCTACTGTATTCAAATCTGGTATTGGCTATTTATCCGTTGTATATATTTCTGATGCAGCTGTTGGTTTGATTGGATAATTGGATGTCATTTTCTTTGTCTGATGAGATCAAACCTGTCTCCTCATCTCATTTTCTTTTATTAGCTGACAATTGCACGCATTCTATGGTTGTCATAGATCTGGATATCATTTGTTGTTTTTTCCAAGTAATTGGCAAAATGCTATTTTAAAGGATTGTAATTGGTCTTGGATGATGAAAGGTGAAAGAAGAAATGAAAATGTAGAAACTTCATTTTATATAATTTCAGAATTCATTCTGAATTTATAAGTGATATGATTTAGGGCCGCAAAGTGATCATTGAGAAAAGTTTGGGGAAATTCCAAGGTTACAAAGGTGTTACTATTGCCAAAAAGTATCAGATTCAAAGATAAAGCCAAAAATGTTGGTGCAGATCTTGTGAAGCAGGTAGCTAAGGCTACTGACACTGCTGCTGGAGATGGTAATCACTACTTTCTAAAAAACTTATGCCACAAAATATGCTTTTGTTCAACTGTGTCTTAAGGAACATAGCGATGATCTGAGGTCATTTGTGTCTTTATAACTACCAAAACCATTTCAATGAACCATATATTGTTTACTTTATTTGATGCCTTTTGACTTTACAGAGTTGATGCTAATTCTCTCTTTCCAGGTACTACTTATGCTATTGTTTTGACTCAAGCAATACCTACAGAAGGTTGCAAGTCAATTGCTACTGGTTTAAATGTCATGGATTTGTGTAATTGTATAAATAAGGCTGTTGACGCAGTAATTACTGATTCGAAAAGCAGAGAAGTAATACCGAGCATACCAAAGGAAATAACCCAGGGGTAATGACATCTCAAGAGACTATTCCCATTGCTCGTTGAAGTTGATTATCATTTTTGCTTTGGAATGCATAATTGTTTAGTCCCTTTACTATCATTAAATAACAGATAACATATCTTGTGAATGCTACAGCAAACGTCAATAGGCAAGGTTTAAAGTTTTTTGGTTCTTTTATTGAAATTCTTATGATCAATAGAAATTTTGATATGATAATTGATAAGCAGCTCATTCCTTTGTATTTTCTGCGTTGTCATGCTTTTTTTTACCACAAGTCCAAAACATGGATGCTTTAAGCAAGTAAGTATGCTAGTAAATGAGTCAGGTTTCACTACAACTTGTCATCCTAATGTTTAATAAATTTCCTGGGTCAACGGCATATTAAACTTATTTTTCTTTTTCTTTTTCTTACTTAGGCTTCCTTTTTTTTTTTTTTTGCCATTCGTTCTTTATTTTCCTATCCTGAACAAGTAGATCATAACTGAATAGGCAAAATGTTTGTAAGAATTTGTTGGTGCTGCTATTTATTACTTAAGTACTAATATATTTACTCCTTCTATGAATGACATGTATTTGGCATCACTTCTATACGTTATACTCGTTTACTTTTCATTTGTTGGCCATTCATACCTTTCATATGGCAAGTAGGTTGGTACTGTATCTACAAATGGGGAGCGTGATATCGGAGAATTGTTTGCAAGAGCAATAGAGAAAGTTAGGAAGGAAGGAGTTATTACTATTGCTATGAGTTACTGGATCACTTTTTATGGATATACTAAATCAGCAAACTAGAATTTGCAATCAAGGTTATTCAAAGTTCTAAAGCTTGCAGGATGGGAATACTTCGTATAATGAGTTGGAAGTGATAGAAGGAATGAAGCTAACAAAAGGCTAGGTTTCCCCCTACTTTATTACAGATCAAAAGACTAAAAAATGTGAGTACGATAACATTTTGTCTTTGCCAACAACCATCTAAAACATTCTTACAAATGGAACTGATATGTTGGTTTGTGATAGATATTCTACCATTTAGGATTTGCCTTTAGTATAGTAGATGCCTTGTTATTGTTAGTCTATTGTCTTAGGGCCATAGCCAAGTTCACCAGAGATTTTCTCTCAAATTTGTCTCATGTTTTGTATATATTAATACTAGTTATTTTGGTCGCAATTTGGTCTCCAAGGGCCACTTAGGTTTAAAAGTTTAAAAGATATAGGGTTGTTTAGATATGTTTTTTTTAAACTATTTTTAAAATTTATTTTTAAAAAATATCTTTGAATTTAAGAAAAATAAGGAATATAGGATATTTAGTGAACCAAATAAGTTAAGTTTCATTTAATTACAAAATTATTATCAAGAATAAAAATGCGAATTCAAAAACCATTTAAAACTTGTTTTTATTTTTTATTTTTAAAACAATAATTTTAAAAATAGTTTTTAGAAATAAAAATTTGAAAACATGTTGTCAAACAAGTTTTTTAAGGGCTGTTTCAATATGTTTTTATTTTTATATTTTTTGAATATGTTCTTAAAAATTGTTTTTAGATTGAATGAAAACAAAAATAAAAGATAATCGGTATTGATGCTTTATTTAATTATAAAATTGATTTCAAGAACAAAAGAATAGTTTTTGAAAATATCCAAAAATTATTTCTATTTTTTTATTTTAAGTTACGCATTTGGAGTTATGATTTTCAAGAGCAAATTCTAAAAAAAATTTGTCTGATAGGTTCAAACAAGTTCTTCTAGTTTTAAAAACAAAAAAAAGTTTTCGTTTTTCTTGAATTTGAAAACATCATCTATTCATTATTTTTTTTGAATTCAAAAAAATTTTTTGAAAATTTTTTTTAAAAATAACGTTTAATAATAGTTTTTAAAAATAAAAAAATAAAAAAATTCAATTACATTCCTATTTTTAAAAATAAACAGGAAACTATTTTTAAAAATAAAATTCAAATAGACTCGTATCTTCTCTTTGCTTTGATCAAGTCCTCTTCTTCTTCCTTTTCAATTCAACTCTTTATTGTGCATCACATATGTCAAGTTAACAATAAATTACTTTCAATTTTCCTTTAGAAGTTAATAAAATTTAGTATTTAGAAGAGATTAATTTATATTGGTTTCCATTTTTTTTTAAGGAATTAGGACACCCTCTTATCCTTATTCACGAGAAGAAAATGTTGAATATGAATTCGTTGGTGAAAATATTGGAGCAGGCAGTAAAGGTAGCGAAGTCAACTCTCTTTTAAGTATTGATGGTCAATTGCAATTTGGGTTAATTCTCACGGTTTAGAATCTTTTCATTCTTTTGTTTGCTATTTGTTTTTTAAACAGAAAAGTAGACCACTTCTAATTGTCGCAGAAGATGTTAAAAGTGATGCTCTGGCTATGCTCATACTCAACAAGCATCATGCAAGGCTTAAGGTCCTCTCCTATACACTAGAATGCTGAAGTATTCTATTTGAGACTCTTAAAATATTATAATTTGTTTCCATATTTTTCTTTGGTTGTTATGATCTTATATGCTACCTGTGTAGTTGAATTTTGTTGTCTTGTCTTGGTCCCTCCCATTTAATTTGTTTCCCTTTTTTTCTCTTTTTGGTTGGTGCAAATGAGAAAAGTTCATTTGATGGTTAAAAGTGGGATTGAACAGCTAGAACAGTTTTGAGAGAAAAATTATGGGGTTTGAATTGGCTAGTTATTGGAAATAATGACAGGAATAGCATTTATCTACGAAGCAACTTCATAATGGAAGTAATTTGACTTGTCAATATTTTTTAAATGTATACGTGAGCCTTTAATTTTTACAATGTCATGTGAGTGTTAAATAAATTATGGAGGAAAGTATACTACATATTGTAATTTTACAATAAATGTAGTTGGATACTCGAGCCTTTTATTTTTATAATGTTATATAAGTGTGAAATAAATTATAAAATATGAGGAAAAATCTATTTTACTGTTGCTGGATGCTTATCAGTCTCTATTGTGTATCTACGGCATATGGGTCATACTTCTAGTTAGCATATAACAATAATAACAACAACAAAGCCTTATCCTTCTAAGTGAGGTTGGTTACATGGATTGCATGACACCATTGAACTCTATCCGAAATTAGATTTTTGGAAATGTTATTCACTAAGAGATCCCTTTTTATAATTTTCATCAATGTTCTTTTTGGCCTCCATCTACACCTTTTCACAAGATTAAAGACTATATGATTGACTCTTCTTAGAGCCTTTAGTGGCCTTCTTTGCATATGTCCAAGTCACCTGAACTGATTTTCGGTCATCTTCTCCTCAATAGGTATCATTTTAATATTCTTTCATATGTATTCATTTTGTATCTTATCCTTTCTTGTGTGACCACACATCTATGTTAACATTCTCATTTTTGCTACTCATATTTTTTGCTCGTGTTGTCCTTTTAAAGCCTAGCATTTATTGCCATAAAGTATAAGTTGTCGTATAGCGGTATGATAAAACTACCCTTTAAGCTTGGTAGGTACTTTACGATCACAAATAACCTTTGATCCCTTTCTTTATTTTAACCATCTAGCTCGTATCTTGTGTGTGATATTTCCATTAATTTCCCTATTATCTTGTAATATTGATCCTAGATTTTTAAAATTAGACACTTGTTGTATAACATGCTTTTCAATTCTTAACTCTAAATCATTTTTATCTTGCTTCTTATTAAATTTGCAATGCATGTACTTTGTCTTGCTCCTACTTAATAAAAAAACCCTTGGATTCCAAAGCTCATCTCCAAAGCTCAATTTTATAGTTAACCTCTTCCCTTGGTTCCTCAATTAGAACTATATCATCCAAAAATAACATGTATTTAGGGATAGTCCCTTGTATGTCCTTGGTCAGAACATCCAAAATTAGATTAAATAAGTAAGGACTCAAGGTTGAACCCTGATGTAGACCTATCCTTATAGGAAAGTCCTTTATGTTGCCTCTAGTGCTTCTTACACTTGTAGTTACCTCATCATACATATCCTATATAGCCTGAATATATTCCACATGAACTCCTTTCTTTTCCAGAGCCTTCCATAACACTTTTCTTGATACTCGATAATAAACTTTTTCTAGGTCAATAAAAATTATATGTAAGTCTCTTTCTTTACTCTGGTACCTTTCCATTAACCCCTATAAAAGATAAATAGCCTTTAATGTAAACCTTCTTGACTTAAATCCAAATTGACTCTTTGCAATCCTAGTCTTATCTCTTAATCTGTACTTAATCATTTTTTCCCATAATTTCATCATATGGCTTATAAGTTTTATCCCTTAATAGTTTGTATAGTTCTAAATATCTCATTTGTTCTTATATATAGGTACTAAAATGCTTCTTCTTCACTTGTTTGACATTTTCTTAGATCTCAAAATTTTATTAAATAGCTTAATGAGCCATAAGGCATCCTGTTCTCTTATACTTTTTCAAACTTCAATAGGAATACCATTAGGACCAATAACTTTATCATTATCCATCCTTTTTTCACTTCCCTAACTTGAATCCTATGATAGTAAGCCAAATTTTGTTTATTCTTTTAGATTTCTAATCCTCCTATGTCCCTTTTCATTCCTTACCTATCATTGTCCATCACTAAAAAGCTTATAAAAATACTTCTCCCATCACTCTTTAATATCTTCATTTGTGAGCAGAACTTGTCCTTCTTTATCTTTAATACACCTCACTTGGTTGAAATCTCTTAATTTCCTTTCTTTCTTTTTGGCAAGCTTATAAATCTTTCATTATCCATTCTTTGTCCCTAACTTTTGGTAGAACTCTTTAAAAGCCTTAGATTGTATTTCACTCATTGCTTTCTTAGTCTCATTCCTAGCCATTCGATACCTTCCCCAATTTTAGACATTGTTGCACACATGTAAGGCCTTAAAACAATCTCTTTTGATTTTGACCTTTTCTTGCATACTTTTATTCCACCACTAAGATTTTTTTATCTTTCAATCCAAAACCTTTTGATTCACCTAAGATTATTTTAATAACCATCCTAACTATCTTAGCTATCTTATCTCAAGTATGGTTAGCACTTCCTTGTGCTTCCTAAGTACTTTCTTCCAATAATATTCTATTAAAACTTATCTATTTCTCACACTTAAGTTGCTACCACTTGATCCTGTGATTTATAACTTGTCATCTTTTCTGGTTACGAGTCTTAAAATGAACATCAAGAACTAAGATCTTGTGTTGTGTAGTAAGGTTCTACCCTAAAATCACTTCATAATCTTTATAAACTCTTTTATATGAGCTCCTAACCAAAAAGAAATTAATATGTGACCTTAAGGTTCCATTCTTATATATGATTAGATGCTCCTCTCATTTTTTAGAGTAAATGTTCACAATTCTGAAATCATATGCTACAGAAAAATCAAGAATAGATTGCCTCTCCTCATTTAGTTCTCCAAAATCAAATCTTTTATCAACTTTCAAAAATTGCCTTGCCTCACTACCAACATGTCTATTTAGATCCCTTCTGATGAGAATTTTTTTCTTCTTGTGGAATTCCTTGAACCAACCCCTTTAGATCTTCCTAAAACTTCTCCTTCAAATGTGCCTCCAATCTTACTTATGGTGCATAAGCCCTAATGATATTGATAGTCTCCTATGCAACCATTAATCTTAATGATAAGATATTGTCCCTAATCCTTTTTACATCCATCACATTCTTCTTCTAATTCTTGTCTACAATAATACTAACTCCATTCTTTCCTCTAACTTTCCCTGCATGCCATAGTTTAAATACCAACCTATTTAGTTTCTTCGAGATACATGATATTAATCATTCTCTGAATCATGGTATCCACAACCTCCAAATATTTATCTATCAATGCACCGATATTTCAAGTACCAAACTTAATTATGCTCTTCTGGACTATCTTCTTTATCCACATCCATCTAGTAAAATGTGAGGACCCTGTCTCATTTAACATTACATTTGGACACTAATGTAGCGACTCTAGCTCATTTGACACTATACTCAAGCCATACAGTGCATTACTTATGGATAACAACTTAGTATTATACAATTAAATTGTCGTGTATAATCCATGTTTAGAGTTTCAATAAAGTTTTACTTCTAGTTAGCACGTCTTTCTAAATTTTGTAGTATAGCATAGGTTTAAGGTGTCATTTGCTTTTGCTATATATATTTTCAAGTTACTTTTTCTTTTTGTATATGCATAGTTTTTGGCATTCACAATACAAAATTTCATGTTCTTTAGATTTCTGCAACAAAAGCGCCTGGTTCTGGGGATAAGAGAAAAGCAAGTCTAGATGATCTTGCTGTTCTTATTGGGGGAAAGTTGAGTGTACCACATACTTATCTATCAAATATGGCTTATGGTGGTTGGTTATATGATGAGAAAGTTTACAACATTTCAAAAAATAGGTCATTACAGATGATCGTGGTTTGACTCTTGATAAGGTTCAACCTATAAGTGCTTGGTACTGCAACAAGGTTAGTGACTTTAAACAACATAAATAATCTTATGGTCCTTATAGACAACTAAAAGTGCATCAGGTTACTGTATCTCTTGATGATACCATTGTTCTACACGGAGGTGGAGATAAGAAGCACATTGAAGAGAGATGTGATCAAGTATCTGATGGCTCACCAAGTTTTTCTTGTGCTCTCTGTCTCTGTATAAAGTATTGTGTCAGAATACTGGTCTTCATGTGGTTGTGGACAAGGGCTGAATATGAGCCTATTTCCTTGGGTTGGCACTTAGCACTAAATGTTGTTTACTGATTGAAATCATTTTATAGCTCAGGGCAACAACTGAGAAGAGTACTGCCACATTTGATAAAGAGAAAGCACAGGAACGACTATCAAAGCTATTCAGTGGTGTAGCTGTTTTCAAGGTGATTTGCTCACTCCCATTCATTTCATGACTAGGAGTTTGAAAAAAGCTTGCACATTATCTTATGGAACCGAAACTAGCCAGGTTGGAGGGGCCAGCGAGGCAAAAGTGGGGGAAAGGAAAGACAGGGTGACAGATACTTTAAATGCCACTAAAGCAGCTGTGGCGGAAGGGATTGTGCCAGGTACGAATGTGGTTTAATCCATAGTGTTGGCAAAGACGTAAGCCTAAAGCATAGGATTTTTGGACATGAAAGTTGCATTTATGACCATGTAAACATGATACCATTGATTAGCTTTCTTAATCAGATGGGGGTGAGCTGCAAACTATCAAATGACATGCCTTAGTTTGTTTACATTCTTGAATCCTTTTCAGATATTTCAGTCAAAATGTAATTGATTTCAGGTGGTTGAGTTGCTCTCTTGTATGCTTCCAAAATTTTAGAGACTCTTCAAACTCAAAATGAGGATGAGAAAAGGGGAGTGCAGACCATACAGAATGCACTTAACGTTGTATATTTGCCGTACAAAATCTTCTCTCATGTAAAACACTGTTTTCATTTATTTGCATTGTTATTTATTGTTATTTTTGCATGTATCCTGATCATCCATATTGGCCTTGATAGGCTTCAACATTCACAATACTTACAAATGCTGGTTTTGATGCGGCTCTGGTCCTTGGCAAATTGTTAGAGCAAGATGATCATAATTTGGGTTTTGATGCTGCTAAAGGTGTGTAATTCAGTTGTTTAAAAAATCTGAAATTACATTGAGCTTTATCAAAATTTTAATTCAGTTCGTAATTTGGGTTTTTTCTTTAACCCTTTACATAGCATTTAGAAGCACCGGATATTAATACTGTAAGAGCCAAAAGAATGGGTTTCCTGTTGGTTTAACAGTATAATTGGGTCTGCTTATTGTCTATTTAGGATCTTATTTTGGTTCTGCTAAATTATATCCTCTTTTTATCTTCTAATACAATTTATTTCTTTTTTTCAATAAAAAATTAGGTAGGATGTTGTGGTTATTATTGTGTGAAGTTTTTATTTTTCATTACATTGCCATTCGCTCTCTAATTATTGGACCATTGTAAGATGAAACTATTGCAATCGCTATGCTAAAGCAGGTGACTAAGTTGATATGGTGAAGGCTGGAATCATAGATCCTGTTAAGGTTGTTAGAACAACTTTGGTAGATGCTGCGATGTGAAGATCATATCACTGTGTTGAATTTTTTCTGCGTGTATACGAATATGTCGTAAATTAAATTGCCTTGTGTTGTTGTTCTATTTTGCAGCGTGTCCTTGTTGCTGACAACACTGAAGCAGCTGTAGTTGATGATCCAAAGGACAAAGACAAACCTCCTAGCCGAGTCCCAAATATGGATGAGTTGTATTAAATTGATTCACCACAGTAAGAAATCAATTCTTTGTGACAATATTTGAGTTACTGTGCAATAACTTTCGAGGAAGTTTGAACAAATTCAGAGGACAACAATTCTACGGTACGAGGGAGAAGACTAAGAAAGTAGGAATTACCTTTGTTGGAAAGATAGGGGGTTATTCCATTTATTTAGCCAAAGTGGTTTTAACAATTGCAAGTTAGCTGACATTTCCGACTCTGCAATACATATCCCTTTCTTTCCAATAAATTTAAGTTGTTGGTTAGATAATTCATTAAAGGGGGGCTTTGTGTGGCGAATCTTTTATGACATAGATCGACAATATTATTATGAAAGCACAATGACTTTTTATGTAGCTAATTCTATCCGAAGGGATGAGGGTTTGGTAGGCTTGGTTTGTTGTGGTTGTGACAACCAGACTCTCAAATCCAACTTGTGTAATTTCTTGAAACACTTAAGACCTTCAACTCAGACTCAAGCGAGTGTGTATCAATCCAAATATTTTCATGCAAAATGGCAACTAAATCTAAAGCTAACGAACAACACCTTCCTTTTTGTATTACAAAGGTCACAAAATTTGGAGAAAAATACTTCTCTCAAGTTTTAATGGGATTATGCAAACATTTTCTTCGGTTTCAAAACTTTGAAGGATCTTTCGTGAGGAACAAAAAATGGTAAAAAAATAATTATAAAGTTTGAATGTAATAATAAAAGCTATTCCATGTATTCTGCTAAAAATGTGTTAAAATATGATAACCGAAAAAGTTTATTTATTTATATGTTTTATGTATGTGTGTAATGATTTTTTGGCCATTTGAGCTTAGTAGAAGCATATTTTTAGTAAAAAATATTTAAAATATCTTATACTACTTAATTTAAATTAATAATTATTTTTTCTTATTATCTTATTGATTGAATATTTAAATTTGAGTTAAAGTATAACAATTTTTTATATTTTAAAGGACATTTTTGTGATTTTGAAATTAGAGGAGAAGTCTATGTAATTTTATCAAAATTCAAGGGTAATCAAAGTATTTTCTTCAAAATTTAAAATTAATTTACTTTCATTTCATATATATATATATATATATATATATATATATCAGCAAAAAAAAAAGGAAAAATGTAAATTATTCTTTTCATCTTTGGAATAATTAGTTTTTACTTCCTTCAATTTTAAAAAATTTAGAAACCATCTCTTTATATTTTATAAATTTTAAAAATAACATCCATTTTGCACTTAGTTAACCGTTTTATCAAATTATGTAATTTATTTAATGAAAATTTTAAATAAGAATAAAAGTAACATAAAATATTGATTTATTTTGTTATTTTTTGGATAATAATTTTGTATCTTATACATAAGTATTTAATTAAAATTAAAATTTTTTATATATGATTTAATTTTATTATGTAACAAAAAAATTATGCATGAAAAAATATCTAAAAAATTAACATAATATAATATTTTAATTATTATTTAAAAATTTTATAAAAATTTTATCATTTAATAAAATAGTTAATTAAATAAATGATGAATATCAATTTTAAATTTTATAAAGTTTAAATGGGTGATTCTTAAATTTTTAAAATTGAAAGAGATAATATCCAACCATCTTAAAATTAAAGGGGATAATTTATATATATATTTTTAAAAGAAATAAGACACTATGCTAAAATGCTCTATACCAAGGGCTTCATCAAAGCTACTAGGAGTCAATGGAGCAGCAATGTTAGAAGGTGTAAGCTGCATTGGTAATAAGAGATGAAACAGAACAATACCCTATTAGGATCCAAAAACGAGGGGGGATAGGAGAATACTCCTTTGTTCTTGTCCCGAAATACAAGTCAAATCAAGCACATTTATTTTGAACTGAAAACATCACATGTTTTTGTACACCCATACATGGTCGGTACTAAGAATCTTGCTATTCACTGCTTCATCAAGTTACTACTGCCCAGTCGTGCCAGGATGTTCCACGCAAGAAAAAGAAGAATGAAAAAGCTGTTAGTTTAAGATATGTAGTTCGAATTTGATATCTGAAGCCTGATTTATGATGTGCAGATACGGGTACGAGTAGGTACGGATTCGTTGGTGGGATATTTTTCTAAAAAATTTAGGACACATATATAGCAAAGTATATAATACAAATATATACTATTTATATATGTGATTAAAATTGACATTACAAAAGAAAAACAATATTATAAAACATAATATGAACCATCATTAAATTATGATAATTGTTATAATTTATAAAGATACTACTGAATATGAAAGTTAAGAGCAGAGGAAAAAATATCTTTAAATTCTAAGAGTATGAATGTCATAATATATCTCATGATTATTACTAGAAAAATAATTTTTAATTCCCATTCATCACAAGAAATATATATTCCATATGTATTTTTTAAATATCCAATTTTAATTTTTAAATATGTACTCGGTACAGATATGGCAAAACTTTTGAAGTAGTGGCTATTCCAAGGTCTCCATGTTGTTAATTAACTTACACAGGAATGGTTTCCTCTCTATCAGAATATACCATTCAGGAAACATTATAATTAAAAAACATTTTTTTTGGAGGGCTGTAAAGCTAAAGAGACCACTCTTTCCGTAACTCAATTTTGAATGAGATAATACATTTTGAAGTTTACTATGTTTAATTCTTTTCCGTAGATATCTATTCTTGGCAGTTGGCAATAAGTTAGAAATGAATCACAAAGGGGGAACTACTTCTGGTCTTACTGTATATTAAAATTTTCAGTACTATTTCTGTTTACATTTTGATAAGAAGGATAACTATTTTCTAAATTTTAGTGGTCACTCCACTATAATGTTAAAATGTCCTATTTGTTTAAATATAATTAAAAGTAGTATTGAGAACTCAATATTACTGTAAGACTGAAAATAATCCCTACAAAGGTATACTTTCTTAATTAGATAGACTTGAAAAAACATATAATGAATAAATATATTGGAAATAATCAGTTTTTGTTTAAAAATATAATCATTTTTTCCATTACCTAAGTATTCCTTTCCTCTTTGATCCGGTGAAAATGGTTGGATTTTTCTTAGAAAAGATATAAGTAATACAGATGCTGGTCATATTACAGTAACAAGGTCAGTCTTCAAGGAAAAGAAAAAGCTTTTAAAGCTATTAGACTTAATTCTAATTTAAGTCAAATGTGCTTCACTGTTTTAAAATTTTAAATTGTAGTTTTAGCCATCATGTCATCAAATATAGAAAATCTAGTACTTCTAACGGTTATGTCATCCACCTTGCTAGCTGTCATGTCACATACCACATCATCCTTTTAGGTTGACATCAACTGCGACATAAGATAAGGGATAAAATTGGTATGATTTTGAATATTGGAAGACTAATTGTAATTGTGTAATTACAACTATTTTAAGACCAAAATTGTGTTTAAGTCAAATATTTAACACAATAAAATATAAGAAATTAAGAGAAAGAATTACCGACTGAGTAGCTTGTCTTAGTTTTCAGACAAAGTGCCTGTAGCTTGCCTTAGTTGTCATGACGAAAGCCTCCAACTGCTGCAATTCGACTTGGGTCATCTGCTAACTCATCAGTATCTTGAGATCTCTTGGATTTCTTCCTTGGTGGGAGTTGTTGTTCTTGTTGCAGCTCATTCAAACTCTCTGGCAATATTGCTTTCACTCTCGTAGAGGAAGTGGAAGAAATCTTGGTTCCATTTCTGTGCTTGAAAAGGTAGTTCTTCTTCTTTCTCGTGATCAGAAATTAAAAAACAAAGCAGAAAGCGAAACCCAAGAGATGCAAAGATGGATGAAGTTGAATAGTTAATCGATTCCCTGGTACCCTATATCTGAACCACCTCGGAATGCTACTGCCCGGCAACTGGACGTCAACATTTTTATGCCAGTGCTCGCCATGAAGCCGTATATCCGACTCTCTTATTTCTTTCCCGGAAATTGAAAGCCTGCTGCTATAATAGTAACTAGTATTTTCTTTCTTCTTTGACGGATAGATTCTAAGAGTAGAATGGAAGAGATAAAAATTCATGTTCGCCTTCCACCCTTTATAGTCCGAATGTGGCCAAGGAAGACGACCAAAGTACCCGTTAACTTCAATGTGAGAATCCTTACATAACAGATGAAATGGATGGCAGGGATCACAACATGCTTGTAGCATAAAAGGGATGAATGCCGCAGACTTTATTCTATTTATTGCCTCATCCACAATAACTTTGCACCCATCCTCATTTAATCTGATCCAATCTGAAAAATCCAATAGTTCATTCTTACACGGTATACCATACATATCAACAGATACTTCTGATTCATGAAATTGTCCAAGTAATAATCTCCCGTTCTGGCTATTGAAACAGTTTTGAATGAGTGTAGCCGCCGTAGAACCAGACACAATTTCCAAGGAAAAGCAGTGATGCGCATTCAATGAACATAGAGAGAGGGGAAGCTCTGGTAGAGACCGTAGCCTCTTACAATAGCTTACATTGAGCCATGTCAACTTGGAGAGAAGTTTGATGCTTGCAGACAATGTCTCGATACTGGTTCCTTGTGCAGACAATTCAAATAATGCTGATAAGAGGCCAAGGTTGTCCGGGAGTTCTGATAAATTTGAACAATAATCCAGCACAAGTATTTTAATATAGGTGAGGTTTCAATTATAGGCGGCAATTTCTGGAGTCTTGAGCATCTGTTAATACGAATGGATGCGTGGGAACCCATCTGATAGAAGTTGTTTGGAAGACTGTTAAGTCTTTCACAACCACTGGTGCTCAAGTATGTAAGATTCCTACCTCGCCCAACTAATGAGGACAATTCTTCAATTGCAGTTCCATCTAAGTTCAAGTATTCCAATTTCTCTGAAACAACTGAAAACTCTACAAGTTTTGAACAACCACCAAGACTGACCCTTTGGAAAGATTTAGAATGTATGTCACTTCGAATACACCGAAGCTCTTTGCAACCCTCCATATTTAGTGCTGATAGACAATCAAGTGAGAAAATAGATGAAGGAACATGACTTAGACTTTTACATCCTTTTAGCTCTATTTCTTGGAGCTTTTCGGCCTTTGATAAATTTGGGAGCTCAATTAGGTGCTTGCAGTGACTCAAGCATAATGACTTCAGATTATTGAGATCCTCCAATCTAACACATCTAAATTTAGTACTTCACAATTTCAACATTTTATTAATCAAATCATAGAATCAGCATGAAATATACCTGCTCATTGTCCCAAAACCTTTCAGTGAGACTCTTTCTCAAATCAAGCTCAACAAGCATCTTTGCATGAAATGACGTTGGTAAGGCTTTCAATGGAAAACAGTCCCACCTGAGATAACGCAATTTATCAAGAAGAAATGCAATATCTTTGGAAATATGCAGGTTGCACCTCTTGCGTAGTTGATCATACCCTAGGTAGAATTTTAAAAGTCTCAACTTAGGCATCCTGGCAAATGTTTCAGTGCTTATTTCCACATCCTTGATTTTGGAAATGTCCAGTGATATACTTTCAACAGAATGATCAATAGCCTGCCCATCAAATGCAGCAACTGATTCAATGTGCAGTTATATGACAAAGAATAAATCACTAAAACTTAACTTTAATCATGTGCACTAATTTACTAATTATTACCGGTTTATACTTGAAAATATGGTAAATATCTTCAGGATCCCAAAGTCGACTCCTTTTGCAAGGATTTTTTAAAGATTCTTCACGAACAATTTGCCAGCCCATTGCTTGTATCATATCATGCATATTCACCATGCCACGGCCAGAAATGCTTATGAGAGATTTATTTTCGAGACTTCTCAATCCAATTTCAGCATAGAAGCCGCAACTGTCTAGTAGATTTTTAATAAGCCACTTTGGTTTTCCTTTCAAACAACATGCAATATCTAAAAATATGTTCTTTTCTTCTGGGTCTAATCCTTCATAACTCAAGCTCAACACATGGTGAATTTTTTGATTGGGGAACTTTCTCAGTTTTTCGAATGTATATTCCCACTTTCTATAACTTTTGGAATAAAGAAGTGAACCCAACACCTTTAAAGCTAATGGTAGGCCTTTTGCATACTTTACAACCATCTCTGATATTTGTCTAAATTCCTCTTTTGGTTGATCTCCTCGAAAGGCATTCAAGCTGAAAAGATGAAGAGCTTCTTGAACATCCAATTGCTGAACTTCATAGTATAAAATACCATTTTCATTCATAAGCACTTCTTTATTCCTAGTTGTCACAAGAAGTATACTACCTGGTCCAAACCAATCACTCTTTCCAATTAAATCTTCTATTTGATGTGAATCACTCACATCATCCAAGACAACTAGAACTTTTCTGCGCTGGAGCCTGTTCGGAGTAAAAGTAGAATGCATACTAGGAGTGTAATTACAGAACTTTTGGTCTCCTAATATTTGAGTCAAGAGTCAAGAGTCAAGAGTTTATTCCGTAACTGAGGTTTTCCAAGAATTTTCAATTCTTCTTTCACATTTTCAATAAAGCAGCATCCTTCAAAATGAGGGGAGAGTTTCTTGAACAGAACATCAGCAACAGTGGTCTTCCCTATACCACCCATGCCCCATAATCCCATATCCCGAGGATGCGCACATTTGTTGATCCATTGCACAACAATGATTCTATACATTTTACCTGTCGGTGAATTCCAACAAGATCACTTGGAACTTGTGGGTTAATCATATTATTCAGCTTTTGCAATACTTCTTCGACAATACTTTCAACCAGTTCAGACTCCAATCTGCATTAAACCAGAAAAATAAAAATTTAATGCAGTTGGGTGAAAACAATATTTAACTTCACTCATTGATCCTATTAAAACATATTATTACCCATAATACTTAATATTATTCTTTCTACTTAATAAGGTTGGGGATTTTACAAATATATAATCAAGAAATATAGCATGATTACTCCTGCAAAATCATACATTAGTGCCTGTTCGTAAAATTTGATAAAAAAAAAAAGATTCAACCGTGGCGATTGCGGTTGGCCAATTGACATCAATCTAACTTGCGTGTAACTTTTTATATGGCGATATTTTACAAAACTTGAGGTTGGATTTCAATCAAATATGAATAGAATAAATCATATGTTTGAAATTTTATATAATACAATATTATTTGGTCTTCCATCAAGACATTTTAAAATTAAAGAAAAGTATATTTTTCAAATAAGAGAGAAAAATTAAGTATTTGATTACATACTTATACGACAAGTATTAGGATTACTTATAATTCTTTGGTTGGATCCATAGAAGTCAAATTACCTTGTATTTGAGGAATCCCATCCTACACAGTTGGCTGCTTCATGCATAGCCATTCTCCACTTTTGTACCTTTGCTTGATTGTCTCTCTCATGCTTAGCAAATGCTTCTTCATACGTCCCTTTTTGCTTTCGCACGTGGGATGGATCAATGCGATAGAAAACTGGTAGTAAAATTTGTCCTCCTGTATTCTTGCATTCAACAATTTTAAGGAGCTCATTTAAACACCATGTCGAAGAAGCATATTTTTTTGAAAAAATGACTATAGAAATTTTGGATCCTTCAATTGCTTCAACAAGAATTGATGATAGGACATCTCCTTTCTTAATTTTTTCATCATCAATGAAGGTCTTAATATTCTTTCGACGTAAGGCAGCGTAAAGATGACTTGTAAAAGTGCAGCATGTATCACCCCTGAAGCTGAGGAATACATCATATTTTGTTTGAGAAGAAGAAGAAGAAGAAGAGGCTGCAGCCATTGGATTAATAAGAAGCACCGGGCGAGTCCAGTACTGCTATGTAGACTGCAAGGATTGAACTAAAATTATTCACTTTCCTTTTTTATTGCAACAATTAATTAATTATCTGCTTACTGTTTATGAGAACAGAGATGAACTTATAAGATGTTTCTAATAATCCCTCAATTAAATGACACAAACAGAGAAGCAAATAATACCAGCGTGGACTGCTACTAGCTATTGGTTGGCCTCGGTCACTTGGAGAGCAGATCAAACTCCAACATGTTGAAGCTTAGAGATGATAGCAATGAAGAGAAATAAAGAGAAAGATATCAGAGAAAGCTCTTCGTCAAGGTCAACAAAGGAGTAAAATGTATAATTCATCGCAACTTCTATGAAGCTTCACAAGGGTTAACAGTCTTTGTGCTGATAATTTTTTTGGCTGTTTCCATTTAGTTTTCTTATATATCTTTTTTTTTAAGTAAGAGAAGGTGATGAAATTTTTGTTTACTTCGGATTTTTACCCTTAGTCAATGAAATGAGATCATTTATCTATTTTTGTTGAAATTATGTTTTTCTATTTTCAGTGAAAGTTGCAATTAATTTTGGAAATAAAATAGAACAGTAGAATTTCTCGAAAAGATGTTCTCTATGACTGGGAAGTTTCCTGGTAGCCAAGGCATTGACTGCTTTAATTCCACGCGCAAAGGAAAGAGAAGGTTTTCTTTTTGACTTTTAAGTCAAAAATACATAGTGATGCTTTTTGCCGGTAAGAAGTTTTACGATAGTCAGAAGTTAAGTTTGTGAATGAAAAATGTCAAATAAAAAAAGTGGTCACATTATTCTTCACGAAGATAAAAGCGAAGTTTCCCTTTTTGTTCTACCGTAAATAAATTATTCCCTTTGATAATATGAAAAGAATAAAATTTTTTAAAATATACCCAACGATTTACATGTTATCCATTTAGGCCACTTTTTACTATGGCATAACCATTCACAATACCAAACTACGTACTAATCATGTCAGAATAAAATATGCGTGCTTTATATATTTATTTACATATACTAACTTTATTTATTAATAGGGAAAAAAATTTAAATTTCACATGTGACTTTTTGAAAGAAAAAATTATTTATTATAGTTCCCGTAATAATTGTTCCACTTAGACACATGCTTTCATATTCTCTCACTCAATATCTTCCCTCTTTATATAAAAATTTTAATTCTAATTCTCTAAACTGATATGGCAGTGATTAATGGAGTGATCACAGACTCTACTCCTCTGATATATAAAAGGCAGAAACACATAAAACATGAGAAATTTTGTATATGATATAATTTATCACGTCTCCTCAATTATAATTAATAAATAAAAATATTTGTCAATTTTTATAATTTTTAATATTTTAAAATAAAAATTCATATTTTTAATACGCATATACTCAAAAAATTAATAAAGGAAAAACTACATTTTATCCTCTTCAATTATGGGACTATCGAATTTTATTTCCTTCAACTATGGAAATTTGAATTTCACTTCCTTAAACTTTATAAAACTTAAATTTTGCTTCCATCATTATTAACTTAGCGAACTACTGCTGAGTGTTATAGAATTGCTGCTTAGTGTTATAACTGTTAATTTAGTAACAATAGAGATAAAATCTAAATTTTATAAAGTTGAAGGAGATAAAATTTAAGTTTTTATTGTTAAAAGGTGTAAAATTCGATAACCCCATAGAGGATAAAATGCAATTTTCTCATTAATAAATAACTTTTGTTTATTTACCATGATTAAATACACAAAGTTGGACTATAAGAAATTTCTCATGAAACATTGACAAGCCTTACTCACTGCCGGCAATGAGCAAGCTTTATAGTTTTGAAAGGTACGGGACAATTTATACTGCTCTTTTTAAAAATTAATTAATGTAATTATAATACTTCTTTCATTTTTAAAAATATATATTAATATTTATTTTTATATATTCGCTTTTTAAAAATTAAATCTTAAATCATGTACATGTAAGTAATTTTCCTAAAAGCATAATATTGATCGGTCAAAATGAATAAAATAAGAATGGGTGGATACTGGCAGCAAGCAGCAGTTAGGCCCAAATGAGAAATAAAGAAGACTGACCTTTGGCTATAGATTTTGGGATCGGGGATATCTTCAAAATTAAACTCTCGTAGCCTGTATGACTAAATTTCTACAAAAGAAACTCAAATCCAGTTCTAAAGGAATTTTTGAAGTTCAGATTCGATCCTCAGATAGGTAGCTCTAATTTTGCACTGAAGCGAATTAGATGAGAGATGGGAAAAGAAATGTTTCGTGCCAGTTGGATCTTAAGCCCTTGAAAATATGGAAGTAGTATCGCCGGTAAGAGATCAGAGGAAGCTGCTCTTGAATATCGACTGAGAAATTTGGAAGAGCTGAAAAATTGTAAGGCCCCTCTCGGGGAATAAGGTGTACGATTGGGCACAACTCAACAAGTTTCAGAAGAATGGATGGGAAAAATGTTGAGAAGTAAATGACAACAACACTGTGTGGGGTCGGATGCAACTTGCAGGAAATAAGTAGGAAAAATTTTCAATGTGAAAATGAGTTGAGTTTAATAGGTTAATTTAGGATTGGTATAATTTTATTTAATTTGAGATTAAGATTAATACGAAAAATAATAACAATGACTCAATTTGATAAGGGATTAGGACTAGTTAACTTGACCTGATAAGGGACTGGAAGGATTAATTCATTAATTTAATAATAGTAATAAGTAATAAATAATTAATTTATTATTATATATTTAATTTTTATATAAATATTAAAATAATAATTTTGATATATTAAAATTATACTTTAATATATATAATATTAAAATTATATATATAAGTAATATTAAATTATTTTTAATATTAAAATTAATAAATTTGTATGTCTAATATTATCAATATATATTATATAAGTTTATCAAAATAAATAATTATATTAAAATTTGAATTAGTATTTTAATATTAAAATTTTAAATTATTTAAAATTTTTAAATAAATAATTTTGATGTTAATTTTAAAGATATTATATACATAAATATAATATAATACATTATTATTTATTTTTTATTATTATATAAAAATTATCATAATTATTTTTATTAATATATTATTTATAAAATTATATATTTATATATATTTGATAATATATAAATTAATAAATATATTTATTTTTATTAACCACCGCGATTAAAAATCATGAAGCCTTATCATCTTTGACATAATTTCCACCCATCTTAGCTTATAAACTGCTACTAAGGCATACTTGTATAAACAGTCTAATTACTGCTTATTAGTATTTTGCCAAACAAGTACTAACTTAGGTATCGGAATGTGCTTGTTTGCTTTATTGTGTAAGTGTATCAGCCAATCAGCTATTCTTTCAGGCCGCCGGCAAATTCAGGAGTTGCCAAACGAGATCAATATTTATTCCCTTCTTCAATTCCGACATATTTTGAAGAACCTCTCCAATGCAATGAGATCGACAGTAGTCCCCTCCATCATTTCTAAATAATATGAGTATCTCTTCAAATCAGAGCGGACAATGACTTCAAGTACTACTGCTGGTTCTTTAGGCCGTTTTATTTGATATGCTCCTAGTTTTATGTGTCTTCTCAATTAGAGTATTAACATAAAGAAGGTAAAACTCCTGTACTTGCAAGATGCAACAAGAGGTTTTGTCATCCCTGCCATTCAAATATTATAGTATAACGTTGCTGGATAATAAAGTTTGGACAGCCAATAAACTCAAGTAGGCAGTTGCAATGGCGGTGAAGAAATGGTTCAAAGTGACATTGAGAATGCATCACTGCCATCCAGGCTCTGGTTACACTTACTCTCCTCTATTCGTGCTAAGTTTTCAGAGGAAGAGAATGATGAAGATATTAAAAGTTCTATTTAAAGATTGATGGAACCACGTCATCTTGATTTAACATCCCAAGTCTAGCTTGAAGTTAACGTCACAGGCTGGAGAGCTTCAACGGCCACATTAACAAAAATCATTTGCTTCACTTAAGGCCAAGAGTTGAAGTGATGTGAAGTTTGAACACTACATTATTTGAGGGATGCATAATGCCACTGTTCAAATTTGAGTGACTAAATGATTAATGCCTACTCCAAAATTTAAGGATCAGAAGATGGGTTTACTCATTTTTTTATATCATCCTGATTATCGGCCATGATAGGCTCCGACATTCACAGTAGTTTGCAATTGCTGGCTTTGTTGCGGCTCTGGAACAAGATCATTTTCGTATTTTTCTGTACACCTTTCCAGGAAATTTATATGTCCTTTTTAGTATTAGATATTAATACTGCCAGAGATACATGAATAAATAAGTTTCTTGTTGATTTGACAGCATATTTTGGTTTGCTTATTATTTTGTTTCTGCTACATTTTTTTCTTTAAAAAAAAAATTAAGCAAGACGTTGTTGTTCTCATTGTGAGAAGCTTTTATTTTTCATCACACTACATGAATGAATAAGACAGCATATTTTGGTTTGCTTATTATTTTGTTTCTGCTACATTTTTTTCCTCTTCTAGTATAATTTCTTTTTTTTTTTTTTTAAAATTAAGCAAGACGTTGTAGTTCTCATTGTGAGAAGCTTTTATTTTTCATCACACTACCATTTACTATTGAATTACTGTACATTTTAATGTGAAATTAGTGTTGTTCTTATGCTATAGGAGGTGACAGTTTGATTAGCAAAGGTTGGAATAATAGATCCTGTTGAGGTTATTAGGACAACTTTGGTAGATGTTGCCAAGTGAAGATCATGTCATCGCACTGCAATTTTTCTACATATATATGGAATATTGTCATACATTAAACTATGCTTGGTTGTTGTTCTATGATCAGTGTGTTGCTGCTGCTGACAACTAAAGTAGCTGTAGGGGATGATCTGAACGTAAAAAATAGGCCTCCAATGAAGCCCTAAATATGGTTGAGTTGTATTAAATTGCTTCACCAAACCAAGAAATCATTTTTCTATAACATGTTTAGTTCTATGTGCAATGACTTTGGAGAAAGTTTCAGCAAATTCAGAGGACAACAATTCTACATTACGAAGGAGAAGACCCGAGAAAGGTATAAATTACTTTATTGGAAAAATAAGGGGACATTCTATTTGTTTAGCAAAATTACCAATGTTGCAATTTCTTGTCATATTTCCTACATAATCGGTCTCAAGTTCGAATAGAAGAAGGTTTTGTTAGGCAGTTGATAACCAGTGTAAAATGTCAAATTTTTTGTGATATAGATCAACAATATTATTATGATAGCACAATAACTTCATTTGATTTATGTAGCTATTTCTATCTAATGATAGATAGGGCTTGGCCTTGATCTTGCCAAGTATCTCTAGATGGACAATGTGCAGAGAGAAGTATGATGGATCAGACATCCTTTTCTTTTCCCTTTTTCCTTTCTCTCTTTTTTCTTATATATATATATGTATATATATGTATATATATATATATATATATATATTTATATCTATATATACATATATATACATACATACATATATATATATATATATATACATACATACATATATATATATATACATACATATATATATACATATATATATATATAGTTATTTTGGTCGAGTTGGGTAATTGGGGGCACTTTTCTCCCTAGCAGGTTGTATTAGGCCTTCGACTAGTTAATGTACAAACTTTATCGAAATCTATTATATGAATTACACATGATGATTTATTGGTACTAATGCTAGGTCGTTACCCTAGAAGTAACACACTGTATGGCTTCGAATACAGTGTCAAATAAGGTAGAGCCGTTGCATCGGCATCCGGATGTAGTGTTAAATGAGTAAGGGTCATCATATTTTTCTAGACGGATGTAGGTAAAGAAGTTAGTCCAAGAGAGCTTTTTTAGGTTTGGTACTTGGAATATTAGGCACACGCAACATGTAAATCTTTAGAGGTTATGGACACCATGAATTTGGAGAAGGATTAACATTATGTGTCTTCAAGAAACTAAATGGGTGGGAGAAAGAACTAAGGAGCTAAACACTACAGGTTTGAAACTATGGTACACAGGAAAATTTAGAGGAAAGAAGTGGAGTTAGTATTATTATATATAAGAATTAGGAAGAAGAATGTGGTGGATGTAAAAAGGACAGGGAGATAGGATCTTATCTTTAAGATTAATAGTTGTATAGGAGACTATCAATGTTATTAGTGCTTATGCACCACAAGTAGGATCAGAGACACATTGAAAGAGAAGTTTTAGGAAGACCTAGAGGGATTGGTTTAAGGAATTTCACAAGAAAAAGATATTTTTATTGGAGAGGATTTAAATGGACATATTGGGAGTGAGGCTAAGGCATTTTTCAAGAGTGCATAGAGGTTTTGGTTTTGGAAGCACTAAATGAAGAAGGGTAATCCATTCTTGATTTTTCAATAGGCGTATGATTTCAAGATCGTGAACACTTGCTTTAAGATGCGAGAGGAGCATCTAATCACGTACAAGAGTGGAACTTCAAGGATCACTAAATTGATTTCTTTTTAGTAAGGAGCTCAGATAGAACAATCTGTAAGGATTGCAAAGTGATTCCTGAGGGAGTGTTTTATTACACAGCATAGGGTCTTGGTCCTCGATGTTCATTTTAAAACCTCGTAACGAGAAGTAGACAACAAGTTATAAATTCAAGGATCAAGTGATGGTAAGTTCAAGGATGAGAAATAAATGATTTTTAATAGAATATTATTAGAGGAAGGTAATTAGGAAGTATAAGGAAGTGATAACCATATTTGGAATGAGATGACTATAAGGGTTAGGATGGTTGCTAAAACAGTTTTGAGTGAATCAAAAGGTTCTGTACTAAGAGATAAAGAATCATTGGTGGTGGAATAAAGTATGTAAGAAAAGGTCAAAACCAAAAGGGAATGTTTTAAGGCTTTACATGTGTGTGACAATGCTGAAAATTAGAAAAAGTACTGGACGACTAGGAATGAGACTAAAAAGGACAGTGAGTGAGGCACTGATCTAAAGCTTTTAAGGAAGTTCTACCGAAATCTAGGAATAAAGAATGGAGAATGAAAAATGTACAAGGTTGCCAAAAATAAGGAAAGAAAATTAAGAGACTTGGATCAAGTAAGGTATATTAAAGACGAAGAAGGATAAGTTTTACTCACAGATGAAGATATCAAAGAGAGATGGGAGAAATATTTTTATAAGCTTTTCAATGACAAGTAAGGAGTGGCTAGGGATATGGAAGGATTAGAAATCCAAGGGGATGAATAAAATTTGGCTTATTATCGCAAGATTTGAGTTGGAGAGTTGAAAGAAGCTCTTAAGAGGATGGATAATGGTAAAGCAACTGGCCTTGATGGTATTCCTATTGAAGTTTAGGAAGTGTTTAGGAAGAGCAGAATATCTTATGGCTCACCAAGTTATTTAATGAGATTTTGAAATTTAAGAAAATGCCAAATGAGTGAAGGAAGAGCATTTTGGTGCCTATATATGAGAACAAAGGAGATATTCAGAACTATGTAAACTATCGAGAGATAAAACTTATGAAGCCATACTATGAAACTAGGGAAAAAGTGATTGAGTACAGATTAAGAGATGAGATTAGAATTGTAGAGAACCAATTTAATTTTATGTCAAGAAGGTCTACAATAGAGACTATTTATCTTCTATGGGGGTCAATGGAAAGGTATTGAAATAAAAAAAGAGACTTACATATGATTTTCATTGACCTTGAAAAAGCTTATGATCGAGTACTAAGAGAAGTGTTGTGGAAGGCTCTAGAAAAGAAAGGAGTTTATGTCTCATATATCCGACCTATACAGGACATGTACGATGGAGTAACTACAAGTGTAAGAACTCTTGGAGGAGAGACAAAAGATTTTACCATAAGGATAGGTCTAAATCAAGGTTTAGCTTGAGTCCTTATTTGTTTAATTTAGTCTTAGATGTTCTTACAAGGGATATACAAGAGAATATCCCTAAATATATGTTATTTGCGGATGATATAGTCTTAATTGAGGAATCGCAGGAAGATTTTAACTATAAATTGGAGCTTTGGAGATAAGCTTTGGAATTAAAGGATTTTTGCTTGAATAGAAGTAAGACGGAGTATATGCATTGCAAATTTAACAAGAAGCATGATAGAAATCATTTGGAGATAAGAATTAGAGAGCATATCATACCGCAAATATGTAAATTTAAGTACTTAGGATCTTTTTTACAAAGCGATGGGGAAATTGATGAAGATGTCACACACAGGATGCAAACTAGGTGGTTAAAATGGAAAAAGGCATATGGAGTTATTTGTGACTATAAATTAAACTTAAAGGAAAGTTTTATCAGATGGCTATACAATCAGTTATACTTTATAGTAGTGAATGTTGGGACTGTAAACGGAAAACAAGAGCAAAAAATAGGAGTAGCAGAAATGAGAATGTTAAGATTGGATGTGTGGTCATACAAGAAAGGACAAGATACGAAATGAATGTATACGAAGGCATATTGGCATGGCACCTATTGAGAAGAAGATAACAAAAAATCAATTAAGGTGGTTTGGTCATGTGCAAAGAAGGCCATTGGAAGCATCGGTAAGAAGAGTTGATCACATGATCTTTAGCCTTGTGAAAAAGTGTAGAGGGAGGTCAAAAAAGACATCGGAGGAAGTTATAAAAAGAGACCTCTTGATGAATAATATAATTGAAGATTTAGTTTTTAATAGAGTTCAATGGCGTCGTGCGATCCATGTAGCCGACCTTACCTAGTGGGATAAGGTTTTGTTGTTGTTGATAGATAGGGCTTGGCTTGTTCTGGTCATGAAAACCATACTCTCAAATTTAATTATTGCAACTTTTTTCAAAATACTTGAATCCTTCACCTTTAACTCAGACTTAAGTGTGTTTATCAATATCATCACTCTCCAAACATTTTCCTAGAAAATCTAAAGCTAACCGCCAAATCATTCCTTTTTATCTCACAAAAAATTTGAAATTTATTTACTTTCATATTCATTAATGTAAGAGATATTGCAACCGTCAAAAGAATACAAGACACTCTACATAATATGTGTAGGTAACTCTATACATTTTGAGGGAGAAGACACTCTACATAAATATTGTTAAAACCAAGATATTGATTTCTTTTCTATTTAAATTAAATCGAAAAAGCAAGATTCCGTATGCTAGAATGCCCTACACTGAAGCCTTCATCAAAGCTACCATGAGTCAACGGAGCAGCAATGTTAGAAGGTATAAGCTGCATTGGTAATAACAGATGAAACGAAATAGAATAATACCCTACTACTATTAGGATCCAAAGACAATGAGGATAGGAAAATGATCATGAAATTTAACCCCATGAAAAATTAGAAACCCAGTAAACCCAAAAGCTTAAATCCTCCTTAAAGCCCTATTTTCTTCGGTATTCATTCGCCAGCAGTCGTTACATTTGGGTTTTTCTCCGTCTTGTTTGAATTCACTTCCTCTGCAAATGTATTGCATAGCTTCGAAACTAGCTTCATCCATCACTTCTACATTGAAGAAACTAGTAAGTACTGTCACTTTCCTTTCCTTTACTTCCAACAAGTTGCAGGTGAAGTGCTTTTGTTTAGGAAATTTCAACGCTTGAATCTCTTGTACTTTATTAACCTTCGAGAAAACGGGTCTTTGTATTCTTATCTGTTTGATAAGAGATTTTTTTTTTTGGCTTCTTACATGATCTGAGGTGTGATAATCAGCATTGCTTCAACGTATCTGGGTGATGACGGAGGAAAATGGATTCCTTTTCTGCATTTATCTTGTCGGGCTAAATTGTTTGTGTTCTTTAGAGTAAGACTTGATTAGAGCTGGTCCCGGAGTCCGATAAATTCAGTCCGTAAAAATATAGGATTTGATTTTCTTTTTGTTTAATAGGACTGTTAATTTTTTTTATTCGATTATTATTTAAATCAAGTTGGAATTATGATAAAAAAAAAAGTTTAACGGCCCGACCTATTTCACCTCAGTAGGATTATATTAGTATATTTTTAATAATATAATTATATATTATAAAAAATAATTATATCAAAGTATTTTTAGTATAAAAAATTTAAATTAATATAATTAAATATTTTACATATTTAAATATTCTGTATTTCTTTAAATATATATTTTTATATAAAAAATATTTTTACTTAAATAATAATAAAAATAAAAATAATAGAATTTTTGGATCAGGTCACGAGCAATTTGTTAAATTATTTGATTCACTGGGCCAAATTTTTTTAATAAATTAAATAGGTCGGATATAATTCGAGGTATGCATTTTTTTACGTAAAAAACCCGGCCCGAAGTCCAAAAATCATGCCTATGTACATCTCAAATCACTTGATGTATAGTTCGAAATTCCTTTTTTATTTTCCGTTGGTTAGACAGGTATGTAGTCGGGTCGTATCAAGTAGAAACTATGTGGCCAAAGACATCAATTTTGGGGTTGGGGCTCGCGCTGCTATGCTGCAGGGGGTTTTCGAGGTTGCTTAGGCTGTAAAAGGGACCATGGGATCCAAGGTATTCAATGTGTATTATTAACGCCATAGATTTATGGGCAGCTAGTTAGTAAGAATGCAATTGAGCGAACCCTTTTCTAACTTTGAATCACTCTGTTCTTGGGGATTCTCTTACATGTGGTGCTTTATAAATAATAATAAGTTCGCTTGGTGTCATATTGAGACCTATTGTATTCAAATTTGGTGGCGGCTATTATCATTGTATATATATTCTCATGCAGCTGTTGGTCTGATTGGAAAATTGGATGCCCTTTTCTTTGTCTGATGAGATCAAACTTCTCTCCTCATCTCATTTTCTTTTCTTAGGCGACAATTGCATGCATCCTGTGGTTGTCATAGATTTGGATATCATTTGTTGTTTTTTCCAAGTAGTTGGAAAAATGCTATTTTAAATGATTGTAATTGGTCTTGGATGATGAAAGGCGAAAGAAGACATGAAAATGTAGAAACTTCATTTTATATTCTTTAAAATTCATTCTAAATGTGTAATTGATATGATTTAGTGCCGCAGCGTGATCATTGAGAAAAGTTGGGGAAATCCCAAGTTTACAAAGGATGGTGTTACTGTTTCCAAAAGTATCAAATTCAAAGATAAAGCAAAAAATGTTGGTGCTGATCTTGGGAAGCAGGTAGCCAAGGCTACCAACACTGCTGCTGGAGATGGTGATCACTACCCTCGAAAGAACTTATGCCTCAAAATATGCTTAGATCAACAGTGTCTTAAGAACATAGCGATGATCCGAGGTCATTTGTGTCTTTATAACTTCCAAAACCATTTCAGTGAACCATATATCATTTACTTTATTTGATGCCTTCTGATCTTACGGAGTTGATGCTAATTCCTTCTTTCCATATACTACTTGTGCTACTCTTTTGACTCAGGCAATATTTACAGAAGGTTGCAAGTCAATTGCTGCTAGTGTAAATGTCATGGATTTGCGTAACGGTATAAATAAGACTGTTGATGTTGTAATTATTGATCTGAAAAGCAGAGCAGTAATGATAAGCACACTAGAAGAAATAGCCCAGATGCAATGACATCTCAAAAGACTATTTCCATTGCTCGTTGAAGTTGATTAATATTTTTGCTTTGAAATGCATAATTGTTTAGTCCCCTTACTATCTTTAAATATCAGAGTATATACATTGAATACTACAGCAAACGGCAATAGGCAAGGTTTATGGTTTTTTTGGTTCTTTTATTGAAATTCTTATGATCAATAGAAATTTTGCTCAGACAAGCAGCTCATTCCTCTGTGTTTTCTCTGGTGTCATCCTTTTCTGTACCATAAGTCCAAAACATGGATCCTTTAAGGAAGTATGCCTGTACATGAGTCAGGTCTCACTTCAACTTGTCATCCTATTGTTTAACAAATTTTCTGGATCAGCATGCCAAACATATTTTTCCTCTTCTTTTTCCCACTTAGGCTTATTTTTGTTGCTATTCGTTCTCTATTTTCCTATCCTGAACAAGTAGATGAAAACTGAATTGGCAAATTTTTTGTAGGAATCTGTTGGTGCTGCTATTCATTACTTGAGTACTAATATATTTGCTCCATCTATGAATGACATGTATTTGGCATCACTTCTATACGTTATACTCGTTTACTTTCCATTTGTTGGCCATTCATACCTTTCATATGGCAAGTAGGTTGGTACTGTATCTACAAATGGGGAACGTGATATTGGAGGACTGTTTGCAAGAGCAATGGAGAAAGTTGGGAAGGAAGGAGTTTTCACTGTTGCTGTGAGTTAACGGATCACTTTTTATGGATTTACTAAATCAGCAAACTAGAATTTGCAGTCAAGGTTATTCAAAGTTCTAAAGCTTGCAGGATGGGAACACTTTGTATAATGAGTTGGAAGTGATAGAAGGAATGAAGCTAACAAGAAGCTACATTTCCCTCTACTTTATTACAGATCAGAAGACTCAAAAATGTGTTAAGTGCAATAACATTTTGTCTTTGCCAACAACCATCTAAAACATTCTCGCTAATGGAACTGATATGTTGGTTTGTGATAGATATTCTACCATTTAGGATTTGTCTTCCCTTGTTATTATTAGTCTATTGTCTTTGGGCCATGAGCTAAGTTTACCAAAGATTTTCTCTGAAATTTGTCTCATGTTTAGTATGTTAATATTAGTAATTTTGGTGGCAATTTGGTCTCCGTGTTGAAATATAGGGCAACTTAGGTTTCAAAGTTTAAAAGATATAGGGCATATTTAGATATATTTTTATTTGTTTATTTTTAAAAACTGTTCTTAAAAGTTTTTAAAAACTATTTTTGAATTCAAGAAAAATAAAGAATTGAGGATATTTAGTGAAGTAAATAAATAAAAGTTTCATTTAATTACAAAACTGTCATCAAGAACAAAAATACAAATTTAGAAAGCATTTAAAACTTGTTTTTTTTTTTGTTTTTAAAACAAGAATTTTAAAAATAGTTTTTAAAAATGAAAATTTGGGAATATGTTGTCAAACAAGTTTTCTAGGGTGTGTTTAAATATGTTTTTATTTTCCTATTTTTTGAATATGTTCTTAAAAATCATTTTTAGATTGAATGAAAACAAAAAAAATAAAAGGTAGTTGGTATTGATATTTTATTTAATTACAAAATTAATATCAAGAGTGAAAGAATAATTTTTAAAAACATCTAAAAATTATTTCTATTTTTTTAATTTTAAGTTACAAATTTGGAGTTGTGATTTTCAAAAACAAATTCTGAAAATAATTTGTCAAATATGTTCAAACAAGTTCTGCTATTTTTAAAAACAAAAAAAAAGTTTTTGTTTTTCTTGAATTTGAAAACATCATCTATTCATCATTTTTTTGAAAACAAAAAAATAATTTTTAAAAATAACTTTTAATAATAATTTTTAAAAATAAAAAATAAAAACATATCCAAATACATCTCCAAAAACTATTTTTTAAAAATAAAATCCAGACAGACTCATATCTTCTCTCTGATTTGATCAAGTCCTTTTCTTTTTCCCTTTCTATTCAACTCTTTATTGTGCATCACATGCGTCCAGTTAACAATAAATTACTTTTAATTTTTCTTTAGAAGTTAGCAAATTTTATTATTTAGAAGAGCTTAATTTATATTGATTTCCATTTTTTTTAGGAATTGGAAAACCCTCTTGTCCTTATTCATGAGAAGAAAATGTCGGACATGAATTGGTTGGTGAAAATATCGGAGCTGGCAGTAAAGTTAGCTAAGTCAACTCTCTTCAAGTATTTATGGTCAATTGCAATTTGGGTTAATTCTCACGCTTTAGAATCTTCTCATTCTTTTTCTTGCTATTTGTTTTTTAAACAGAAAAGTAGATCACTTCTAATTGTCGCAGACGATGTTGAGAGTGATGCACTGGCTACGCTTATACTCAACAAGCATCATGCAGGGCTTAAGGTCCTCCCCTATACACTAGAATGCTGAAGTATTCTATTTGAGACTCTTAGAATATTATAATTTGTTTCCATATTTTTCTTTGGTTGTTATGATCCTATATGCTGCCTGTGTAGTTGAATTTTGCTTTCTTGTCTTGGCCTCTCTCGTTTAATTTGTTTCCCTTTTCCCTCTTTTTGGTTGGGGCAAATGAGAAAAGTTCACTTGACGGTCAGAAGTGGGATTGAATAGCTAGAAGAGTTTTGAGAGAAAAATTATGGGGTTTAAATGGGCTAGCTACTGGAAATAATGACAGCCATAGCATTTATCTACGAAGCAACTTCATAATGGAGGTAATTTGACTTGTCAATCTTTTTTAAATGTGTTCTAAGCCTTTAATTTTTACAATATCATATGTGTCAAATAAATTATAGAGGAGAGTATACTATATACTGTAATTTTACAATAAATACAGCTAGATACTCGAGCCTTTTATTTTTACAATGTTATATAAGTGCGAAATAAATTATAAAATCTGAGGAAAAATCTATTATACCGCGGCTGGATGCTTATCAGTCTCTAGTGTGTATCTAGGGCATATGGGTCCTACTTCTAGTTGGCATGTCATTCTAAATCTTGCAGTATAGCATAGGTTTAAGGCGTCATTTACTCTTACTATTTATGTTTTCAAGTTACTTTTTCTTTTTGTATATGCTTAGTTTTCGGCATTCACAATACAAAATTTCAAGTATTTTAGGTTTGTGCAATAAAGGCTTCTGGTTTTGGGGATAACAGAAAAGCAAGTCTAGATGATCTTGCTGTTCTTACTGGGGGAGAGTTGAGTATACCACATACTTATCTATCAAATATGGCTTATGGAGGTCGGTTATATGATGAGAAAGTTTACAACATTTCGAAAAATAGGTCATAACAGATGATCGGGGTTTGACTCTTGACAAGGTTCAACCTAGAAGTGCTTGGTATTGCACAAAAGGTTGGTGACTTTAAATAACATAAATAATCTCATGGTCCTTATAGACAACTAAAAGTGCAACAGGTTACTGTATCTCTTGATGACACAATTGTTCTACATGGAGGTGGAGATAAGAAGCTCATTGAAGAGAGATGTGATTAGGTATCTGATGGCTCACCAAGTTTTTCTTGTGCTCTCTTTCTCTGTGTAAAGTATTTTGTCAGAATACTGGTCTTCATGTGGTTGTGGATGAGGGCTGAATATGAGTCTATTTCCTTGGGTTGGCACTTAGCACTGAATGTTGTTCACTGATTGATATCATTTTATAGCTTAGGACAACAATTGAGAAGAGTACAGCCACATTTGATAGAGAGAAAGCACAGGAATGCCTATCAAAGCTATCTAATGGTGTAGCTATTTCCAAGGTGATCTGCTCACCCCCATTCATTTCATGACTAGGAGTTTGAAAAAAAACTTGCATATTATCTTACGTGGAACCAAAACTATTCAGGTTGGAGGAGCCAGCGAGGTAGAAGTTGAGGAAAGGAAAGATAGGGTGATAGATGCTTTAAATGCCACCAAAGCAGCTGTGGCAAAGGGGATTGTGCCAGGTACGAATGCGGTTTAATTCATGCTATTGGCAAAGACGTAAGCCTAAAGCATAGGATTTTTGGACGTGGAAGTTGCATTTATGACTATGTTAACATATACTACTGATCAGCTTTCTTGTTAAACTTTTGAGATTTTCCTTTGATATTCAAATCAGCTCATATGTTTTTGTTAAGTTAGTTATTCTTAGTTTTAGCTGCTGAATGTATTTTTTAATATGGTTGAATACTATGGTTCTGATTGTAGTACATTTTAAGTGAAAAAGTTGTTCAAATAGCCATGCTTAACTATGGGTTCAAGTATGGGCTAATGTCTATCATTGTACTAGTTTTTCTGCATGTATATAAGGTAGAAATATGAATGAAAAAGTGACTTTTACTATTACCCTTCCTTCCCTATGTTTTTACTCTGGTTTTTCTTCATGTTCTCTGTGTTTTTCTGGTTTAATAACATGGTATCAAGAGCATAAGTGATCTTGAAGGGCTGTGTATTTGAGAAAAAAATCAGCAAGGCTTCTCCTCCATAAAACCTTGAAAAATAGAGTGTTTGTTCATGGCTTCTAGCACCTACTCTCCTCCTACACCTCCAGAGTTCACAGGCAAGAACTATGTGATTTGGGCTGGAAAAATGAAGAACTATCTCAGAGCTTATGATCTTTGGGAAGTGGTGGAAACTGGCAGGGAAGTAGATCCTTTGCCAGCAAATCCTACTCTAGCTCAAATCAAATTATCATAGTGAAGAAAGTGCAAAGAAGTATAAAGCTTTATTTGCCATTCAATCCTGTGTTCAAGATGAAATTTATACAAGAATCATGAATTGTGAATCTCTAAAAGAAGCTTAGGACATCTTGAAGGAAGAGTTTCAAGGAAATGAGAGAACCAAGCAAATGCAAGTGTTGAATCTAAGGAGGGAGTTTGAGGTTCTAAAGATGAAAGATTTTGAAATTGTTAAAGAATACACTGACAAGCTTATGAGAGTTATAAATCATATTAGGATGGTTGGTGAGGAGTTGCCGGAGAGGAGATTGGTGGAAAAGGTGTTGGTTAGTGTTCCTGAGAAGTTTGAAGCTAAGATCTCTTCTCTTGAAGACTCCAAAGACTTATCTAAGTTGACTTTGACGGAACTTGTGAATGCTCTTCAAGCTTAAGAGTAAAGAAGAGCAATAAGAATGGAGGAGACAGTAGCTAAGGAAGTTTTTCATGTCAAGGCACAAGAAAAGAAGCCAAACAATGGAGGGAAGAAGCAATCTGGAGATAAAAAAGGGAAAGAGAAGAAAGATGGTGAAAGAAACAAAGATAGAAGCAAAAAGGGCAATTATCCTCCATGCCCTCATTGTAAGAAGAAAAGTCATACAGAAAATTTCTGTTAGTGGAGACCAAATGTGAAGTGTAGAAGCTGTAATCAGCTTGGACATGTTGAAAAGGTTTGCAAGAGTAAAGGAAACCAACAGGGGCAGCAAGCTTATGTTGCTGATGATAAAAAAGAAGTTGAAGAAAAGTTATTTGCAGCAACATGCTATACTGCAAATAATGATAAAGGAACTTGGTTAGTGGATAGTGGCTGCACAAATCACATGTGTTTTGATTGAGCCATTCTAAAAAATCTTGATCTGTCTTATTGCTCTAAAGTCAAGATTGGAAATGGAGATTATCTAGACATCAAAGGGAAAGGTGTAGCAGCTGTGGAAACACCTTCAGGTACCAAGTTTATCCTAGATGTACTTTATGTACTAAGTATTGATCAAAATTTGCTAAGTGTTCCTCAAATGCTTGAAAAAAATTATATTCTACATTTTCAAAATAACTCATGCATAATATGCGATCCTTCTGGGAATGAATTGATGACTGTCAAAATGAAAGATAGAAGTTTTCCAATCAATTGGAAGCAAACTGATATGCATGCTTATCCAAGCATCATTGCTAATTCTATCTTATGGCATAAAAGACTTGGCCATGCTAGTTTTTCTAATCTAAAACACTTGTGTGAGGAGGAATTAGTTCATGATCTTCCAGTTGTAAAAGAAAATGTTGATGTGTGTGAAGTGTGTCAAATAGGGAAGCAAACAAAACTACCATTTGGAGAAAGTGCTTGGAGAGCTTCAGAAAAACTTCAACTCATACATTCTGATATTTGTGGGCTAATGAGTACACTTTCTTTGAGTGGTAGTAGATTCTTATTATTTATTGATGATTTTTCCAGAATGTGTTGGGTAAGGTTCTTGAAGCATAAATCTGAAGTGCTAACTGAATTTAAAAAATTTAAAGCTATGGTTGAGAAACAATCTGACTGTCAGATTAAGATTCTAAGATCTGACAATGGGATTGAATATGTTTCAAAGGAATTCAACAACTTCTTAGAAAAGCAGGGCATACAACATCAATTGACTATTCCTTACACTCCTCAGCAAAATGGAGTGAGTGAAAGGAAAAACAGATCTGTGATGGAAATGGCTAGATGCTTGCTGTTTGAAAAAGGCATTCCTAAACAATTCTGGGCTGAAGCAGTAAACACTGCTGTGTACTTGCTAAATTTGCTGCCAACTAAAGCTCTAAAGGGAAAAACTCCTTCTAAGGCTTGGTTTGGAGTTAAACCTTTAGTGAATCATCTTCAAGTGTTTGGTAGCTTATGCTACACTCTCATTCCAGAGCAGAAAAGGGGAAAACTAAATCAAAAATTTGAGAAAGGCATTTTCTTAGGTTATGGCAGCAGTACAAAAGGCTATAGAATCTATAGTTTGAAGTCAAAATCTATTGTTGTGAGTAGAAATGTGAAGTTTGATGAAGTAGCTAAGTGGAATTGGGAAAGAAATGAAGTTAAAAATTCTAAAAAATTAGTTTCTTGTGATGGCTTGGCTCATGATCAAGCTGAAAATGAAGAAAATTCTATTAGTTATGATGACTTCTTAATAAGAGGAACTAGACCTCTTGCTGAAGTTTATGAGAGATGCAACATAACCTTTCTTGAACCCACTAGTTTTGTAGAAGCAATAAGACAAAAGGGTTGGTTAGCTGCAATGAAGGAGGAGTTAACTATGATAGAAAAGAATGGCACTTGGAAACTTGTGGATAAGCCTCAAAACCATAAAATTCTTGGTGTCAAATGGGTTTATAGAACCAAACTGAATCCAAATGGTTCTATAAATAAACTTAAAGCTAGATTGGTGGTCAAAGGTTATTTACAATAGCAAGGTGTGGATTTCTCTCATACATTTGCTCCAGTTGCAAGACATGACACTATAAGACTCCTTGTTGCTCTTACAGCCAAGTTAAGCTGGAAAATTTATCATTTAGATGTGAAGTCAGCCTTTCTAAATGGGTTGCTAGAAGAAGAAATATTTGTTGAACAACCTGAAGGGTTTTATGTTTCAAAAAGTGAAGAGAAAGTTTATAAACTCCACAAAGCTCTTTATGGCCTAAAACAAGCACTAAGGACCTGGTATAGCAGAATTGATGCATAATTGCTACATCAAGGCTTTGTTAGGAGTGAAAATGAAGCTACCCTCTATGTGAAGAAGTCTGAAGCTCAAACAAAACTTCTTGTTTCACTATATGTGGATGATATCTTAGTTATAGGAGGAGATACTAAACTTATCAAGCAATTCAAGTTAAACATGAAAAAAAAATTTGAAATGTCTGATTTAGGAGAGATAAAGTATTTTCTTGGAATGGAGATTTACCAATGCTTTAAAGGTATCTTCATTTCTCAAGAAAAATATGCCAAAGAGATTTTGAAGAAGTTTCAAATGGAAAGATCAAAACAAGTCTCTACTCCATTGCTAGTGAACCAAAAACTTTACAAAGATGATGATGAGATTAGAGCTGATGCTTTTGTTTACAGAAGTATGATTGGGAGCTTGTTATGCTTATTAGCCACTAGACCTGATTTAATGTTTGCAGCAAGTCTACTTTCACGGTTCATGCATTCTCCAAGTCAAACTCATCTTGGTGCTGCCAAGAGAGTTCTTAGATACATCAAGGGAACAAATGAGTATGGCTTGTGGTACTTAAAAGCTGAAAGTGATGAATTAGAAGACTATGCAGATAGTGATTGGGTTGGAAGTGTTGATGACTGTAAAAGTACTTCTAGTTATTGTTTCTCCTTTGGGAGTGGTGTTTTCTCTTGGCACTCTAAGAAGTAGGAAGTGGTTGCTCAATCATCTACTGAAGCAGAGTATATTTCTGCTGCTGGTGTTGCAAATCAAACCATTTGGCTTAAGAAAATCCTAATAGATTTGGGGTATTTACAAGAAAAAGCTACTATCACTTGGGTTGATAACAGGTTAGCCATTGCTATTACAAAGAATCCAGTGCAACATGGAAGAACCAAACACATAAATGTGAAGTTTCATGCAATTCGTGAGGTTGAGAAAAATGAAGAAATCAAGTTAATGCATTGCTATTCTGAAAATTAGATTGCAGATATAATGACTGAGGCTCTTCCTAAAGCACAATTTGAATTCCTAAGAGCAAAGCTTGGAGTTTCAAAGAAAAATCTCAAGGAGGAGTGTTAGACTTTTGAGATTTTCCTTTGATATTCAAATCAGCTCATATATTTTTGTTAAGCTAGTTATTCTTAGTTTTAGCTACTGAATATATTTTTTAATATGGCTAAATACTATGGTTTTGATTGTAGTACATTTTAGGTGAAAAAGTTGTTCAAATAGCCATGCTTAAGTATGGATTCAAGTATGGGCTAATGTCTATCATTGTACTAGTTTTTTTGCATGTATATAAGGTAGAAATATGAATGAAAAAGTGACTTTTGCTGCTACCCTTCCTTCCCTGCGTTTTTACTCTAGTTTTTCTTCATGTTCTCTGTGTTTTTCTGGTTTAATAACATTTCTTAATCAGATGGGAGTGACCTATAAACTATTAAATGACATACCTTAATTTGTTCACATTCTTGAATCCTTTTCATATGTTTCAGTCAAAATGTAATTGTTTTCAGGTGGTGGAGTTGCTCTCTTGTATGCTTCCAAAATTTTGGGGACTCCTCAAACACAAATTGAGGATGAGAAAAGGGTAGTACAGATTATGCAAAATGCACTTAAGGTTGTATATTTGCCATACACAATCTTTTCACATGTAAAACACTATTTTCATTTTTTTGCATTATTATTTATTGTTATTTTTGCATGTATCCTGATCATCCATATTGGCCATGATAGGCTCCAACACTCACAATACTTGCAAATGCTGGTTTTGATGTAGTTCTGGTTCTTGGCAAATTGTTAGAGCAAGATTATCATAATTTGGGTTTTGATGCTGCTAAAGGTGTGCAATTCAGTTGTTTAAAAATATGAAATTACATTGAGCTGTATCAAAATTTTAATTCAGTTCGTAATTTTAGTTTTTTGTTTAACCTTTTACATAGCATTTAGAAGCACCGGATAGTAATATTGTAAGAGCCAAAAGAGTGGGTTTCCTCTTGGTTTGACAGCATAATTTGGTCTGCTTATTGTCAATTTAGGACCTTATTTTGGTTCTGCTAAATTATATCCTCTTTTTATCTTCTAATATAATTTCTTTTTTTTCCTAAATAAAAAAAGTGGGTAGGATGTTGTGGTTCTTATTGCGAGAAGTTTTTATTTTTCATTACATTGCCATTCGCTGTCTAATTATTGGACCATTGTAAGATGAAACTATTGTAATTGCTATGCTAAAGCAGGTGACTATGTTGATATGGTGAAGGCTGGAACAATAGATCCTGTTAATGTTGTTAGAAAAGCTTTGGTGGATGCTGCGAGGTGAAGATCATATCATTGTGTTACATTTTTTCTACATGTATAGGAATATGTCGCACATTAAATTTGCTTGTGCTGTTGTTCTATTTTGCAGTGTGTCCTTGTTGCTGACAATAACTGAAGCAGCTGTAGTTGATGATCCAAAGGACAAAGACAAACCTCCTAGCCGAGTCCCAGATATGGATGAGTTGTATTAAATTGCTTCACCAAAGTAAGAAATCAATTCTTTGTAACAATATTTGAGTTATTGCAAAATGACTTTTGAGGAAGTTTGAACAAATTCAGCGGACGACAATCCTACGGTACGAGGGAGAAGAATAAGAAGTGGGAATTACCTTTGCTGGAAGGATAAGAGGTCATTCCATTTATTTAGCCAAAGTGGTTTTAATGATTGCAAGTTAGTTGACATTTCCAACTCTGCAATACATATCCCTTTCTTTCCAAAAAATTTAAGTTGTTGGTTAGATAATTTAATAGAGGGGAGCTTTGTTTGGTCGTTGGTGGCCAGTAGAAAATGGTGAATCTTTTATGACATAGATCGACAATATTATTATGAAAGCACAATGACTTGATTTATGTAGCTAATTCTATCCGAGGAGATGAGGGCTTGGTAGGCTTGGTTTGTTATGGTTGTAATAACCAAACTCTCAAATCCAACTTGTGCAATTCAACTCAGACTCAAGCGTGTGCATCAATCCAAATATTTTCATGCACAATCAAAGCTAACTGGCAAGTAAATCTAAAGCTAACGACCATCACCTTCCTTTTTGTATTACAAAGGTCGCAAAAATTTTGGTTAAAAAAATACTTCTCTCAAGTTTTAATGGGTTATGCAAAGATTTTCTTCAGTTTCCAAACCTTTAAGGATCTTTCTTGAGGCATAGAAAAAAGGTAAAAAATAATTATAAAGTTTGAATGTAAAAATAAAAGCTATTTTATGTATTCTGCTAAAGAAATGTGTCAAAATATGATTAATGGAAATTTTTTTTTTATGCATATGTGTAATGATTTTTTGGCCATTTGAGCTTAATATAAGCATATATTTAGTAATAAAATACTTAAAAATATCTTATATTATTTAATTTAAATTAATAATTATTTTTTCTTATTATTTTATTGATAAAATATTTAAATTTGTGTTAAAGTATAACAATTTTTTTATATTTTAAAGGACGTTTTTGTGATTTTGAAAGCAGAGGAGAAGTCTATGTTGTTTCATCAAAATTCAAGGGTAATCAAAGTATTTTACATTCATATATATATATATATATATATATATATATATACAACCATAAAAAAAGGGGAAAATGTAAATTATTTTTTCCTACTTTAAAATAATTAAATTTTACTTCCTTCAATTTTAGAAATTTAAAAACCATCTTTTTAATTTTTATAAAATTTGAAAATAACATCCATTTTTTACTTAGTTAACTATTTTATCAGATTATGTAATTTATTTAATGAAATTTTTAAATAAGAATCAAAATAATGTAACATATTGATTTATTTTTTTATTTTTTGGATAATAATTTTGTATTTTATATATAAGTATTTAATTAAAATTAACAATTTTTATATATAATTTAATTTCTATTATGTAACATAAAAATTATGTATGAAAAAATAACTAAAAAAATTAACATACTATAATATTTCAATTATTGTTTAAAAATTTTACAAAAAATATATAATTTGATAAAATAATTAATTAAGTAAATGATAGTTATTAACTTTAAGTTTTATAAAGTTTAAGTGAGTAATTTTTAAATTTTCAAAATTTAAGGAGATAATATCCAACCACTTAAGATTAAAGGGGGTGATTTGTATTTTTTTGTAAAAGAAAATAAGACACTATGCTAAAATGCTCTATACCAAAGGCTTCATCAAAGCTACCAGAAGTCAATGGAGCAACAATGTTAGAAGGTATAAGCTGCATTGGTAATAACAGATCAAACAGAACAATACCCTATTAGGATCCAAAAACAAGGAGGGATAGGAAATACCCTTTTGTTCTTGTCACGAAATACAAGTCAAATTAAGTACATTTATTTTGAACTGAAAATATCACATGTATTTGTAAACACATACATGGTCGCTACTGAGAACCTTGCTATCCACTGCTTCATCAAGTTACTATTGCCCAGCAAGGATGGTCCATGCAAGAAAAAGAATGAAAAAGCTTTTAGTTTAAAATATGAAGTTAGAATTTGATATCTGAAATCTGATTTACGTTGTGCAGATACGGGTTCGTTGGTGTGATATTTTTCTAAAATATTTAGGACACAAATACGGCAAATTATATAATACAAAAGTTAAATATATACTATTTATATATATGATCAAAATTGACATTACAAAAGAAAAACAATATTATAAAACATAATATGAACTATCATTAAATTATGATGGTGTTATAATTTATAAAGATACTACTGAATATAGAAGTTAAAAGTAGAGGGAAAAATATCTTTGAATTCTAAGTGTACTAATTTCATAATTTATCTAATGATTATTATTAGCAAAGTAATTTTTAATTTCCATTCATCACAAAAAAAATACTCAATACCTATTTTTCAAATATCCAATTTTAATTTTTAAATATATACTTGGTACGGATATGCCTAAACTTTCGAAGTATTGGTTACTCCAAGGTCTCCCCGTTGTTCTGTTAATTTAAACAACACAGGAATAGATTCCCTTTCTATCAAAATATACAATTCAGGAAACATCAAAATTAAAAAACCCTTTTTTTTTTAGGGTTGTAAAACTAAATAGACTACTCTTTCCGTAACTCAATTTAGAATGAGACAGTACATTTTGAGGTTGTACAATGTTACGTGTGAAATGGTTTATCAACTTAGCGCAAGTGCACACTATCGTAAACAAGTAATAAAGTGATGAGTAAGTATCGTTCCCTCGAGGATTGTTTCACTAAGTACCAAAATTAATAATCCTAATACTATTTAGCAAATCGATTAGTTGGAATTAAAGCGAGTAAATAAAGATTGATGCAAAAAATACTTAAAATAAATATGGATGCAATTGGGGTAAAGATGAAGATGAATAAAAGGCCTAGGGATCAGACTTCACTTAACAACTTCGGATTGAATCGTCTATCTACACTAATCCAATTTTACTCCCTTGATTGATAGTCGAGTTTCCCTAAATTAATTACTAGCCTCTTCCAAGGTCAAGTAATTCTATAATTAATTGCCAATTCACTATATTCCTATGTGAATTGCAACAACTAATAATGCATTAGGATTTATGGAACTCATTAAGACTACATAAACCATATGAATATATTCCTATTTCCTAAATTAATTACTAGCCTCTTCCAAGGTCAAGTAATTCTATAATTAATTGCCAATTCACTATATTCCTATGTGAATTGCAACAACTAATAATGCATTAGGATTTATGGAACTCATTAAGACTACATAAACCATATGAATATATTCCTATTTCCTAAATTAATTACTAGCCTCTTCCAAGGTCAAGTAATTCTATAATTAATTGCCAATTCACTATATTCCTATGTGAATTGCAACAACTAATCATGCATTAGGATTTATGGAACTCATTAAGACTACATAAATCATATGAATATATTCCTATTTCATATGCAATTTATGATTTTAATTATAGGTTCCATACACATGTATCTCCTTCCGATCTCAACACACATATTGAGTTCATTCAAAAGGTGGCCAATCAATTGAAAGCATTAAGAGTAATAATTAAAACTCAATCTAGGAAATAAAATCGAAATTAGTTTCAATAGATTAAAATTCAATCCGTTATTATCAAGTTACGTCATCACCCTAGGAAGATAAAAAATTAGAACATAACGAAATTAAAAACAAACTCAAAATAAAATAGAAACAACATCACATTCATGATACAAACATAAAATACAATTACAAATGCATGAAAATGAAAATACTATCCATCCATTAGGAGGTAAAACCTTCCATGTAGGAGGAGAACCTAGCCTTCCATGTAGGAGGCATACTAGAACTAAAAATGCATGAACTACTATCTAAGATGCATGAATGAATGATTCAATGCTTAGATGCTTGAATGCTCTCCACTTCCACCTATTTATAGGTGAATGAGTCAGCTATAAGTCAAAAATTTTGACCACCAACTACCAATCACATGTTTCATCTACCAATCACATGGTTCATCTACCATTCATGGTCTCTAACTACCCTTTTTGATTTTCGCAACAACAATTCTTCTAACTTGTTGGTAATTTTTGACCACTAGAATGGCAGATTTACATCTTCTTGTCAACATAGGAGTTGTAGAGCCGGATCTTATCTTTCAAATTCCGCAAAGAACTCCTAATTTTGACATTTCTATCTCAAGTTATGATCAGATTAGTAGCCAAAGGTCAGATTCCGCCAGAACCACTGTTTCATCTTCCAAGCAGAATTTGAGATCCTTAGATTCCGAACTGGGCTTTTCTTTAAACATGAAAGTTGTAGGGATTTTTCTTAGCTTTTTGTCCATATAAAGAAAAACCAATCCAACATCTAGAACTCCAGATATAGCCTAAAACCTGGAACAGAGTCAAATTACAGCATTATCTAAAAGATTTGATTTCATTTCAAATTCAAGACTCATTCACAAAATGCAACTAAATTTATTAAATTAAACAAGATAACATCCAAAAATGCATTATACAAGGAAAAATAAATATGTAAATATTTTACGTATCATACAACTTTTAAGTCTTACCATAGAAATCTATTCTTGGCAGTTGACAGTAAGTTAGAAATGAATCACAAAGGACAACTATTTTCAAAATTTTAGTAGTCACTCAACCATAACATTAAAATGGCCTATTTGTCAAAATATAACCAAGAGTAGTATTGAGAACTCAATGCTACAGTAACACTAAAAATAATCCCCACAAAGGTATACTTTCTGACAGGAAAACACATATAATGAATAATTATATTTGATGTTCATTACCTAAGTATTCCTTTCTTTTTTTTTACCCATAGAAAATGGTTCAATTTTTCTTAGAAAAGACATAGATAGCACGGATGCCGACCGTATTACAGTAACAAGGTCAGTCTCCAAGAAAAAGAAAAAGCTTTTAAAGCTATTAGACTAACTCTAATTTGAGTCAAATGTGCTTCACAGTTTAAAATTTTTAAATTGTTGTTTTAACCGTCATACCTTCGTGTCATCAACTGTCATATACGATAAGGGAAAAAATTGCTATGATTTTGAATATTGAAAGACCAATTGTAATTTTGTATAACTACAACTATGTTACGACCAAAATTGTGTTTAAGCCAAATATTTAATACAATAAAAAATAAGAAATTAAGAGAAAGAATTACCGACAAAGTAGCTTGTCTTAGTTTTCAGACTGAGTGGTTGTGGCTTGCCTTAGTTGTCATGACGAAAGCCTCCAATTGCTGCATTTCCACTTGGGCCATCTGCTAACTCATCAGTATCTTGAGATCTCTTGGATTTCTTCCTTGGTGGGAGTCGTTGTTCTTTTTGCAGCTCATTCAAACTCTTTGGCAATCTTGCTTTCACTCTCGTAGAGGAAGTGGAAGAAAGCTTGTTTCCATTTCCGTGCTAGAAAAAGTGGTTCTTCTTCTTTCTCATGAGCAGAGTTTGCCATTTGCACATCCAGTTCCAGTGGAATAGACTTCTCTTCCTTTTCTTCTTCAATTTCTTCTTGTCGTCATCTTCCAAATCAGAGGCGTATATTGGCCAAACCCCCCACTCTTTTATCTCATTTTCATGTTGCTTTGTGTCCCCATTATAGTCCATCCCATGGGATCGAAGTGAAATCTCCAGATTACAATTGGCACTCTTGTCATTGGCTATGCTTTCTTCAACCGCCTCCAACATCTTGTAAGATGTCCGTATAGAATAAAGTAGTGCAACAGTGTCTGAACCCGCATACGCCAAGGAATGGTAAATTGGATCATCTCCGTTATTGATGTAAAATTCAAAATAGGCATATTTCATCCTCTGTATCAAAGGAGGAAAAACTAAGCAGAAAGCGAAACCCAAGAGATGCAAAGATGGATGAAGTTGAATAGTTAATCGATTCCCTGTTGCCCTATATCTGAACCACCTCGGAATGCTACTGCCCGGCAACCGGACGCCAATTTCATTATCGAAGTGCAACTCAGAAAGTTTCCGAGGAACAGGACAATAGCGGCTGATACTTTCAATGCAAAAATCCTTATATAATAGATGAAATGGATGACGGGGATTACAATGTGCTTGTAGTATTAAGAGGCGCATGCCACAGACTTAATTCTAATTATTGCCTCATCCATAATAACTTTGCACGCATTCTCATTTAATCTGATGCAATCTGAAAAATCAAAGTATTCCTCAAGATTCAGCAGCATTTTATACATCTCAGCAGATACTTCTGATTCAGGAATTTGTCCACGTAATAATCTCCCGTTCTGGCTATTGAAACAGTTTTGAATGTGTGTAGCCGCCGTAGAACGAGACACAATTTCCAAGGAAGAGCAGTAACGCGCATCCAATGGACCTAGGAAGAAGGGAAGCTCGGGTAAAGACCGAAGACTCTCACAAGAGCATATGTTCAGGATTTTCAATTTGGGGACAAGTTTGATGCTTGCGGGCAATGTCTCAATACTGGTTCCTCGTACAGACAATTGATATAATCCGGATAAGAGGCCAAGGTTGTCTGGGAGTTCTGATAAATTTGAACAATAACTCAGCCCAAGTATTTTAATATACGGTGAGGTTTCAATTATAGGCGGCAATTTCTGGAGTCTTGGACATTTTCCAATAGAAATGAAGCCCATCTGATAGAAGTTGTTTGGAAGACTGTTAAGTCTTTCACAATCATTGATGTTCAAGTGTAAACGATTCCTATCTCCTCCAACTAATGAAGACAGTTCTTCAATTGCAGTGCCATTTAAATTCAGGTATTCCAATTTCTCCAGAAAAACTGAAAACACTGCAAGCTTTGAACAATCAGCAAGATTGACCTTTCGGAGAGATTTAGAATGTACGTCACTTCGAATACACTGAAGCTCTTTGCAACCCTCCATATTTAGTGCTGATAGACAATCAAGTGAGAAAATGGATGAAGGAACACGACGTAGACTATCACATCCTCCGAGATCTATTTTTTGGAGCTTTTCGGCCTTCGATAAATTTGGGAGCTCAATTAGATGCTTGCAGTGACTCAAGCGTAATAACTTCAGATTATTGAGATCCTACAATGCAACACATCTAAATTTAGTACTTCGTAATTTTAACATTTTATTAATCAAATCATAGAATCAGTATGAAATATACCTGTTCATTGTCCCAAAGCCTTTCAATGAGACTGTTTCTCAAATCAAGCTCAACAAGCATCTCCGCACGAAATGACGTTGGTAAAGCTTTCAATGGAAAACAGTCCCACCTGAGATAACGCAATTCATCGAGCAGAAATACAATATCTTTAGAAATACGCAGGTTGCTCCTCTCGTTTATTTGATCACACCCTAGGTAGAATTTTAAAAATCTCAAGTTGGGCATCCTGGCAAATGTTTCAGTGCTTATTTCCACATCCTTGATTTCAGAAATGTCTAGTGATATACTTTCAACAGAATGATCAATACCCTGCCCACCGAATGTACCAAGTGATTCAATGTGCAGTTATATAACAAAGAATAAATCACTAAAATTTAACTTTAACCATGTGCACTAATTTACTAATTATTACCTGTCTCGGCTTGAAAATATGGTGAATATCTTCAGGATCCCAAAGTCGACTCCTTCTGCAAGGGTCGTTTATAGATTCTTCACGAACAATTTGCCAGCCCATTGCTTGTATCATACCATGCATATCCACCGTACCAGAGGCAGAAATGCTTATGAAGCTTTATTTTCAAGACTTCTCAATCCAATTTCAGCATAGAAGCCGCAACTGTTCAGTAGATTTCTAATAAGCCGCTCTGGCTCTCCTTTCAAACAACATGCAATGTCTAAAAATATGTTCTTTTCATCTGGGTCTAATCCGTCATAACTCAAGCTCAACCCTTGGTGAATTTCTGGATTGGGGAACTTTTTCAATTTTTCCAATGTACATTCCCATTCTCTATAACTTTTGGGATGAAGAAGTGAACCCAACACCTTTAAAGCTAATGGAAGGCCATTTGCATACTCTACAACCATCTCTGATATTTGTCTAAATTCCTCTTTTGGTTGATCTCGTCGAAAGGCATTCAAGCTGAAAAGATGAAGAGCTTCTTGAACATCCAATTGCTTAACTTCATAGTATAAAACACCGTTTTCATTCATAAGCACTTCTTTATTCCTAGTTGTCACAATAAGTAAGCTACCTGGTCCAAACCAATCACTCTCTCCAATTAAATCTTCCATTTGTTGCGAATCACTCACATCATCCAAAACAATTAGAACTTTTTTGTCCTGAAGTCTGTTCAGAGTAAAAGTAGAATGTATGCTAGGAGTGCAAATATAGGACTTTCGGTCTCCTAATATTTGAGTCAAAAATTTATTCCGTAACTGAAGTTTTCCATGAATTTTCAATTCTTCTCTCACATTTTCAATGAAGCAGCATCCTTCAAAATGATGAGAGAGTTTCTTGAACAACACATCTGCAATAGTGGTCTTCCCTACACCACCCATGCACCATATTCCGAGGATGCGCACATTTGTTGATCCATTGCATAACATTGATTCTATATATCCCACCTTTTCGCGAATTCCAACAAGACCACTTGGAATTTGTGGATTGATCATATAATTCAGCTTTTGCAATACATCTTCAACAATACTATCAACCAGTTCAGACTCCGATCTGCGTTAAACCAGAAAAATAAAAATTTAATGCACTTGGGTGAAAACAATATCTAACATAACTCATTGATCCTATTAAAACATATTATTACTCGTAATACCTAACATAATTATTTCTACTTAATAAAGTTGTGGATTTTAAAAATATATAATCAAGAAATATAGCATGATTACTCGTGCAAAATCATCCATTGGTGCCTGATCCTAAAATTTGATTAAAAAGAAAAAGATAAGAAAAAACCTAAGCTTCAACCGTGGCGAGTGCGGTTGGCCAATTGACATCATTCTAAATTGCGTGTAACTTTTTATATGATGATATTTTACAAAACTTGCTGTTGGATTTCAAATATGAATAGCATAAATCATATGTATGAAATTTAATATAATCCAGTATTATTTGGTTTTCCATCAAAACATTTTAAAATTAGTGCAAAATATATTTTTCAAATACGAGAGAAAATTAAGTATTTGATTACATACATGTACGACAAATATTAGGATTACTTATAGCTATAATTCGTTGGTTGGATCCATAGAAGTCAAATTACCTTGTATTTGAGGAATCCCATCCTACACAGTTGGCTGCTTCATGCAGAGCCATTCTCCACTCTCGTACCTTTGCTTGATTGTCTCTCTCGTGCTTAGCAAATGCTTCTTCATACGTCCCTTCTTGTTTTCGCACGTGGGATGGATCAATGCGATAGAAAACTGGTAGTAAAATTTGTCCTCCTGTATTCTCGCATTCAACAATTTTAAGGAGCTCATTTAAACACCAAGTTGAAGAAGCATAATCTTTTGAAAAAATGACTAAAGAAATTTTGGATCCTTCAATTGCATCAAGAAGAATGGGTGATAGTTCATCTCCTCTCTTGATTTCTTCATCATCAATGAAGGTCTTAATATCCTTTCGACTTAAGGCAGCGTAAAGATGACTTGTAAAAGTGTAGCGCGTATCACCCCTGAAACTGAGGAATACATCATACTTTGTTTGAGAAGAAGAAGAAGCTGCAGCCATTGGATTAATAAGAAGCACCAGGCAAGTCCAGTACTGCTACGTAGGTTGCAAGTATTGAACTAAAATTATTCACTTTCCTGCATTTTTATTGCAACAATTAATTAATTATCTGCTTACTATTTATGAGAACAGAGATGAGATGAACTTATAAGATGTTTCAAATAATCCCCAAATTAAATGACACAAACAGAGAAGAAAATAATACCGGTGTGTATTACTATTACCTATTGGTTGGCCTCTGTCACTTGGAGAGCCGATCAAACTCCAACATGTTCGAGCTTAAAGATGATAGCAATCAAGAGAAATAAAGAGAAAGATATCAGAGAAACCTCTAACAGAGGAGTAAAATGTATAATTCATTGCAACTTCTATGAAGCTTCATAAGGGTTAACATTCTTGGTGCTGATAACTTTTTTGGCTGTTTCCATTTAGTTTTCTTATATATTTTCTTTTATAAATAAGATAAGGTGATGAAATTTTTGCATATTTCAGTTATAACTTATGTTCTTATTTTCGGTCAATGAAATGAAATCATTTATTAATTTGGTGAAATTAAAAATTATTATTATTATTTTTTAAAATTTTCATGAAAGTTGTAATTAATCTCATTTCACATGTTATACTTAGAGAACAGCAGAATTTCTCGAAAGGTGTTCTGCATTACCGGGAAGTTTCCTCGCAGCCAAGGTAGTTCCATGCGCAAAGGAAAGAAAAGGTTTTCTTTTTGACTTTAAGTAAAAAATAGATAATAATGCTTTATGCTGGTAGAGAAGTTTTACAACAGTCAAAAGTTAACTTTGCGAATGAAAAATGTCAAAAGAAAAAAAAAGTGGTCACATTATTCTTCACGAAAATAAAAGTGAAGTTTCCTTTTTTCTTTTTTTAACTGTAAATACATTATTCCCTACAATAATATGAGAAGTATAAAATTTTTTGTAATATACACAATGATTTAGATGTCCATTTAGGCCATTTTTGACTGTGATATAACCATTCGCAAGTACCAAACTACTTACTAATCATGTCAGAATAAAATATACGTGCTTTATATATTTATTTACAAATATTAACTTTATTTATCAATAGGAAAAAATTTAAATTTCAAATATGACTTTTTTGAAAGAAAAAAAATTATTTATTATGGTCTCCATAATAATTATTCCACTCAGACACATATAGTCTTACTCTCGCATTCTCTCACTCAATATCTTCCCTCTTGACATGGAAATTCTAATTCTAATTCTCCAAACTGACATGACAGTAATTAAGTGGAGTGATCACAGACGCTACTCCTCTGATATATATAAAAGGCAGAAATAGATAAAAGATGATAAATTTTTATATGATATAATTATGTTACGGGTCTTCAATCATAATTAATAAATAAAGAATATTTATTAATTTTTATAATTTTTAATATTTTAAAATTAAAATTTTATATTTTTAATATATAGGCTCACAAAATTAATAAATATCCTTGGCTTATTTGCATTAATTAAATACACCTAACATATTTGGGGCATAAAAAATTTCTCATGAAATATTGACAAACCTTAATCACTGTCCGGCAATGAGTAAGCTTTAGAGCTTTGAAGCTACGGGGCAATTTACACTGCTTCTTTGAAAAATTAATTAATGTAATTACAATAGTTCTTTCATTTTTAAAAATATATACTGCAACTTCTTTTTATATATAATCACTTTTTTCCTTTTATTTTAAAAACACACTCACCCTAACCTGTTAAAAAATAAAGAAAAAAATAAAAGAAGTGATTGTATATTTTTAGAAATAAAAATATAAATATAATTAAATTAAATCTTAAATCTTATAGAAGTAAATGTAATTTTCTCAAAAGCATAATATTGATCGGTCAAAATGATTAAAACAAGACTGAGTGGATACTAGCAGTAAGCAGTAATTAGGCCGAGATGGAAAATAAAGAAGACTGACCTTTAGCTGTAGATTGTGGGATCGGAGATATCTTCAAAATCAAACTCCTGTAGCCTGTATGGCTAAATTTCTACAAAAACAAACTCAAATTCAGTTCTAAAGGAATTTTTAAAGTTCAGATTCGATCCTCAGATAGATAGCACTAATTTTCCAGTGTAGCGAATTAGATGAAAGATGGGAAAAAGAAATGTTTAATACCAGTTGGATCTGAAGCCCTTGAAAATATGGAAGTAGTATCGCCAGTAAGAGATCAGAGGAAGCTGTTCTTCAACGCCGACTGAGGAATTTCGGAATTTTTGAAGAACTGAAAAGTTGTATGATTGGGCACAATTTCTCAACAAATTTCAGAAGAATGGATGGGGAAAATGAAGGAAATGACAACAATACCATGTGGGGGTTGTATACAACTTGCAGGAAAAAACTAGGAAAATATCTTAAAGGAAATGCATTATATTTTCATGGAAAGACGTTAATGGAGTTTACTTTTTGACTTCCAACTCCTAAAGTTGGCTTTACTTTGGAGTACAGCTGTAATTTCATGTTTGGTATAATTTCTTGCAAGTTAGAGCAGAACTTGCATTTATGGAAGATGTTGCACATCAATTCTACTCGAGCGGTGAAGTGAAGTTTCCATCTTGACTTCAAGGCGAAATTACCGTCTCCGTGTTTACTGTTTTTACAATTAATTTTTTATTTTTCTATTTTTACTTTATATATAATAATAATATGAAATAAATATTAAAGATGCATAGTAATAATTATTTTTCTTGCTTACTTATCAATAGACTCCTAAAACTTTTTTATGTTTTTAAATTATGACTAAGGTTATGAGAAGCTATGAACGAGGAAGTGAAAAAAAGTGGTTGCCGCAAATAGTATTTTTATATCTTTAATTTTTTTTTGCTAATTTATATCTTTAATTTTATAGATCCAATAGGGCGTGATTATACGCAATTGTTGTTATAAAAAAGCCAATAACCTAACCACTCTAAAGTAAATAAAAATATTTTAAATCTTCTCCAAATTCAAATATTAGAATGACCCAAATTGTAGTAAAACATTCATAATTTGAGAGAAGTTTGGTTACGACTGGAAAATTATCCACCAATTGACCGCGTTAATTCACCAAAAGTGGACCACTAAATTCCTGGAAATTTCCTAAGGATTAGGTATGTGGAAAACCATCCACTAATGTCCAGCATTAATTCATCAAAAGTGCACCGAAAAATTCCAGGAAATTTCCTAAGCATTAGGTATTTGAAAACCAATAGGAATGAATTTTGATTTATTCCTCAGGGAGAAGAAAGAAAAGGAGAGATCAAAAAAATAAAAATAAAAATGCAAAGAATCTCCATTTTGGCTTGAAGTAAATTTCTATAATAAATGTGATTAGTTTTATCGACTGCTTAATGTAATTAATTTTATAGTTATTAGGATTGTATATAAACTAAACTATTTGTGAGTAATTGAAGTTCAAATGCTCCTATTTAAGTTAAATAAGATTGAGTTTAAAAGAGTCATAATTCACTTTTAGTCCTTAAATCTGTGAAACACTATCATTTAATCCCTCAATTTTGGATAGTGGCACTATGCATCCCTTGTGTTCATATTTCCTGTGTTCATATTTCTATGGTTTATGCTGATGAGGCTACTTACTCTCTGGGTGAAGTTATAAGCATCCATGCTGGAAGTAGGTTGCTGCTACACCCTGTTGCTTCATTATGATGAATGTGAACTAAATGGCCTTCATTTATGAGGATTTTTACAAAATGCAAAACAAATGATGACAATGAATAAAATTTTTGACTATGCATACACAGCACAATCTCAATTCTTATATCTATTTGACTTAGTTAGAGTTAACTTTGAACTTATTCTTAAACCAAAATCATGCCTAATATTTACCAGCAGTCTCATGAAAGTAAATTGTAAATTCCTTTTTTAAAAGATGAAATTATTTTTTTTAAAAAATTTATATTTAATATTAAATAAATAAAATGTTTTTATTTTAATATTTTATAAAAAATATTTTCCATCAAAATAATTAGAACTATCAATTTCTTTTATGTATGATTTACATGTAAGTTTGTTTAAATTAATTTTTATTTGGTAATTTCATTTTGAAAGTACGTAGGATTTCTACGTCATTGTCCCTTGACATAGGTCAGGGGGTGTGAAATACGAAATGAAATTCAATTGTTTTATTTAAGAATGTAAAAATAGAAAATTAAGCATTTATTGGTGCAAAAATGTTATACACACAGAATATGATACTTGAAATTCTCATCCAAATTTTTTTATATTTATTAAATTACATTTTATAAATTTATTCTACTATATTATATTTAAGAGCAAGACTTTGAAGCTTAAGTGTATTTTTTAGGCATAAATGCTCGTATAGATTAATGGTAAGATTTTAACATATTTACCAAATGATTAGATTATAATTAAATGTAGAAGGTTTTATTAACTCATTTCCCTATACGTTCTAATTACAAACTTATCACTAATATAAATACAATGAAAATTTGAAAATAAGTTCATTCTAACATAATAAATTAATAATAAAAAATTATTTATTATTATAATTTTAAATGGCCATTATATTAAAATTCGGACTTTATATTAAATAAGAAATAAATATAATATATTTTATCATTTAATTATTTTATAATTATAAACACAAAATATTTTTTTGGATATTGTTAGTAAAACTTAACAATAAATAAGTTTACACAACATCAACCGTGTAACTGAATGTGGAAATAGAAGAAAATGGATTATCCACTTATATTTCAGCGGTCTTAGCCCAAAAAAAATTTCTATCAAAGTTGAAAATGTATTTCTGGAATTTTTTTTATTAAAGATTATAATTTGTTATATAAGTTTTGCAATGTTACGCTAAAACAATGCTATTTTTTCACAATAATAAATTTTATTTAAAATTTTTTCTATTTTAATTTAAAATTATAAAATTATAGTTTGTGTATTTATTACGTATAAAATTCAAACACACACTTATAAAATAATACAATGACCGAATTTTTTTATAACGGGAATTTAAAATTATATTAATAAATAATTGTTTTTGTGATTAATCTATTACATTGGAAATAGCTTATTTGAAAATTTCCATTTTATTTATTTTAATGCCAAGCTTGTAATTATAATATATAAGGAGCTATGTTAAGAAAACTTTTGCATTCATTTAAATAGAATAATGATGGTTCAACCACTTTATAAATATCTCAAAAATTTCAATCATTAACTTTTATGGATGTCTATATATATATAATTAACTGAGCATTAAAATCTTATCCTATATTTAATTGACAAAATCTTCTCCTTTATTTGGATTTATAAAAGAAAAGTGAAAAGAAAACGCATGATGAAGAAAAAAAGGTTGAAAACAAATTTTTTAGTATTTGAATGATATGAAAAACTTGATTTGAAAAAAAAAGTTAAAAAGGTATTTTGGGAATCAATATAATGTTTTCCCATCAAATAGATGTGAGAAAGGGATAAAAATAACTTGATAATTAAAAAATTATTTTTATAAAATTTATTAAATAACTTTATTGACAAAGTGATTTTATCTTTTAATAAGTTTCTCCTTTTATTTTTTTTTACTTTCCAATGAAATCAAATAAAAAATAATATATTTATTATTTTCTTTACATCTATTTTCTATACAAGAAAATGATATATTTTTTATTTTTATACATTCAAATAATAAATAAAAATACATATTTATATACTTTTTTTATTTTTTATCTATTTTTATATAATTTTTTTTCACTACATCCAAACTTAAGCTTCTCGTACAACGGGAACATAATATCCAACTCATTTTTTATTACGTATTTCTTGCCCCTCTGCAATTAAAGATGTACATGAGTTGCATTGCTTATCAAGCTGAATTGTATGAATTTTGTGGCTTGAATCTGGCCCCATCGATTTACTTTTTAAAAAATTTTAGTCAGGCTGAATTCAATCTTTTTAATGTATAGCGTGAAGGCCTATTTCAATAATTTGAATAAAATATTTTTTATTTTTATGTAAAAATAAATATTTAAAGTAAAAATTATATATATAAAGAAATAATATAATATTTAAATATATAAAATATTTAATTATATTAAATTAATTTTTATATTAAAAATAATTAAAAATAATTATTTTAATTTATAATTATATTATTAAAAATAAATAAATATAATCAAATTATGTTGGGTCGATACATTTTTTAATCCCAACTCGAGCGCAATTTGATTAATAATCAGGCCCCTAAAAAAAATTCAACGAACTAATTGGGTTAAATAAGACGAACTCAAATTCTATATTAATTACGATGGAACCGATCGGACCGGATGATTCAACCCTATCTGCAATGTGTAAATTTCCTTGTAAAAGTGGAGGGCCAGTAGTGTGTTATACGTGTGTGTCGGTGGAAGCTTCGGTCCTGTCCGTCTGCAATGTATAAATTTCCTTGTATTTATTATTTATAATAAAATTTAATTTTTGTGTCAACTAAAAATTTTTAAACGTATACCATATACATAATTATTCTAATAATTGAAGTTACAGTATATTAAATTAATATATATATAATTAAGAAGTCATTTAATTTGTAAAAAAATACTTTTCATAAGAAATTAAATTTTTTAAAAAATAAATTTTCATATAATTTTTTTGAAAATATTTAAAATTATTTAATTGATATATAAAAAATAAGACTTCCTACTAAAGAATTTTTTATATTTTATTTAGTTTAATTTTTAATATTTTAAAAATATTAATAAAATAATTATTATATATTTAATATTATTATAATATAAAATAATAAATTTTAATTATTATTAATTATATTTAATAAAAATAATTTTATTATTATATTTATAAATATTATAAGAAGTAAAATTTAAATAGGGGAAAGATAAATAAGCTTTATAAAAAGTAAAACTTTACGGAAAGCATTATTTTCCTGAGATAATGATTAATTAAATAATTTATTTTTTTAAATAGAATTTTTCATATTATTGAGATGAAATAAATGATCTCTAATATTAGAATAAATTAAAATATCTTCCAATACTAATTTATTGTGTCTATAATTTTTAATGTATTAATCTAATATGGAACTTTTGCTAAAAGAAAAAAAGTATGATCGTATTCACTAGTGTTTCCCTGTTCAATGCTTTATTTCTACATTTATTCTCATTTTTTTATGATTAAATTACTCTATTATTACTTATAATTTTATTTAATTTCTAATAAAATCTTTATAGATTAAAATTTTTGAATTAAATTCTTATACTTATTTTTTATTTCAAATTAAATAATTTTTATCATTTTATTATAACATTTTATTGGTAATTGGTTTACGTAGTTAGTAATCTATTAGCGATTTATGGAGTAAAAGATAAATAACCCACTCCTTCCCTCTAAAAATAAAGATATTTTTATGATATAATCCAATATTTTATAAGTTATTTATCATTTAATTTAAATACACATATATTATACTGCACCTCTACATAAAAATCTTTAAATCATATTAAAATAGTATTGTCCGTACATAATGACTACAAACAAAACCTGTAAAATGATAACAATAAATATCTAAGTGTATATATGAAAAATAAATATAAAAATCATTTAAAAAATTTTAAATTATAAGAGTCTAATTGAAAATCGAGTGAAATTACATATAGGAGAGAAGTAATTTGACTCAGTTTTTACATAATAAAAAGTAAAATTACTAGATAATGATTTAATGACAAGGGACATGGCTTGTAAGCAAGTACGTTGAAGATCATCTTATAGTCAAATGTAAAAATATTATGTGTGCGTGTCCGAATGTATGATTCGATTGGATCAATTGAGAAAGAGATGAGACATTAAACGTAACATGTGGAGCAAGTTCCTTTTTCCTCTTTCATTATAATTGTACAGCAGACGCTTGAAGCTAGTTCTTTTCTGTTAGAACCAAGCTCTATTATGCATGCATACTATTTATTTTGTTTCTTTTACTCTTTCTTTTAAATTCAACGAGTGTTTTTCCTTTTAATGTGTGTCTTAATATTTTTTATTTTTTAATAGAAATGATGATCAAGTAAGATAATCATTCTGAAAATGAGAGTAATAAGAGAATTCTATCTTTAATGATTCATTGTGGAATGCATGGCTGATGACAAAAAATGAAATAGTTTGTTCTAAAAAAAATTCATTTTAAAAGTTGGCCTTCTAAATTCATGAACTTTGCAAGAAATTGTTCTTTCTTCAGTTGAATCAAATAGACTAATTTGGACCAGTTTCAGCAAATTCATAATTTTTTTGGGCTCTTATGACCTTTCATTAAGTTCAAATTTAGTACAGTAAGAAAAAAACACACATTTTCTTTTCATTGGTTTATGACTAAAATTTAAAGCTTTTATCCAAAATTCTAATAAATCTAGTAAATTATTCGAGTCTTGTATTTCTAGTATTTTTTAAAATAATCAGAGTAATAATTTACTTTATATATATATATATATATATATATATAATTTTTGAATTCAAATTCTACGTGATGAAAACTAAAATCTTTAAAGTAAGGAATGTCATTATCATTATACCATGCCGATTTTATCCCTAATAATTTCAAGCAACTTATTAAGTTGTACTAAATTTTTGTACCACGCCAAGCATCAAGTTTGCGAGAAATTTTAAAATCCTAACTTGAACAGAAATTTGCTTGTGTGGATTCAAACAAAGGACTACGTATCTGTTGGTCGGTCAAGAACATTTTCTAAAATACAAGAAACGATTTGGATTCTTCTGTGGTACTTCTTGGAAAAGTTGTGAGCATTTGCGAAAATTTAATAAAAAATATTATTAAATATGGCGAATTCTATCATACTTAAGATTTAAAAATTCGGAGTGATATAATAATTTAAAAATTATTAAATTAAAATTATTTAATTAAAATTATATAAAATTTAATAATTACTATTAAATAATTTTAATTTAAATATTTTAAAAATTACAATGTCAAGTCAAATTTTAAAATTCTTGTAGCATTATATAATTTTTCAGACAAAACCTAGTAATTTTTTATATAAAAATTGTAAGTGTATAGGGATTTTGAGTGCAACATATAAATAAAAAATTGCAAAAAATATAAAAAATTTACAAAATTTTATATAAAAATTATAATTTTAAATAAAATATTATAAAAGTACATATCAATACAATTTTTTTAGCAAAAATAACCCAACAATATTTTCTCTAGATCACATAACAAAAACAAAAAACTTTTTGGGCCAAAGGGTTATTCCACAAAAAACGTGCTGAGTCACAAATTTGGGCAAAGGCCGGTTGAGTTTCTTCGTGAAGTAGGCCATCATCTTAATATTTATGGTATGGGCCCAGCAATTCCCCGCTGGAAACTTCGAGAAGTTTAAAAGCGTCAGAAACATAATCATAAATTTAAGCCCATGAAAAATTAGAGGGAAATTCTACGGTGACCGGGTTTCTAAACCCAATAAACCCCAAAGCTTAAACCCTCCCTAAAGCCCTATTTTCTTCAGTGTACATTCGCTCCCAGTCATTGCATTTTGGTTTTTTCTCTACCTTGTTTGAATTCATTTTCTCTGCAAATGTATCGCATAGCTTCGAAACTAGCTTCATCCATCACTTCTTCTACATCGAAGAAACTAGTAAGAACTGTCACTTTCCCCTGCTTTATTTGCAACAAGTTGCAAGTGAAGTACTTTTGTTTAGTAAACTTCAACGCTTGAATCTCTTGTACTTTATTAATCTTCGAGAAAAGGGGTCTCTGTATTCTTGTCTGTTTGATAAGAGATTTTCTTTTTGTTTCTGATATAATGTGGGTTGTGATAACCAGCATTGCTTCAGCGTATCTGGGTGATAAGGGAGGAAAATGGATTCCTTTTCTGCATTTATCTTGTCGCGCTGAATTGTTTATGTGTTCTTCAGAGTGAGATTTGATGTTTAGTCTGAAATCCCATTTTATTGCGTTGGTTGGACAGGTATGTAGTCGGGTCGTATCAAGTAGAAACTATGTGGCCAAAGATATCAATTTTGGGGTTGGAGCTCGCGCTGCTATGTTGCAGGGGGTTTCCGAGGTTGCTGAGGCTGTAAAAGTGACCATGGGACCTAAGGTATTCAATGTGTATTATTAATGCCATAGATTTATGGGTAGGTAGTTTGTAAGAATGCCATGGATTCTCTTACATGTAGTCATTGTAGTGCTTTATCATAATAATAATAATAATAATAATAATAAAGAAGTTCGCTCGATTTCATATTGAGACCTACTGTATCCAAATCTGGTACTGGCTATTTATCCATTCTCTATATTTTTCATGCAGCTGTTGGTTTGATCGGAGAATTGAATGCCATTTTCTTTGTCTGATGAGATTACACTTGTCTCCTCATCTCATTTTGTTTTCTTAGCTGACAATTGCATGCATTCTATGGTTGTCATAGATTTGGATATCATTTATTATTTTTTCTAAGTAATTGGCAAAATGCTATATTAGGAGCATCATATTAATTATAGTAATTATTTAGGAGAATTATCTTAATTATATTAATTATTTCATTGTGATCTCATTACTGATATTTAAGAAATCTTGTACATATTATGATCAATCATGATCAATACATATTAAAAATAATTCTAGGAATAGGAATCATGGTTAATGCATATCAGGAAAGATTCTATGAATAGGAAATTTGAGAATTTATTTTCTTCACAATTTATATATATTGTACACGTCTGTTATTGGAATAAGATACACAAGATTATAACAATAATTATATTTGTTATGGTATCAGAGTAGTAGCGTAACCTGACTGTTGTGTGATCATGGCTGGGTAAAACATGAAGAAGGCTAATGCCGCACAAATGTAGCAAGCTCACGGTACAATAGCCATGCAGACAAGGGGAGTCACTGATGAACGTGAATCCTTTCCTGACCTAAGCGATGATCAATGGATAGCCCTACTAAACATTTTTAACAGCCACAAGAATATTACATCCACTGAAAAACTCACTAGTAAGCAAGTGAAAAATTCTTGATTGCTAGATGCAAGAGCTTTAAATCATATGGCAGGTGATATAAGTTTGTTGACAAACATAGTTGATGTCTCACCTTGTCCTATTAGGCTACCTGATGGAAGAAATGCAATTGCAGACAAGGAAGGAACAATAAATTTTGGGAAAGGCCTAACTTTGAATAATATGTTATATATCTCCAATTTAATGTGTAACCTTATTTCTATCTCTTAATTGATATATGATTCAAACTATGCAGTTACTTTTTCTAATAAATTATGTGTAATATAAGACCGCATTTCGAGGATAGTGATTGATGTGGGTGAACTACAAAATAGGGTCTATCATTTTCGCACAGTGACTTTTGTCCAAGTGTGCAAAGCAAGTGGAACTGACTCTTTTACCATATGGCATAGGCATATGGGATATCCTGCAAGTCAAATAGTTAATTTACTTCTTGGTATTCAAATTAGTGATAAACATGAGAAAGTTTGTGATTTTTGTTTGAGAGTTAAGTAAACAAGAGATGTTTTTATTCTAAGTAAAAAATAAAGCCATTGAACCCTTTGATTTAATACATTGTAATGTGTGGGGTGCTTATTGTGTTCGTTCTTCTTGTGTTGCTTCTTATTTTTTAACCATTGTGGATGACTTTTCTCTTGCTTTGTGGATTTATTTATTAGTAGAAAAGAGTGAAGTTAGGAACATTCTTAAAAATTTTTGTACTATGATGAACACTTAATTTAACAAGTCCATGAAAATTGTGAGAAGTGATAATGGAGCTGAATTTAAAGCCTTGAAATCTTATTTCATTGAACATGAAATAATTCATCAAACTTCCATGGTTAACATCTCTTAATAAAATGGCCGTGTGGAGAGAAAACATAGGCATATTTTATATGTAGCTCGAGCTCTCCAATTCAAGCTAATCTACCTATTGAATTTTGGAGAGAATGTATTCTTACTACAGGAGACTTGATAAATCACACTCCTACCACTTTTCATAAAGATAAAAGTCCTCATGAAGTGTTGTTTAGTAAGACCCTTATTTATTCTTATATTCGCAATTTTGGGTGTCTGTGTTATGTGTTACGTGTAAAATGATTTATTAATTAGCGCAAGTTCACACTATCATAAACAAGTAATAAAGTGATGAGAAAGTATCATTCCCACGAAGATTGTTTCACTAAGTACTAAAATTAATAATCCTAATACTATTTGGCAAATCGATTAGTTGGAAATGAAGTGAGTAAATAAAGATTGATGCAAAAGATATTTAAAATAAAAATGAATGCAATTGGAGTAAAGATAAAAATGAATGAAAAACCTAGGGATCATACTTCACTTAATAATTTCGGATTGAATCATCTATCTACACTAATCCAATTTTAACTCCCTTAATTGATAGTTGAGTTTCCCTAAATTAATTACTAGCCTTTTCCAAGGTCAAGTAATTCTATAATTAATTGCTAATTCACTATATTCCTATGTGAATTAAAACAACTAATCATGCATTAGGATTTATGGAACTCATTAAGACTACATAAACCATATGAATATATTCCTATTTCATATGCAATTTACGATTTTAATTATAGGTTCCATACACATGTATCTCCTTCCGGTCTCAACATATATATTGAGTTCATTCAAAAGGTGGCCAATCAATTGAAAGTATTAAGAGCAATAATTAAAACTCAATCTTGGAAAGAAAATCGAAATTAGTTTCAATAGATTAGAATTCAATCCGTTATTATCAAGTTACGTCATCACCCTAGGAAGATAAAAAATTAGAACATAATGAAATTAAAAGCAAACTCAAAATAAAATAGAAACATCATCACATTCATGATACAAGCATAAGATTATAATTACAAATGCATGAAAATAGAAATACTATCCATCCATATAGGAGGTAAAACCTTCCATATTGGAGGAAAACCTAGCCTTCCATGTAGGAGGCATACAAGAACTAAGAATGCATAAACTAAACTACTATCTAAGATGCATGAATCAATGCTTTCTGCAAATAATCTCTACTTCTACCTATTTATAGGTGAATGAATCAGCTGCAAGTCATAAATCTTGACCATTAGCTATCAATCACATTCTTTAGCTACCATTCATGGTCTTTAACTACCCTTCTTGATTTTTGCATCAATAATTCTTCTGATTTGTTGGAAATTTTTCACCACTAGAATGGTAGATTTACATCTTCCTGTCAACATAGAAGTTGTAGAGCCGGATCTTAACTTTCAAATGCCATAAAGAACTCCTAATTTTGACATTTCTATCTCAAGTTATGATCAGATTAGTAACCAAAGGTTAGATTCCGCCAGAACCACTATTTCATCTTCCAAGCAGCATTTGAGATCCTTAGATCCTGAACTAGGCTTTTCTTTAAACATGAAAGTTGTAGGGCTTTTTCTTAGATTTTTAACCATATAAAGAACAACCTAATCCAACATCTAGAACTCCAGATATAGCCTAAAACCTAAAACAGGGTTAAAATACAGCATTATCTAAAAGATTTGATTTCATTTCAAATTCAAGACTCATTCACAAAATATAACTAAATTTATTAAATTAAACAAGATAATATCCAAAAATTCATCATACAAGGGAAAATAAATATGTAAATATTTTACATATCAAATTCCCCCACACTTAAGTTTTGGACGTCCTCGGACAAATACAAAAAAGAAGAAAACTAATACTAATACTAATACTAATCTTCCCATGAGATAAAAAGTACAAAAACATAAGAAAGATAATTAAAGTACAAAGATATCATAGCATTTATGAATAAAAAAATCTTGACATATAAAACTAAAAAGGGATTGCAACTTCATTTGAGAAGGATTGAACCAAAATGATATAATCACTGCAACTTATCCTCTCTCAAGTGTTTATGGGCAAGTGTTTCACTCAAATTCATCCTATCAAAGATTGCACTACCATAGGCTTGCATAAATTTTCAATCTCCACTACTTGATTTACATGCACACTTCAAATCAAAAGGTCTTATTAAGGATTGTAATGAGGCTAAGGTAAAGGAAAGATAAAACAGGGATATGAAAGGCTAAAGCAAGGAAAGAAATTAATAGAGTAATTAAAACATAGGTAATCTCTAAATAATTTTATTTCAACATAACAGCCCAAGATTCAAATTCAAGTACACATCAATTTCTCTCTTCTTCTTCTTCTCTTTTTTATTATTATTATTTATTATTTTTTTATTTTTTTAAACCATTTTTTTCTTTTTTTCTTTTCTTTTTGAATAAAAACCTTTGCAACTTTGAAGTTAATAATACATATTCCCCCACACTTTGTCAAAAACTTATTTTTCAAAGATTCAAATGCTCTACTAATCCCTAGGGTTAAGTAAAGATAATTGATATTTCATTAAATGAAATATTAATGAGCTAAAACATAGAAACGGTTAATTAGGCTCAAATGGGTTTATCAATGGTAAAATTGCAGGGTTAGCTATTTGGTTCTAATTGAAAAGAAAAAAAATGCCTTTATCATATCGAGTATGCATTTAAATTGTAATCTCAACCAAATTTTATACAAGTTCTAGAGTGACAACTTAATAGGTGAATATCACACACAAGAAATATAATATTGATTCAACAAGTAGGCTCAAAATCTCATGGTTAAAGGTTTCCAACTCAATCCATCCAACTCAGAATCCATTGCCAAACCTATTAATTCTAAGAAGTAAGAAAGTTGTTCAATCATGCTATGAAATCTTTGAAATTATTGAAAAGAACCTAATAAGCAGGAAATTATTTTTTTATTTTTTAATTTTTATTATTTTTTAGGATGCGTATCAAGAGCAAAAAATAACTCTTTACTCAGCCATCCTTTTTTTTATATAATAAATCTCATGGTTTTACTACCAAAATATCCTAAAAAGTAAATTTTTTTTAATTCCCCCCCACATTTAATGTAGACATTGTCCCCAATGTCTTCAGTAGATTAGCAAAAAGGGTTTATTAAAAGGAAATGCATAAGCAACTCACACATAAAAGAAATTTTAGGAGTAAAACCATAAGAGTAAAGAAAGTTACAACCGGAGAGTGGCGTCTGGCTCATGCTTTTGACTGCTGGTTGGAGATTACCAATCTATCTTTTTCACTAATGGATCTAGTTTAGGTGTATAGCCTTGTAGTTGGTCAATCAGCTGATCAGCAGTTAAGGTAGACATTATGGCACGGCGAGTCGCTTGGGGTATGAATCCCTATTCCACAGCTTGATCTAAAAAAGACAACAAACTATCATAAAAATCATTAATATTTAATAAACCTACTGGCTTTGGATGAAAGTTCAATTTAATCCAATATGCAATGCTGGAAATTCCATCTAATGCTTCTAAACCACTAGGTAAAGTAATAAAGGTTTCAGCACTATAAAGCATGCATCCAATATGTTCAGGCAAGTTTGAAACCTTTAATGTTTTACCGATGACGTATTTCTCATCATCTAAACCATTCACAAGGATACTCAATATTTTGCTTTCTCTAATATTGGTAGAAATTGCTGTACTTCCTTTTAAGCTATGAAGCCCTCCTCCATACACACAGGAAATCTTTCTAGCAGCTAATGCATTACTAAGTTCAGTTGCTGCTATCAGATATTCTACATTCTTTCCAACAAAAGATTCACCAAAAACACAGATAGATTTAAATCTACATTTTGATAGTTTCTCAACCTCTTCCTCTTCTTTACTCTCACTTTCAAACATTTTGTAAAGTGTGATTTTTGAAATGCATCTTTATAATACAAAAGTAGAAACAAAGAAATCACGTAAATAAGACAATATCAGAAAAAGATAAAAAAATTACTGTGCAAAACTGATAAGTGTAATAATGGCGTGAACAAAGTAGAATACGAAATGTAAAGAAAGTCAAAAAGTTACTAAAAAGGTAAACTTAAAAGGAAGAGAAATGTATAGAAAGTTAAAAAGCAGCTGTAAAGATAAAAAGATAAAGGAAAAGTAAAGTAGACAAATATTAATATGTATAGTAGTTGTGATTGTGGCTCACATCCTCCTCTAATTTTTCATTCAATAATGGCTTAAACGGCTTCTATGAGCCGAGGATTTGCTTCCCATCCAATTTTCTTATAAATTGGCAAATAGGATCTTTTACAGTTAGATCCCCAAGACTGTGGCATTCATTTTCTGTATTGAATAAATTCATTAAATTAAGAAGAATAGCATGAACATCTCCACTAGGATGCGTCTCAAAAGTCCGAATGATATCATCCAATGACTCTTTACTCAGTCCATCCTTTATGAATCGAATTTTGTCCTCTCGATTTACTGAAATCATTCCTTTATTCCTACAGAGCTTATTACAATTCCACCTTGCACACTTATGGCAGACTCTTATTCTTTTAGCCTTTCTCTTTTTAGAGTAAGAACTTCTTCCCATACCTGACATACGTCTAATAAATGATTCATTAAACTCATCTACTAAAGATACCTTAGCTTTAATAATCCAGCGTATATCTTCAGGAAGACCCAAATGCTTAAATGCCTTCATTCTTTCAAATCGACAGTTGTAGATTTTCCTGAGCACATCTTTGGGAAGAGTAGGGAATTTGCTTTTAAGCTTTACAAGGGATTCCTCCATGATGAGAATGATGAAAGATGAAATTGTGAGTGAAAAACGCTGTGCGATGTGTGCTTAAATAAGTCAGAAGAAAAGAAATGAGAAGAGAAAGAAGTCTTGGGTTGCCTCCTAAGTAGATGCCTTTTTTTAACGTCTTTAGCTAGATAAAGTCCTAACCCATTGCTTTATTTCCTATTTTTTCTTTTTTTTCTTTTTTTTAATACTTACCAGCTAGCTCCTCGAGCATGATGATAGTGTTGATGGTGTTGAATGCACTGTCATTATATTCTTTCAATCTTTGCCTATTCACTTTGAATTTTCTATCACCATCTTGAATCTCTATAGTTCCATATGGCCAAACTTGAACCACAATAAAAGGCCCTGACCACCTTGATCTTAATTTTTTTAGAAAGAGTTTTAACCTTGAGTTGTAGAGAAGTACTTCTGCCCTAGTGTGAACTCCTTCCTTATAATTCTCTTATCATGCCACATTTTTGTCTTCTCCTTGTAGAGCTTAGCATTTTCATAAGCATGTTGGCGAAATTTTTCAAGTTCATTTAGTTGCATTAGCCTTCTTTCACCAGCTATCTTCAAATAAAAATTTAATGCCTTTACTGCCCAGTATGCCTTGTGCTCCAATTCAACTGGAAGATGACATGCCTTGCCATATACCAATTGGTAAGGAGATATACCAATTGGAGTCTTGAATGTTGTTCTATAAGCCCATAATGCATCATCCAGCTTCTTTGTCCAATCTTTCCTGTTGGAATTCACTACCTTCTCTAGAATCCATTTCAACTCTCTATTTGATATCTCTACTTGCCCATTGGTCTGTGGATGATAAGGAATTGCCACCTTATGAGTTACTCCATATTTAGTGAGCACAGATTGAAGTTGTTGATTGTAGAAATGCTTGCCTCCATCACTTATTATTGCTTTAGGTACTCCAAACCTTGTGAATATATTCTTTCTCAGGAACTTCACAACCACTCCAGAATCATTTGTAGGAGACGCTACTGCCTGTACCCATTTGGATACATAATCTACAGCCATTAGAATGAATTGGTTGCCAAATGAAGATGGGAAAGGACCCATGAAGTCAATACCCCATACATCAAATAATTCTACCTCCAGAATGTTGGTCAATAGGGTTTCATGTCTCTGAGAGATGTTTCCTGTTCTCTGACATTTATCACATGCGGCTACATAGGCTTGAGAGTCGTTGAATAGGGTAGGCTAATAGAATCCAGATTGAAGAACCTTAGTAGTAATTCGATTTGCTCTAAAATGACTGCCATATGGGGATGAATCACAATAGGAAAGGATACTAGTCTTCTCTTCTTCTGGAACACATCTCTTTATGATTCTATCTGGGCAATGTTTATGCACAAATGGATCTTCCCAGAAGTAATACTTCATATTGGCTAAGAATTTCTTTTTTTGTTATCTAGAGAGCTTGTATGCCATCATCTCACTTACTAGATAATTCACAAAGTCAGCATACCATGGAGTTGATAATGATTTTACATTAAACAACTGCTTATTTGGAAAGGACTCTTGAATTGGCAGCTCTGGTTCAAGCTTGGAAAGTTCAAGTCGAGAAAGGTGATTTGCAATGAGGTTCTCGGTCCCTTTCTTGTCTCTGATCTCCAAATCAAATTCTTGTAACAGAAGTACCCATCTGATTAGTCTAGGCTTTGTATCTTTCTTCTCTATCAAGTATTTTATTGCTGAATAGTCCATCCAGACTAAGACTTTTGAGCCAATTAAGTAGGCTCTGAACTTATCAAAGGCAAATACAATAGCAAGGAGCTCTTTTTCAGTTGTTGAATAATTTATTTGGGCTTCATTGAGTGTTCGGCTGGCATAATAGATTGCATGAAAAATCTTATTTTTTCTCTGGCTTAAGATTACTCCAACTGCATAGTCACTTGCATCACACATTATTTCTAACAAAAAATTCTAATCTGGAGTGACAATGATTGGTGCTAAGATTAAGGCTTTCTTCAAAGTTTGGAATGTTGACATGCAATTCTCATCGAACACAAATGGAATGTCCTTCTCCAATAATTTGCATAGCAGTTTTGTGATCCTTGAGAAATCCTTAATGAATCGCCTGTAAAAACCAGCATGGCCCAGAAAACTCCTAATGCCTTTGATTGTCACAAGTGGAGATAATTTTTCAATAGTTTCAATTTTTGCTCGATCAACTTCAATCCCATGAATTGAAACTTTGTGTCTCAGTACGATACCTTCTTTCACCATGAAGTGGCATTTTTCCCAATTCAGTACAAGGTTGGTCTCCACACAGCGTTGTAGCACCTTTTTCAAATTAGCTAGATAGAGATCAAAAGATTCCCCAAACACTGAGAAATCATCCATGAATACTTCAATAAAATTTTTCACCATATCTGAAAAGATTGCCATCATTGTCCGTTGGAAGGTTGCAGGAGCATTGCACAATCCAAAAGGCATTTTTTTGAAAGCGAATGTTCCATATGGGCAAGTAAAAATTATTTTCTCTTGATCTTCAGGAGCAATCAAATTTTGGTTGTAACCAGTGTATCCATCAAGGAAGCAGTAATAAGCTTGTCTCGCCAATTTATCTAAGCATTTGATCTAGGAATGGTAAGGGAAAATAATCTTTTCTAGTAGCTTTGTTAAGCTTCCAATAGTCAATGCAAACTCTCCATCTGATCAGTATTCTCTGCAGGATCAGCTCATTATTTTTATTTGGAACCACTGTCATGCCTCCCTTTTTTGGTACGACTTGGACAGGGCTCACCCATGGACTATTAGAAATTAGGTAGATAATGCCAGCATCTAACCATTTGAGCACTTCTTTATGAACTACCTCCTTCATATTTGGATTGAGCCTTCTTTGATGTTCTACATAGGGTTTGGCATCTTCTTCTAGCAGTATTTTATGCATACAGATTGAAGGGCTTATTCCCTTAATATCTGCAATCGACTATCCTAGTGCGGACTTATGCTGTCTTAACACCCTTAGCAACTTTTCTTTTTCTTCAGTGGTTAAATCAGATGAGATGATAACTAGCAAGGCTGAATCCTCTTCTAGGAAAGCATACTTTAGATGAGTGGGTAGTGTTTTCAGCTCTAATTTTGGTGGCTTTTCAATTGAAGGAATTGGCTTTGGTGGTTTTTCTCTTAAATCTTCAAATGGCCTTTTTATGAAAATTAGTGAATTGGCTTTGAGATAGCTGACTTGTTCTAGAATTTTAGGATCAATAGTATGAGATGTATCCATCATGCTGACTGCTAAAGGTTGATTGGAGCAAATTTCATTTACTACTTCTCTGGTGCAGCTGCTTACTAAATCAACCTTAAAACAGGTATCACCCTCATCAGGAGGAGATAGGACTTTAAAAATGTTGAAGGACACTTGCTCATCTTGAATCTGTAAAGTCAGCTTTCCCTTCTGTACATCAATTAGAGCTCATCCAGTTGCAAGAAATGGTCTCCTAAGAATAATAGGAATTTCTTGATCTTCTTCCATGTCAAGCACTATGAAATTTACTAGGAAGATGAATTTATTGGTGTGTGTCCTAGAACCAATCATATAGATGATTGAAGTTATACACAATGCATTATGTTTTATTTTAGGCAATTTAATTATTATATTTTATTTTTATAATTTTATTATTATTATGCGTAATTTATAACTTAATATAATAATTATCCTTGGAATAGCTTTGCTATTCCTAAAATGCTCCTAGTCAAGTATTATTACGAAAAGGATAGTAATAATATATCGAGACTAGCATATATAGTGACTAATGATTACAAATCATGGATATATGATATCAAGTCAATACATGAGTATATTGCTAGTGAACAATGTACTGGACTAACCCACTATGAGAATATTGCATGGATAGACGTGTCATAAGTTATTCTCATATGATCACAAATACACATAAAACCTTTGACCTGAAGTCACTATGGTTTCCTACATGAGGAATTACTCACTTTAATATTATCCCATGTCACCTTTAATCAGGATGACAAGTAGGGCATTGATTGAGTGTGTCATAAATCGTGCAGAGGGAAGTGAGTGATGTAGATGAGATTTTGTTACTCTCGTATAAAAGAAAAATATCCTTGTGCCCCTTGATTGAGTGAGACTTAGAAATGTATGGCTATGCTCAATTGAATTAATATGTGATATTAATTATTTATTTTAAGTCTATTCAGTATCAAGAAATATAAATTGAACATTGACGAGGATGACACATTCCATGCCTCTAGTTCAATTTGGATATTATTATAAAAGGGTTATGATGCAAAATGTTGATCATGTATTAGGTGGATGTCGAATTACAAACATTCTTACTACTTGAGTGGCAGTGATGTATTGCTAGATACCGCTTACTGTCTATGGCTCAATAATGAGTCATTGTTAACGTAGAAAGAACCTACAGGGTCACACAAAAGGAGTAGGAATAAGACAATAATTAATTGAACTTTAATTATATTAATATCTAATTAATTGGACTTATTTTCGTGTATATATATATTATTAAGAATAATAATTTACGTAATATATATATATATTATGTAATATTATTTGATATTAAAGTAATATCAAATAATTATCTTATCAGATATTAGATAAATATATTATGAGATAATATTATTTTGATATTTAATAACTATATGCAATTATCTAATATTAAGATATTTATATTATAAGATAATATTATTATCTAATATTAGATAATTAATAGATAAGTCCTATCTCTTTCCATTATCTCTGGGATAAGGATAAGATGAGTAGTTAAGTGTGATTAGGATTTTGGAAGCCTTATCGTAGTAGTATTGGGATTATAACTTGCCTAAGTTCTATAAAAAGGGACTTGAGGGCAGCACTTTAACAACACGTTCAAAGCTTCCATATAAACCCTAAATCACTCAGAAAACATCTAATCCTAATTCTTAGAGAGAAAAACGCATCCTAGCAGATTCGTGGAGGGTGAGAGGTCGTTGTTCACTCCGTGTGGATACCGTAGAGATGTTATACCTTCTGGTCGGCGTTTGATTCATTTGCTCCCAAGTTTTGATCAGTAGAAACACAAGTGCCCAATAGGTAAAACCTTAATCATTGATTTATGTCTTTTGCATAGATCCTAGGTAGAATTCGGATCAAATTTTTGAATTTCCGCTGCATATGATAATCCAAATTCCCAATAGAATTTATTAACTTTTACTAGCACATCTTCAAGGATTCCACATGGATGCTTTATTGAACAATTTGCTAGCTGTAGTGACATGGTAGTTGGTTTCACTTTTCTTAATCCTAGCTTCTTGTAGATGGATAATGGCATCAAATTTACACTTGCACCAAGGTCACATAAGGCTTTTTTGAATTCACACTCTCCAATAGTACAGGGTATGCAGAAACTCCTAGGGTCTTTAGGCTTTGGTGGTAGTTTCTTTTGGAGAATTGCACTGCACTCTTCAGTTAAGGCTATTGTTTCAAAATCCTTCAATTTGTGTTTCTTTGATAAAATCTCCTTCATAAATTTTGCATAACTGGACATTTAGGTTAAAGTTTCAGCAAATGGGATGTTGATATGCAACTTCTTAAACACCTCTAGAAACTTGCTAAACTGCTTGTCTAGCTTAGCTTTCACCAATCTTTGAGGAAATGGAACTGGGGGAACATATGGTGGAGGATTATCTAGAAAAGTCATTCTTCCTGGAATCACCTTATCTTCTTTCTGAGCTTCTTCATTTTTCTTCCTTGATTCTAGTTCATTTAACTGCTTCCCACTTCTTAATGAGATAGCTTTTACGTGCTCTCTAGGATTTCTTTCAGTGTCACTGGGTAAAGTGCTTAGTTGTCTGAAATTCAGCATACTTGCAATTTGGCCCATTTGCACTTCCAAATTTTTTATTGAAGTTACTTGACTTTGCATGGTTGCTTCTTGATTCTTAAGTGCAGCTTCTATTCTGACCATGAATTAGGAAGTATTCATGGTTAATTGAGTCAATGCTTCTTCTAAATTTGCCTTTGATTGTGGTGGTGATTGCTGAATTTATTGTTAATAATTCCCTTGAGGTTTGAACACATTCTGATTATTTCTCCACCCTAAATTAGGGTGGTTTCTCCATCCTAGATTGTATGTGTTTGAGAAAGGATCATTTTGACGATTTTGATTCTCCACATAGTTAGCTTGTTCAGGTTGAGAAAGAATGAATGGATTGCCTTCTTAGCATTGTGTGCTCATTTGAGGACCTCCACATAAATCACAAGTATCTGCAGGAGTTCTGATTGCATTTGCTTGAGCTGTTAATGAACTCACTTGCTTGGATATAGAGGCAACTTAAGAAGACAAAGTGGTTAGAATGTCTAGCTCATGGACTCCAAGTGCTTTCTTTAAAGTGTTACGTTTAGAAGGCCATTAGTAAGCATTTGTTGCCATCTCTTCCAACAGCTCCATAGCAGCTTCTATGCTTTTTCCCATTAATGATCCACCAACTACAACATCTACAAGTGTTTTGGTAGCATTAGACAATCCATTATAGAAAGTTTGTAGTTGCAGCCAATCTGGTAGCCCATGATGAGGATATCTTCTTAGCAGCTCCTTGTATCTTTCCCATGCTTCATAAAGGCTTTCCATGTCATGCTGGGTGAATGAAGCAATCTCATTCCTCATTTTTGCAGTTTTAGCTGGAGGAAAGAATTTTGCTAGGAATTTTTGTACTAATATGTTCCATGTAGTGATGCTCCCTACTGGTAAAGAGTGTAACCAGTTTTCAGCCTTATCCCTAAGTGAGAAAGGGAAGAGTCGCAACCTTATAGCATCATCAGAAACGCCATTGTGCTTGAATGTATCACAAATTTCCAGAAAGCTGGCTATATGTGCATTCGTATCTTCTACTGGAGAACCTCCAAACTAATTTGCTTGCATCATTTAAATTATGGTTGGCTTGATCTCAAAGTTATTGGCTGGTATAGGCGGTTTCCTAATCCCAGAAATGGTATCTATGACTGTTGGTGTGGCATAGTCACGGAGTGCTTTGGTGTCTGGTTCTTCTCTCAGATTTGCTATTGCTTTACTTTGATCTACAGTTGACTACTTCTGTATCTTTCGATTCCTTCGACAAGTTTTCTCGATCTCAAAATCAAATAGTAACGGCTCAGCAACTTTCGATCTCATCATACACTAGGACAAACCTGAAAAAAGAAAAGAAACACTAAAGAAAAAAATGTAAAATAAAAATCAAATTAGGATTAAGATTACTTGGTATTGATATTAATGATAACAATCCCCGGCAACGGCGCCAAAAACTTGTTACGTGTAAAATAGTTTATCAATTAGTGCAAGTGCACATTGTCATAAACAAGTAATAAAGTGATGAGAAAGTATCGTTCCCACGAGGATTGTTTCACTAAGTACCAAAATTAATAATCCTAATACTATTTGGCAAATCGATTAGTTGGAAATGAAGTGAGTAAATAAAGATTAATGCAAAAATATTTAAAATAAAAATGAATGCAATTGGAGTAAAGATAAAGATGAATGAAAGACCTAGGGATCAGACTTCACTTAATAATTTCGGATTGAATCATCTATCTACACTAATCCAATTTTAACTCCCTTAATTGATAGTCGAGTTTCCCTAAATTAATTACTAGCCCTTTCCAAGGTTAAGTAATTTTATAATTAATTGCTAATTCACTATATTCCTATGTGAATTAAAACAACTAATCATGCATTAGGATTTATAGAACTCATTAAGACTACATAAACCATATGAATATATTCCTATTTCATATACAATTTACGATTTTAATTATAGGTTCCATACACATGTATCTCCTTCCGGTCTTAACATATATATTGAGTTCATTCAAAAGGTCGCCAATCAATTGAAAGAATTAAGAGCAATAATTAAAACTTAATCTAGGAAAGAAAATCGAAATTAGTTTCAATAGATTATAATTCAATCCGTTATTATCATGTTACGTCATTACCCTAGGAAGATAAAAAATTAGAACATAATGAAATTAAAAACAAACTCAAAATAAAATAGAAACATCATCACATTCATGATACAAGCATAAGATTATAATTACAAATGCATGAAAATAGAAATACTATCCATCCATGTAGGAGGTAAAACTTTCCATATAGGAGGAAAACCTAGCCTTCCATGTAGGAGGCATACAAGAACTAAGAATGCATGAACTAAACTACTATCTAAGATGCATGAATCAATGCTTGCTGCAAATGATCTCTACTTCTATCTATTTATAGGTGAATGAATTAGCTGCAAGTCATAAATCTTGACCATTAGCTACCAATCACATTCTTTAACTACCATTCATGGTCTTTAACTACCCTTCTTGATTTTTGCAGCAACAATTCTTCTGACTTGTTGGAAAATTTTCACCATCAGAATGGTAGATTTACATCTTCTTGTCAACATAGGAGTTGTAGAGTCGGATCTTAACTTTCAAATGCCACAAAGAACTCCTAATTTTGACATTTCTATCTCAAGTTATGATCGGATTAGTAACCAAAGGTCAGATTCTGCCAAAACCACTGTTTCATCTTCCAAGCAGAATTTGAGATCCTTAGATCCTGAACTGGGCTTTTCTTTAAACATGAAAGTTGTAGGGAGTTTTCTCATATTTTTAACCATATAAAGAACAACCCAATCCAACATCTAGAATTCTAGATATTGCCTAAAACCTGAAACAGGATCAAAATACAGCATTATCTAAAAGATTTGATTTCATTTCAAATTCAAGACCCATTCACAAAATACAACTAAATTTATTAAATTAAACAAGATAACATCCAAAAATGCATCATACTAGGGAAAATAAATATGTAAATATTTTACGTATCATTATGCCTACAATCGACCCCACCAAAAGGACAAGTTTGGTAAGAGAAGTAGGAAATGCATTTTTGTAGGATATCCTTATGGAAAAAAAGGATGACATCTCTATGGCTTGGAAAGTAGGGAATATTTTGAGTCTCGTGATGTTGTGTTTTGTGAAAATGAGTTTCCTTTCATTGATCACTCCTATATAGTAAATAAATCTCATGCCCCCACACAGATCTTATGGAATGATGGATCTCCTTTCATTGATAAATCTAGCACAGGTATGCTTAGTGTAAGGGGGAGTAGTCAAGTTGAGATATACATTAGAGGGAGGTTCAAATCCAAATCCCTTAGATGAGAATGTTGTGCCAGCACCACCTATAAATGAACCCCTTGGTCAAGGTTACAGAGAGTGTCATCCACCAAGCTAACTTAAAGATTATCTATGTCATACTGTGCGTTATGTTAATGACTCCACTGCTAAAGCATTCACTCCATCACAATCCTCAAGTACGTTATATCCTATTGCACACTATGTGACTTGTAATAATTTTTCTATGAAACATAGACAATTTCTTGCAACAGTGACTTCTGGGCATGAGCCACCTTGATTCTTAGACATTGTTTGAGACTTTTTATGTCGCAAAGCCATGAAAGAAGAAATAGATGCCTTAGAAAAGAATGACACTTGGACATTAACAATACTTCCACTCGAAAAGAAAGCTATTAGTTGTAAGTGGGTGTATAAAATTAAGTATAAATCAAATGGGACCATGGAACGTCATAAAGTGAGACTAGTTGTTCGAGGAGATAGTAAAAGAGAAAGAATTGATTATAATGAGACTTTTACACTAGTCGCAAAGATGGTTACAGTTCGAACACTTTTAGTTGTTACTGCTGCTTAATCATGGATACTACATCAGATGGATGTTCATAATGCTTTCCTGCATGGTGATTTGGATGAGGAAGTTTATATGCAACTACCTTTCGGCTTTTCTAGTGTAGATCTTGAGAAAGTGTGCAAGCTTCAGAAGTCTCTTTATGGCTTAAGTCAAGTGCCATGAAATTGGTTTGCAAAACTTACTACTGCATTGAAGAAATAAGGGTTCAAACAATCCCATGCTGATTACTCACTTTTCACTTATCATGAAGGGAATGTGATTTTGAGTGTTCTAGTGTATGTTGATGATCTCATCATTGTAGGGAACAATGGAGATATGATTAAATGATTCAAATAGTATCTTAGCACATGCTTTTACATGAAGGATCTTGGCTTTTTGAAGTATTTTTTAGGTCTTGAGGTGGCCCAAGGACCTCAAGGGATTTTCTTGTGTCAAGGCAAATATTCTTTGGATATTATCTCAAAAACTGGGTTGTTAGGAGCTAAACTGGCTAGTTTTGCTCTTGAGCAAAATCATGGATTAGCCCTTGCTAATGGAGCTATTTTGGAGGATCTGAAGAAATATCGTCTCATTAGGAGACTTATCTATTTAACCACATCTCAGCCTGAACCTAATTATTCTATGCACATCCTAGCTCAATTCATGCATTTTCCTCGTCAGGAACATTAGGATGCTATAATAAGGGTGGTTTGATATTTTAAAGCTAATCTATGACAAGGAAATTTTCTTCGATCAGATAATGATTTACACCAATATGCTTACTGTGACTCTGATTAGGCCAACTGTCCTCTCAGTAGACGCTCATTAACAAGATATTTTGTTTTATTGGGCTAGTCCCCTATATCCTAGAAAACTAAAAAGCAGGCCACAGTTTCCTATTCCTCAGTAGAGGTTGAATATAGGTCTATAGCTACTATAACTTTTGAATTGAAATAGCTTAAAACTCTTTTGGGTGACTTATGGGTACCACATACTCAACCTATGTAACTTTATTATGATAGCCAAGTAGCCATTTATATCACAACTAATCTAGTATTTCATGACCGCACCAAGCATACTAAGGTAGACTGTTATTTCATTCATGATGAAATCCAAGCTGGCAATATTGCCACTATGCATGTACGGACCTACAATCAGTTTGCAGATATCTTAACTAAAACTCTTGGGAAACAATAATTTAACTTTCTTCTGGGCAAGTTGGGCATTCAAGATTTTTATGCGCTAACTTGAGGGGGTATTAGGAGAATCATATTAATTATAGTAATTATTTAGGAGAATCATCTTAATTATGTTAATTATTTCATTGCGATCTCATTATTGATATTTAGGATATCTTATACAATTATGATTAATCATGATCAATACATATTAGGAATGATTCTAGAAATAGGAATCATAATCAATGCATATCAGGAAAGATTCTAGGAATAGAAAATTTAGGAATTTGTTCTTTTCATAATTTATATATATTGTACACATTTGTTATTGGAATAAGATATACAAGATTACAACAACAATTATCTTTGTTATGCTATTTTAAAGGATTATGCTTGGTTTTGGATGATGAAAGGTGAAAGAAGAAATGAAAATGTGGAAACTTCATACTATATTTTTCAGAATTCATCCTGAGTTTATAATTGATATGATTCAGGATGGCAATGTGATCATTGAGAAAAGTTAGGGGAATCCCAAGGTTACAAAGGATGGTGTTATTGTTGCCAAAAGTATCAAATTCAAAGATAAAGCCAAAAATGTTGGTGCAAATCTTGTGAAGTAGGTAGCCAAGGCTACTAACACTGCTGCTGGATATGGTAATCACTACTTTCCAAAAAAGCTCATGCCTCAAAATATGCTTGGGTCAACCATGTCTCAAGGAACATAGTGATGATCTAAGGTCATCTGTGTCTTTATAAGTTCAAAAACCATTTGAATGAACCATATGTTGTTTGCTTTATTTGATGCCTTTTGATCTTACAGAGTTGATGCTAATTCTCTTTTTCTAGGTACTACTTGTGTTACTATTCTGACTTAGGTAATACTTTTAGAAGCTTGCAAGTCAATTGCTGCTGGTGTAAATATCATGGATTTGTGTAATGGTATAAACAAGGCTGTTGAAGCTGTAATTAATGATTTGAAAAGCAGAGAAATAATGATAAGCACACAAGAAGAAATAACCCAGGTGCAATGACATTTCAAGAGACTATTCCCATTGCTCCTTGAAGTTGATTAACATTTTTACTTTAGAATGTGTAATTGTTTATGTTAGTAGATAAGTAGCATTATATCCTACATTACTTATGTTTTATGATATGTATTTTCTATTATATTATATATAGTGATTGCTAAACTCAATTGAGGATATGGCATTACAAATTTTCTTCTAATTAACATGGTATTTAGAGCTTTCTAGATTTTTTTCTTCCACCCCAATTCAAAAAAAAAAGAGAAAACCCAGCTCTCTCTCTTTCTTTTTCAATTTTTTATGCATGAGTAAAGTCACAGTGGGGCCAGCGGTAATTTGAGCTGCATATCAGTGTGAGGCCAGATTTCAAAGGTGCTGTTTGGTGGCGGAGGAGAGTTGCAGCGTACTGTTTGGCGAAGTTGACGTAGTTCTGGCCACCGAAAGAAGGATCTGGGCACACGAAGGGACAGATTGCAGCAAGGCGATCCAGGATAGGTAGCGCATGACTCACACGTGCGTGGTGTACAGCGGCCCGTGAAGCCCGCGTGCAAAGGAGATTGGCGGTGCATGAAGGATTTGCAGATAGTGATCTTGACTGAGGCACTATTTCGGAGGTTTTTGAGTAGCCCTGTAAGGTTTTTTTTATGATTTTATGACTCCAAGTAGTGTTTTCTATTTTTTTGATAATTTTTTGGTTTTAATTTGCTGGTTAGATAAGTTTATTCATTATGGATGTTGGTTCTAATTTGACAAGGAAGTTTGGGGGTCCTAATAACCCAGAAAAATTAAGAAACAATGGTAAATTACTGTCTGATAGTAAATATGCTAAGTATTTGCAATTGAAGGCCTCTTTATAGTCGCCACCTACTTAATCCACTGCCTCAATAGTTCAAATAGGTAATCCCATTACATGTCTCTCCAATTCCAGTTTTAGATGGGTCATTGATTCTAGAGCCACTGATCATATGACTGGTCAAATAGGTATGGTGTCTTCCTTTAATACCTCACATCCTTTTCATGTTACTTTAGCTAATGGGTCTACTGCTCCTATTATTGGAAGTGGTATGGTTAATATTACTTTTGATATTTCTCTATCTAACATTTTGTGTCTCCCAAATTTTCCATTTAATTTACTTTTAGTTAGCTAAATTACACGTACTTATAATTGTGGTGTTTTCTTCTTTACTAGTTATTATGTGTTTCAGGATCTGTTAATGAAGAAGATTTTTAGTAGGGGATATGAATCTGAGGGATTATACATACTAGATGACAAAGTTACTCAATCAATTACTGCTACTGCTACCCCTACTCCACATCAATTGTATTGTCATTTTGGTCACCCCTCATTGGTATCTTTACAAAAGTTATGCCCTAACTTAGAATCTATTTCTTGTTTAGATTGTGAGTCTTGTCAATTTGCTAAACAACATCATCAATCATACGTTCCTAGAATTAATAAGTGAGTTTCATCTCCATTTGAGTTAGAGCATTCGGATATTTGGGGGCCTTGCCCAGTTGCTTCAAAATCTGATTTTCATTATTTTGTATCTTTCATGGATGATTATACAAGAATGACTTTGCTCTATTTAATAAAAAATCACTCAGAATTGTTTCATATCTTTCATACTTTTCATGTTAAAGATACAAATCAGTTTCACATAACTATTCGTAATTTTCAAAGTGATAATGCTAAAGACTATTTCTCTGCACAGTTTTCAGCCTATTTATCACAGCATGGTATAATTTATCAGTCATCTTGTGCTATTACTTCACAATAAAATGGAGTAGTTGAACAAAAAAATTGACATTTAATGGAAGTTTCTCGTGCCCTTTTATTTTAAATGAAGTATCCTAAAGTTTTTTAGGCAGATGCAGTTTCTACAACTTATTTTTTGATAAATCGCATGCCTTCTTTAGTCCTTGATGGTTAGGTACCTTTTTCTACTTTGTTCCCTTCTAAGTCCTTATTTTCTATTCCTCCACATATTTTTGGGTGTACATGTTTCATTTATGATAATCATCCATAGGTATCCAAATTGGATCCTAGGTTTTTGAAATGTGTTTTTCTTGGATATTCTCGCACTCAAAAAGGGTATCGGTGTTTTTCTCCTAACTTAAATCATTACATTGTATCTTCTGATGTTACCTTTTTCGAATTTACTTCATTCTTTGGGTCTTCTCCATCTTCCTCCACCTTGCTAGATTCAAAACTTGTTGATGAATACTTCCTTGTATCTTTGCCCTCACCAAATCTACAGGTTTCTCCACAACAGAATTGGACTCGACCTCCCATTAAATATTTTTATTCTCGTAGAGTGTAGGTACCTTCAACAGCTTCTCCACCAGACAACCACAATCATCTGGTTCAGACTTCATTCCAAATGATTCGTCAGCTTCACCTCCCCTACCGACTCCTTCTTTATCAGATGCTTCTCCTGTATCTTCTGATTTGGATCTACCTATTGCTCTTTGACAAGGTATTCGAACTTGTGCTCAGAAAGGTAACTCTAACCATCCGTATTCCATTTCCAACTATGTGTCATATTCTTCTTTACCTGCTTCTTCTCAATCTTTTATTGCTTTTTTAGACAGTATTACTATTCCTAAGTCATATTTTAAAGCCTTTTCTCATGATGGGTGGCGTGCTGCTATGGAGGAAGAAATGACAGCTCTTGAGGTAAATCAGAAATGGGATCTTGTGCTTTTACTTGATGGGAAACAATCCATTAGTTGTAAATGGGTATTTACTATGAAAGTGCATCCAGATGGTTCTGTTGCTCATTTAAAAGCTCGTTTAGTAGCTAAGGGATATGCTTAGACCTATGGAATTGATTATTCAGAGACTTTTTCTCTTGTGGCCAAAATTACTTCAGTTCGATTGCTTATCTCTCTTGCTGCTACTAATAACTGGTCTCTTCACCAGTTGGATGTTAAAAATGCCTTTTTACATGGAGATTTGCATGAGGAAGTGTATATGGAGCAACCTCCTAGGTTTGTTGCTTAAAGGGAGCGTGATAAGGTATTACGTTTGAAGAAATCATTATATGGATTGAAGCAATCTCCTCGAGCTTGGTTTGGAAGATTTAGTGAAGTAGTGACAGAATTCAAAACGAAAAAAAGTGATCATGATCACTCTTATTTTACAGGCAATCTAATTCAGGATGTATTCTTCTAGTTGTATATGTTGATGATATTGTGATTACTGGGAGTGACAAACTGGGTATTTCACAATTGAAAGCTTTTCTTCAGGCTAAATTCCAAACTAAAGACCTAGGAGCACTTAGATATTTCTTAGGCATTGAGATTGCTTAATGAAGGAAAGGACTTTTCTTATCTCCAAGAAAATATGTGCTTGACCTCTTGAATGAAATAAGGATGATTAGTGCTAAACCATACGAAACTCCTATGATTACAAATGTGAAACTTAGTCCGGAAGATGTGGAGTTACTTGAAGATCTTGAGCAGTACAGGAGATTGGTAGGAAAATTGAACTACCTTACTATAACTAGGCCTAGCATTGCCTTTCCGGTAAGTGTGGTTAGTCAGTTTATGAACTTTCCAAGAACCTCTCACTAGGATGCTCTTACACACATTTTGAAGTATTTGAAGAAGGCACCTGGTCAAGGAGTTTTATATAAAAATCATGGTCATTGCAGAGTGAAAGCTTTTTCTGATGCAGATTGGGTAGGATGTCCCATAGATCAGAGATTTACTTCTGAGTATTGTGTGTTTGTTGGAGGAAACCTTGTGTCATGGAAAAGTAAGAAACAAGCAGTTGTATCTCGCTCTAGTGTAGAGTCTGAATACTGAGCTATAGCTCCTGCTACATCTGAACTTGTATGGGTTGCTTACCTTCTTCAACAACTTAGCATCAAGGCTTATGGAATTATGCAATTATGGTGTGACAATCGAGCTGTTACTCATATTGCTTTGAATTCGGTTTTTCATAAATGAATTAAGCATGTAGAGGTTGACTGTCACTTTGTTAGGCAGAAGTTACAAGAAGGGGTTATCAGTCTTAGACATATTAGAACTGGGGAATAATTAGCTGATTTATTTACTAAGGCTCTTTCAGGAAAACGGGTTGATGGAATTTGTAACAAGCTGGGCATGATTGATATCTATAGCCCAGCTTGAGGGCGAGTGTTAGTAGATAAGTAGCATCACGTCCCACATCACTTATGTTTTATGATATGTGTTCTCTATTACATTATATATAATGACTGCCTAACTCAATTAAGGATATGACATTACAAATTTTCCTCTAATCAACAGTTTGGTCCTCTTTCTGTCATTAAATATCAGATAATATACATTGAGTACTACAACAAACAGCAATGGGCAAGGATTATGATTTTTTGGTTCTTTTATTGAAATTCTTATAATCAACAGAAATTTTGTTTAGACAAGCAGCTCATTTCTCTGTATTTTCTTTGGTGACATGCTTTTCTGTACCATAAGTCCAAAACATGGATGCTTTAAGAAAGTATGTTTGTACATGGGTCAAGTTTTCCTATTGTTTAACAAATTTGCTGGATTGGCATATTAAACAAAATTTTCAATTTTTTCCCCCACTTGGGCTTCTTTTTATTGCCATTCGTTCTTTAATTTTTACTATCTTGAATAAGTAGATGAAAACTGAATAGGCAAATTGATTGTAAGAATCCGCTGGTGCTGCTATTTGTTACTTAATTACTTGAAGTACTAATATATTTGCTCCATCTATGAATGAAATGTATTTGGCATCACTTCTATACGTTATACTTGTTTACTTTTCACTTGTTGGCCATTCATACCTTTCATATGGCAAGTAGGTTGATAGTATATCTGCAAATGGGGAGCGTGATATTGGAGACCTGTTGGCAAGAGCAATGGAGAAAGTGGGGAAGGAAGGAGTTATCACTGTTGCTGTGAGTTACTGCATCACTTTGTATGGATTTACTAAATCAGCAAACAAGAATTTGCAGTCAAGTTTATTCAAAGTTCTAAAGCTTGCAGGATGGGAATACTTTGGATAATGAGTTGGAAGTGGTAGAAGGAATGAAGCTAACAAGAGGCTACATTTCCCCCTACTTTATTATTGATCAGAAGACCTAGAAATGTGTAAGTGCAACAACATTTTGTCTTTGCCAATAACCATCTGAAACGTTCTCACAAATGGAACTGATATGTTAGCATGTGATAGATATTTCTACCATTTAGGATTTGCCTTTAATAAAGGAGATGCCTCGTTATTGTTAGTCTATTGTCTTAGGGCCATGAGCCAATTTCACTAAAGATTTTATTTGAAATTTGTCTCATTTTTAGTATGTTAATATTAGTTATTTAGGCAGCAATTTGGTCTCTATGTTGGAATTTAGGGCCACTTGGGTTTAGAAGTTTTAAAGATATAAAATGTGTGTGGATATGTTTTTATATTTATATTTATATTTATATTTTTTTTTACTTTTAAAAATTGTTTCCAAGTTTAAGGAAGACAAAGATTAGAGAATTCATTGGTGAAGCAAATAAGCAAAAGTTTCATTTAATTACAAAATTACTATCAAGAACAAAAGAACAAGTTTAGAGAAATGGGTTTGTTTGTTTACTATTTTTAAAAATAATTTTTTATTTTTAAAAAATAAAAGTTTTTGTCCTATAAACTGTTTTTAAAATTTTTTTTAAAAATTATTTATGGAATTCTTATCTTTTTTTAAAAAAAGAACAAGTTTTAGATTTTTTTGAACTTCTTCTTTTTCTTTAAAAAAAAATTCTCAATAGCAATTTTGTAATTAAATAAAATTTTTGTTTATTTGCTTCGCTAAATATCATCTACACATTATTTTTCTTGAATTCAGAAACAGTTTTTGAAAACCAAATAATAGTATTTAAAAATAATTTTTAACAATAGTTTTTAAAAACAAAAATTAAAAATATACTCAAACATACCCATTTAAAACTTGTTCTTTTTTTTTTGGGTTTCTAAAACAAGAATTTTTTAAACAATTTTTAAAAATAGAATCCAAAAAAATGTTGTCAAACAATTTTTTTTTATGGTTTGTTTGGATATATTTTTATTTTTGTGTATTCAAATTGGTTTGAATGAAAAAAAAAGGAAAGTGAATGATATTGTAAATAAGAAAATATTTTATTTAATTATAAAATTGACATCAAGAATGAGAGAACATTTTTTGATAATATCAAAAAATTGTTTTGTTTTTTGTTTTTAAGTAACACATTTGGAATTACAATTTTTAAAAAAAGATTTTAAAAACAGGTTGTCAAATAGGTTTTTCTTCTTTTTTTTTAAAAAATAGAAAATTGTTTTTAAAAATAGTAAACAAACAGAGCCTTAAGATGTGTTTAAATATATGTTTTTGTGTCTTTAAAAATTATTTTAAAAAATTATCTTTAAAAATTATTTTTTATTTTCAAAGACTATTTTCGGATCGAAGGAAAATAAAGAATAAAAGGTGATTATTATTGCAAACATGAAAATATTTATTTAATTATAAAAATGACATTTAGAATAGGAAAATATATTTAGACAATTATTAAAAATTATTTTTGTTATTTTGGTTTTAAGTTACATAGTTAAAGTTGTAGTTTTTAAAAATAGATTCTATTAACAGGTTACTAAACAAATTTTTCTGTTTTTAAAAACAAAAAAATAGAAAATTGTTCTTAAAAATAGTAAACATTGTTTTCATTTATTTGCATTATTATTTATTATTATTCTTGTATGTATCCTGATTATCCATATTGACCATGATAGGCTCCAACATTCACAATACCTGCAAATGCTGGTTTTGATTTAGCTCTGGTTCTTGGCAAATTGTTAGAGCAAGATGATCATAATTTGGGTTTTGATGCAGCTAAGGGTTTGTTATTCAGTTGTTTAAAAAATGTGAAATTACATTGAGCTTTATCAAAATTTTAATTTGGTTCGTAATTTGAGTTTTTTCTTTAACCCTTTACATAGCATTTAGAAGCACTAGGTATTAATACTGCAGGAGCCAAAAGAATGGGTTTCCTGTTGGTTTAACGGCATAATTTGGTCTGCTTGGATCTTATTTTGGTTCTACTAAATTATATCCTCTTTTTATCTTCTCATATAATTTATATTTTTTTTAGTAAAAAAATTAGGCAGGATGTGGTGGTTCTTACTGTGAGAAGTTTTTTTTTTTTTTTCGTTACATTGCTATTCGCTGTCTAATTATTGTACCATTGTAAGATGAAACTATTGTGATTGCTATGCTAAAGCAAGTGACTGTTAAGGTTGTTAGAACAGCTTTGGTAGATGCTGCGAGGTGAAGATCATATCATTGTGTTGCTTTTTTTCTGCATGTATACGCATATGTCGCAAATTAAATTACCTTGTGTTGTTGTTCCATTTGGCAGTGTGTCATTGCTGCTGACAACAACGGAAGCAGCTGTAGTTGATGATCCAAAGGACAAAGACAAACCTGCTAGCCGAGTCCCAGATATGGATGAGTTGTATTAAATTGCTTCACCAAAGTAAGAAATCAATTCATTGTGACAATATTTGAATTATTGCGCAATACCTTTCGAGGAAGTTTGAACAAATTCAGAGGACAACAATTCTACGGTACGAGGGAGAAGACTAAGAAGTGGGAATTACCTTTGCTGGAAAGATAGGGGGTCATTCCATTTATTTAACCAAGTGGTTTTAACGATTGCAAGTTAGTTGACATTTCCAACTCTGCAATACATATCCCTTTCTTTCCAATAAATTTAAGTTGTTGGTCAGATAATTCAATAGTGGGGGGCTTTGTTTGGTAGTTGGTGGCGAGTAGAAAATGGTGAATCTTTTATGAAATAGATCGACAATATTATTATGAAATCACAATGACTTGATTTATGTAGTTGATTCTATCCGAAGAGATGAGGGCTTGGTAGGCTTGGTTTGTTGTGGTTGTAATTACCAAACTCTCAAATCCAACTTGGGCAATTTCTTGAAACACTTAGAAAGTCTTCACCTTCAACTCAGACTCAAGCGTGTGTATCAATCCAAATATTTTCATGCACAATCAAAGCTAACTGGCTACTAAATCTAAAGCTAACGATCAACACTTTCCATTTTGTATTGCAAAGGTCACAAAAAAATTGGTGAAAAAGAAAAATACTTCTCTCAAGTTTTAATGGGATTATGCAAACATATTCTTCGGTTTCAAAACTTTTAATGACCTTTCTTGAGGCACAAAAATAGGTTAAAAAAATGATTATAAGGTTTGAATGTAATAATAAAAGCTATTCTATGTATTTTGTTAAAGAAATGTGTTAAAATATGATTAATGAAAAAGTTTATTTATTTATTTATTATGTGCGTAATGATTTTTCGGCCATTTGAGCTTAATAGAAGCATATATTTAGTAATAAAATCTTAAAAATATCTTATACTATTTAATTTAAATTAATAATTATTTTTTCTTATTATTTTATTGATAAAATATTTAAATTTGAGTTAAAGTATAACAATTTTTTTATACTTTAAAGTAGATTTTTGTGATTTTGAAATGAAAGGAGAAGTTTATGTAATTTCAACAAAATTCAAGGGTAATCAAAGTATTTTTCATTCATATTCATATTCATATATATATATATATATATATATATATATATATATAAACAGCCATAAAAAAGGGAAAAATGTAAATTTTTTTTCCAACTTTGGAATAATTAGATTTTACTTCCTTCAATTTTAGAAATTTAGAAACCATATTTTTAAATTTTATAAAATTTGAAAATAACATCCATTTTTCACTTTGTTAGCCATTTTATCAGATTATGTAATTTATTTAATGAAAATTTTAAATAAAAATCAAAATAATATAACATATTGATTTATTTTTTATTTTTGGGATAATAATTTTGTATCTTATATATAAGTATTTAATTAAAATTAAAAATTTTATATATAATTTAATTTTTATTATGTAACATAAAAATTATGTATGAAAAAATAACTAAAAAAAATTAACATACTATAATATTTCAATTATTTTTTAAAAATTTCATAAAAAATACATAATTTGATAAAATAATTAATTAAGTAAATGATGGCTATTAATTTTAACTTTAATACAGTTTAAGTGGGTAATTTTTGAATTTTCAAAATTTAAGGGGATAACATCCAAAAGTTGCTATGATTTTGAATAGTGAAAGACTAATTGTAATTTTGTATAATTACAACTATTTTAAGACCAAAATTGTGTTTAAGCCAAATATTTAATACAATAAAAGATAAGAAATTATGAGAAAGAATTACCGACTAAGTAGCTTGTCTTAGTTTTCAGACACAGTGGTTGTAGCTTGCCTTAGTTGTCATGACGAAGCCTCCAACTGCTGCAATTCCGCTGCGCCATGCGCTAACTCATCAGTATCTTGAGATCTCTTGGATTTCTTCCTTGGTGGGAGTTGTTGTTCTTTTTGCAGCTCATTCAAACTCTTTGGCAATCTTGCTTTCAACCTCGTAGAGGAAGTGGAAGAAAGCTTGGTTCCATTTCTGTGCTTGAAAAAGTAGTTCTTCTTCTTTCTCATGATCAGAGCTTGCCATTTGCACTTTCAGTTCCAGAGGACCAGACTTCTCTTCCTTTTCTTCTTCAATTTCTTCTTGTTCTCATCTTCCAAATCAGAGGCATATATTGGCCAAACCCCACACTCTTTTATCCCATTTTCAAGTTGCACGTCGTTAATATCACGTTGCCGATAGACTCCAAATGTAACCTCTAGATTACAACTGGCACTCTTGTCATTGGCTATGCTTTTTTTAACTACCTCCAACATCGTATTAGATTCTTGTGAATAATAAAATAGTGCAATGGTGTCTGAACCAGGATACGGCGTGCCGTGAATAGGATGCCAGATAATTGTATTTGTAGCATCTCCGTAATCGATGTAAAATGAAAAATAGGCTTGATTAGTGGTCATTATCAATGGCGAAAAACCCAAGCAGAAAGCGAAACCCAAGAGATGCAAAGATGGATGAAGTTGAATAGTTAATCGATTCCCTGTTGCCCTATATCTGAACCACCTCGGAATGCTACTGCCCGGCAACTGGACGTGAACATTTTTATGCCAGTGCATGCCATGAAGCCGTATATCCGACTCTCCTATTTCTTTCCCGGAAATGGAAAGCCTGCTGCTATAATAGTAACCAGTACTTTCTTTCTTCTTTGACGGATAGATTCTAAGAGTAGAATGGAAGAGATAAAAATTCCTGTTCGCTTTCCACCCTTTATAGTCCGAATGTGGCCAAGGAAGACGACCAAATTACCCGGTAACTTCAATGTGAGAATCCTTACATAATAGATGAAATGGATGACAGGGATCACAACATGCTTGTAGCATAAAAGGGATGAATGCCGCAGACTTAATTCTATTTATTGCCTCATCCACAATAACTTCGCACCCATTCTCATTTAATCTGATGCAATTTGAAAAATCAAATAGTTCATTCTTACACGGTATACCATACATCTCAACAGATACTTCTGATTCATGAAATTGTCCAAGTAATAATCTCCCGTTCTGGCTATTGAAACAGTTTTGAATGAGTGTAGCCGCCGTAGAACCAGACACAATTTCCAAGGAAAAGCAGTGATGCGCATCCAATGAACATAGAGAGAGGGGAAGCTGTGGTAGAGACCAAAGCCTCTTACAATAGCTTACATTGAGCCATGTCAACTTGGAGAGAAGTTTGATGCTTGCAGGCAATGTCTTGACACTGGTTCCTTGTGCAGACAATTCAAATAATGTTGATAAGAGGCCAAGGTTGTCCGGGAGTTCTGATAAATTTGAACAATAATCCAGCATAAGTATTTTTATATATGGTGAGGTTTCAATTATAGGCAGCAATTTCTGGAGTCTTGGGCATTCTTCAATACAAATGGATGTGTCCGAGCCTATCTGATAGAAGTTGTTTGGAAGACTGTTAAGTCTTTCACAACCACTGATGTTCAAGCGTGTAGGATTCCTACTTCGTCCAACTAACGAAGACAGTTCTTCAATTGCAGTGCCATTTAAGCTCAAGCCTCAAGTATTCCAATTTCTCCAAAACAACTGAAAACTCTGCAAGTTTTGAACAACCACCAAGATTGACCCCTTGGAGAGATTTAGAATGTATGTCACTTCGAATACATCGAAGCTCTCTGCAACCCTCCATATTTAGTGCTGATAGACTATCAAGTGAGAAAATAGATGAAGGAACATGACATAGACTTTCACATCCTCTGAGCTCTATTTCTTGGAGCTTTTCGGCCTTTGATTCAAGCATAATGACTTTAGATTATTGAGATCCTACAATGCAACACATCTAAATTTAGTACTTCGCAATTTTAACATTTTATTAATCAAATCATGTAATCAGTATGAAATATACCTGTTCATTGTCCCAAAACCTTTCAATGAGACTGTTTCTCAAATCAAGCTCAACAAGCATCTCCGCACGAAATGACGTTGGTAAAGCTTTCAATGGAAAACAGTCCTACCTGAGATAACGTAATTTATCAAGCAGAAATGCAGTATCTTTTGAAATACGCAGGTTGATTAGATCACACCCTAGGTAGAATTTTAGGAGTCTTAAGTTGGGCATCCTAGCAAATGTTTCAGTGCTTATTTCTACATCCTTGATTTTAGAAATGTCTAGGGATATACTTTCAAGAGAATGATCAATACCCTGCCCACCAAATGTAGCAAGTGATTCAATGTGCAGTTATAAAACAAAGAATAAATCACTAAAATTTAACTTCAATCATGTGCACTAATTTACTAATTATTACTGGTTTACACTTGAAAATATGGTAAATATCTTCAGGATCCCAAAGTTGACTCTTTCTGCAAGGGGTCTTCTTTAGTCTGGTCAGAATTTTAGAAGAAAAACTGAGAAAGATAAAATCTTTATTGCCAAGAAAAGTTTCCCGGCCAGTAACAAGCCTACTGCTCGGGAAGGCAGCTCAATGGGCTGCTGTCACACTCCAGGTATTTGAGAGACCTGGACCTCTCCCTTGCCTCTCTCTTTTTCTCCCATCTCTTACTCTGGTGCCTTCCTTCTTTTATACTACCTAATTCTATTGCTCTAACAGTAACTAAATTCTGTTATTTTAGTGGCAGTTGCTATCTGTTATTTCTGTTATTCAGTTACAACTGTTATTTATTCAGTTATAGCTGTTGTTAAGTCCGTTATTCTTTTATGTCTCTTTCCCTTCTATTCCTCCCAACATAGACCTTATTTATTGGAGGTCTGCTAACAGTCTTTTATAAATTCTTCATAAACAATTTGCCAGCCCATTGCTTGTACCATATTGTGCATATTCACCATACCACAGCCAGAAATGCTTATGAGAGATTTATTTTCAGGACTTCTCAATCCAATTTCAGCATAGAAGCTACAACTATCTAGTAGATTTTTAACAGGCCACTCTGCTTTTCCTTTCAAGCAACATGCAACGTCTAAATTTGTTCTTTTCATCTGGGTCTAATCCTTCATAACTCAAGCTCAACACATGGAAAATTTTTCGATTAGGGAACTTTTTTAATTTTTCCAATGTATGTTCCACTCTCTATAACTTTTGGAATAAACAAGTGAACCCAACACCTTTAAAGCTAATGGAAGGCCTTTTGCATACTCTGCAACTATCTCTGATATTTGTCTAAATTCCTCTTTTGGTTGATCTCGTCGGAAGGCATTCAAGCTGAAAAGATGAAGAGCTTCTTGAACATCCAATTGCTTAACTTCATAGTATAAAACACCATTTTGATTCATAAGCACTTCTTTATTCCTAGTTGTCACAATAAGTATACTACCTGGTCCAAACCAATCACTCTTTCCAATTAAATCTTCTATTTGATGTGAATCACTCACATCATCCAAGACAATCAGAACTTTTTTGCGCTGGAGCCTGTTCGGAGTAAAAGTAGAATGCATACAAGGAGTGTAAATACACAATTTCTGGTCTCCTAATATTTGAGTCAAAAGTTTATTCCGTAACCGAGGTTTTCAATGAATTTTCAATTCTTCTTTCACATTTTCAATAAAGCAGCATCCTTCAAAATGAGGGGAGAGTTTCTTGAACAGAACATCAGCAACAGTGGTCTTCCCTATACCACCCATGCCCCTTATCCCGAGGATGCACACATTTGCTGATCCATTGCACAACAATGATTCTATACATTTTACCAGTCTTTGAATTTCAACAAGATCACTTGGAACTTGTGGGTTGATCATATTATTCAGCCTTCGCAATACTTCTTCAACAATACTTTCAACCAGTTCAGACTCCAATCTGCATTAAACCAGAAAAATTAAAAATTTAATGCAGTTGGGTGAAAACAAAATTTAACTTCATTCATTGATCCTATTAAAATATACTATTACTCATAATACTTACTATGATTCTTTCTACTTAATAAAGTTGTGGGTTTTTGAAATATATAGTCAAGAAATATAGCATGATTATTCGTGCAAAATCATCCATTGGTGCCTGTTCGTAAAATTTGATTAAAAAAAAAAAAAACCATGCAAGTTTCAACCGTGGCCATTGCGGTTGGCCAATTGACATCAATCTAACATGCGTGTAACTTTTTATATGATGATATTTTACCAAACTTGCAGTTGGATTTCAAATATGAATAACATAAATCATATGTATAAAATTTTATATAATCCAATATTATTTGGTCTTCCATCAAAACACTTTAAAATTAACGCAAAATATATTTTTCAAATACGAGAGAAAATTAAGTATTTGATTACATACTTATACGACAAATATTAGGATTACTTATAATTATTATTCGTTGGTTGGATCCACAGAAGTCAAATTACCTTGTATTTGAGGAATCCCATCCTGCACAGTTGGCTGCTTCATGCATAGCCATTCTCCACTCTCGTACCTTTGCTTGATTGTCTCTCTCATGCTTAGCAAATGCTTCTTCATACATTCCTCTTTGCTTTCGCAAGTGGGATGGATCAATGCGATAGAAAACTGGTAGTAAAATTTGCCCTCCTGTATTCTTGCATTCAACAATTTTAAGCAGCTCGTTTAAACACCATGTTGAAGAAGCATATTTTTTTGGAAAAAATGACTATAGAAATCTTGGATCCTTCAATTGCTTCAACAAGAATTGGTGATAGTAAATCTCCTTTCTTAATTTCTTCATCATCAATGAATGTCTTAATATTCTTTCGACATAAGGCAGAGTAAAGATGACTTGTGAAAGTGCAGCGTGTATCGCCCCTGAAGCTGAGGAATACATCATACTTTGTTTGAGAAGAAGAAGAAGAAGCCGCAGCCATTGGATTAATAAGAAGCACCAGGCAGGTCCAGTACTGCTATGTGAACTGCAAGGATTGAACTAAAATTATTCACTTTGCTGCATTTTTATCTCAACAATTAATTAATTATCTACTTACTATTTATAAGAACAGAGATGAACTTATAAGATGTTTCCAATAATTCCCAAAATAAATAAGAAAACAGAGAAGAAAATAATACCGGTGTGTATTACTATTAGCTATTGGTTGGCCTCTGTCACTTGTAGAGCAGATTGAACTCCAATATGTTGAAGCTTAGAGATGATAGCAGTGAAGAGAAATAAAGAGAAAGATATCAGAGAAAGCTCTTCGTCAGGGTCAACAGAGGACAAAAATGTATAATTCATTGCAACTTTTATGAAGCTTCACAAGAGCTAACATTCTTGGTGCTGAATTTTATTTTTTTTGGCTGTTTCCATTTAGTTTTCTTTTATATATATATATGTGTGTGTGTGTGTGTGTCCTTTTTTATAAGTAAGAAAAGGTGATGAAATTTTTGCATTTTTCAGTTATAACACGTATTCTTATCCTTAGTCAATGAAATGAGATCATTTGCCGATTTTGTCAATCCCACATGCATTGAAAATTACGTTTTTCTGTTTTCAATAAAAGTGGTAATCAATTTCATTTCATTCACCGGAAATAAAAATACATAGAAAAATATTAGGGTACTCCCAGTATTTCTAAATCCTGAGTAGTATGACACAATTTTGTCTAATAAATGAGATTGTACCACACTACCTAAAATTTAAAATTTCCGAGGATACTGTATCAAGCCCCACATACATGTTATAGTTAGAGAACAGTAGAATTTCTCCAAAGTGTTCTCCGTGACTGGGAAGTTTCCTGGTAGCCAAGGTATTGACTAATTTAACTCCACGCGCAAAGGAAAGAAATAGTTTTTCCATTTGACTTTTAAGTCAAAAATAGATAGTAATGCTTTATGCCGGTAAAGAAGTTTAACGATAGTCAAAAGTTAAGTTTGTGAATGAAAAATGTCAAAACTTAAAACAAAAAGTGGTCACATTATTCTTCACGAAAATAAAAGTGAAGTTTCCTTTCTTTTTCTACTGTAAATAAATTATTCCCTTCAATAATATGTAAAGTATAAAATTTTTTAGAATATACACATTGATTTACATGTTGTCCATTTAGACCACTTTTTACCATGATATAACCATTCACAATGCCAAACTACATACTAATCACGTCAGAAGAAAATATGCATGCTTTATATATTTATTTACAAATACTAATTTTATTTATCGATAGGAAAAAAATTAAATTTCAAATGACTTTGTTGAAAAAAAAAATATTTATTATAATGCCATAATAATTGTTCCACTTCGACACATATATTATCACATTCTCTCACTCAATATCTTCCCTCTTTATATAGAGATTCTAATTCTAATTCTCTAAACTGGTATGGCAGTAATTAAGTGGAGTGAACGCAGAAGCTACTCCTCTGATATATAAAAGGCAGAAATACATAAAACATGAGAAATTTTTATATCATATAATTATATCACGTGTTCTCATGATTAAAAATAAATAATATTTGTTAATTTTTATGGTTTTTAATATCTTGAAATTAAAAATTCATATTTTTAATGTACATAAACCCATAAAATTAATAAATATTTTTTAATTTATTTATCATGATTAAATATACATGATATAATTGGGAACATGCAAATTTTCTCATAAAAACATTGGCAAACCTTAGTCACTATCCAGCAATGAGTAAACTTCACAGTTTTGAAAGCAGCGGGACAATTTACACTGCCTCTTTTAAAAATTAATTAATGTAATTATAATACTTCTTTCATTTCTAAAAATATATATTAATATTTCTTTTTATATATATTCACTTTTTTCCTTTATTTTAAAAATAAACTCACCCTAACTTGTTAAAAAAAATAAAGGAGGTGAGTGTATATCCCTAAAAATAAAAAAATATAAATATAATTGAATTAAACCCTAAATCTTGTAGAAGTAAATGTAATTTTTCCAAAAGCATAATATTGATCGGCCAAAATGAATAAAACAAGAGTGAGTGGATATTGGGAGTAAGCAGTAATTAGGCCGAAATGAGAAATAAACAAGACTGACCTTTAGCTATAGATTGTGGGATCGGAGATATCTTCAAAATCATACCCTTGCAGCCTGTATGATTAAATTTCTACAAAAGAATCTAAAAAAAAATCTTAATATTTTTACACATAAAAATTATCTTATATTTATCATGTATACTCAATTTTATATTTTTATTGTATATTTTTGTGATGATGAAATAATATTGAAATTAATTACAAGTGCAATAAATATAATTTCAATTTTATTAAATAATTTCTTTATTTAAATTTGATCATGAAGTTGGACAAATTTGATACTTTAAAAATTATAAAATAATATTAAAATTATGATTTTATTTTTTTTGAGCAATTTCTTTATTCAGATTTGGTCATGAAATTGTTCAAATTTGATACTTTAAAATTATAAAATAATATTAAAATTACAATTTTAATTTTTCCAAAAAATTTTTTTATTTAGATTTGATCATAAAATTAGATAAATTTGATACTTTAAAATTGTAGAATAATATTGAAACTATAATTTTAATTTTTCAAAAAAATTTTTATTCAGATATGATCATGAATTTGAACAAATTTGATACTTTAAAATTATGAAATAATATTAAAATTTTAATTTTAATTTTTTTAAAAAAATTTATTTAGATTTAGTTATGAAGTTGGATAAATTTAATACTTTAAAATTATGAAATAATATTAGAATTATAATTTTAATTTTTCTCAAAAAATTTCTTATTTCATATTTGGTTATGAAGTTGGATAAATTTGATACTTTAAAAATTATGAAATAATATTAAAATTATGATTTCAATTTTTTTGAACAAATTCTATTTTTATATTTGTCTATGAAGTTGGATAAATTTCATATTGTAAATTAAAAAATTATTTATATGATTTTTTAAAATAAATAAATAAGATTACTTTGAATAATTTTTCTTTATCTTATCATATTACAATCATTTTATTAAAAATATTTAAAAAATAATGAAATAAAAATATTTCATAAAAGATAAAATAAAAAATCTTTCAAAAATAAAAATTGAAAATCTTTCAAAAATATTTAAATTTATGCATATGATATATCGAAGTTAAGTAATTTGATTGCAGGTACAATCATGACAGTACTTAATATTATTGAGACATTCTATTTTACTAAAATTCTATCATGAAATTGGATCGATTTGATAATTAGATCAATAAATTAACTAAAACAAAAATCACATTTTTAGAAAAAAATACATATATTTTATAATAAGAACCATTATAATTTAATTCAAAAGATAAAATTATAATAAATGGGCAACTATTTTTTAAATGGACTTTGTAAAGTGATAATACCTTCATCATACGTTCCTAACTCTTGAATTTGAACTTTAGGAATGTAGATCTTTTTTTGTATTCCAATCACACTATAAAAAAATGATAGATTGTGACTTCATTTTCTTTTTACGCACACTCATCAACATCCTAAAACAACTCACCTTCTATCATTCCATCATGGAGCATGTTGCAATAACTTGGTGACTCCATTGGGGACAAATCGAGGTTAAGCTGATATGTTTATTATTATTTTTTAATCTTAGCTTTGAATTTTTTTAGTCCATATTGGTTTAGTATTTTCTTTACATATGTGTTTATTTCATTTGTTGCATTATGGTTATCATTATTTATTTCATGGTAAATAGCTCTTGTAAAGATTTTGGAATGGTTGATATTCCCTCTCACACATTGTACATTATTGATTGCATACACATATCACAAGCCTCCTAATGAGGCTTATTTTCATTCATATTCATATTCATATATATAAATGGCCATAAAAGACAATAAATAATGTAAATTACTTCTTTCAACTTTGGAGCAATTAGATTTTGTTCCCTTCAATTTAAGAAACTTAAAATCCATTTTTTTAAACAATACAAAATTTGAAAATAACATCCATTTTCCACTTAGTTAACCATTTTATCAAAGTATATGATCTTTTAATGAAGTTTTTAAATAAGAATTGAAATAATATAAAATATTAATTTATTTTGTTATTTTTTGGATAATAATTTTGTATCTTATATACAAGTATTTAATTAAAATTAAAATTTTTATATATAATTTAATTTTTATGTAACATAAAAATTATGTATGAAAGAATAAGTAAAAAAATTAACATACTATAACCTTTCAATTATTGTTTAAAAATTTCATAAAAAATATATAATTTAATAAAGTAGTTAATTAAGTAAATGATGGGTGTTAATTTTAAATTTTATGAAGTTTAAGTGGGTGATTTTTAAATTTTCAAAATTAAAAGGGATAATATTGAATTACTTTAAAATTAAAGGCGGTAATTTGTATTTTTTTTTAAAGCGAAAATAAGACACTGTGTTAAAATGCTCTATACGAAAGGCTTCATCAAAACTACCAGAAGTCAATGGAGCAACAATGTTAGAAGGTGTAAGTTGCATTGGTAATAACAGATGAAACAGACAATACCCTATTAGGATCCAAAAAGGAGGAGGATAGGAAAATACCTTTTTGTTCTTATCCCGAAATACAAGTCAAATTGAGTACATATATTTTGAACTGAAAACATCACATGTTTTTGTACACACACATGGCCGGTACTAAGAACCTTGCTATCCACTGCTTCATCAAGTTACTACTGGCCAGCCCTGCAAGGATGGTCCATGGAAGAAAAGGAAGAATGAAAAACCTGTTAGTTTGAGATATGTAGTTCGAATTTGATATCTGAAACCTGATTTATGATGTGCAGATACGGGTACGATACTCGTACCCGGTACAGATTCGTTCGCGTGATATTTTTAAAAAAAAATTAGGACACAAATATAGCAAAATATATAATACAAAAGTTAAATAGATACTATTTATATATGTGATTAAAATTGACATTACAAAAGAAAAACAATATTACAAAACAAAACATGAAACATCATTAAATTGTGATAGTTGTTATAATTTATGAAGATACTACCGAATATAACAGTTAAAAGCAGAGGAAAAAATATCTTTAAATTCTAAGAGTATTAATTTCATAATTTATGTAATGATTATTACTAAAAAGATAATTTTTAAATCCCATTCATCCCAAGAAATATATACTCTATTCGTATTTTTCAAATATCCAATTTTAATTTTTTAAATATGTACATGGTACGGATATGCCTAAACTTTTGAAATATTGGTTATTCCGAGGTCTCCATGTTGTTCTGTTAATTTAAACTACACAGGAGTAGATTTCCTCTCTATCAGAATATAATATTCAAGAAACATCATAATTAGAAAACCATTTTTTTTGGAGGGTTGTAAATCTAAAGAGACCACTCTTTCCGTAAGTAAATTTAGAATAAGATAATACACTTTGAAGTTGTCCTACTTTTTTAGAAATGAATCACAAAGGGGGAACTATTTCTAGTATTACGTAATATTAAAAATTTTAATACTATTTCTATTTACATTTTGACAAAAAAGACAACTATTTTTTAAATTTTAGTGGTCAGTCAATCATAATGTCAAAATGTCTTATTTATCAAAATATAAGTAAGAGTAGTATTGAGAACTTAATTCTACTCTAAGATTGAAAATAATCCCCACAAAGGCATACTTTCCTGGAAAGACATGAAAAAACATAATGAATAAATATATTTGAAATAATCAGTTTTTGTTTAAAAATATAATCATTTTTTTTTCATTACCTAAGTTTTTCTTTCTTTTTTGATCCATTGAAAATGGTTGAATTTTTCTCAGAAAAGATATAGATAACACACATGCCGGCCGTATTACAGTAACAAGGTCAGTCTTCAAGAAAAAGGAAAAGCTTATAAAGCTATTAGACTTAACTCTAATTTGAGTCAAATGTGCTTCACTGTTTTAAATTTTTAAATGATAGTTTTAGCCATCATCACTAAAACATTTTTTACCTAAGGCAATAGCTAAAAACTATTGCCTATATTAAAGAAACCGTTGCCTATACTATAGCCAAGGCATTTTGAATCTTTGGTGTTGCCATACCTATTCTTCAAGCAAAAAGAAACCGTTGCCTATACTATAGCCAAGGCATTTTGAATCTTTGGTGTTGCCATACCTATTCTTCAAGCAATGGTTTTTTGAATCTTTGGCAAAGATGCCTAGTCGTTGCCTATTTTACTTTAAGCAACATTTTATAACCATTGCATAAACTATAAGCAATGCTTGTGAGGTAGTATAAGCAACATTTAAAAACCATTGTCTATAATTAAATAAGTAATGGTTTTTGACTATTTCCTAAAACATACATAATAAGCAATGGTTTTTTACTGTTGCTTATATCAATATAAGAAACGATTCATAATTGATGCCTATATTAGTATAAGCAACAATTTTTTACTGTTAAAAAGAAAAATAAGCAATGGTTATTGATCATTGCCTATATAGGAATAAGCAACATTTTTTTATTATAGCCTAAAAGGAAAATAAGCAATGATTTTTTATCGTAGCCTAAAAGGAAAATAAGTAATGATTATTGACTATTGCCTATATACGAATAAGTAACATTTTTTTACCGTAGCCTATACAAGTATATGCAACGGTTGGAAACCATTGCTTAAGAAAAAATTAGCAACAGGTATTCACTATTACAGATATTAGAATAAACAACGGTTCTTGATTATTGCCTAGGAGACTCGTGACCATAAAGAATATGCAGCAATTTTTTATCATTGCCAAAAATTTTAATGACAATGATTACTAACTGTTGTTTATTTTATACAAAAAATGTTACAAAATAAACAATTTGAAAACCATTGCCTATAAACATTTTTTTGAATTATGATTAAATGCGTTTTTTTATTATTGCATTTCTTCTTATGTTTATTTTTTAGGAATATATAAATAACTAATCTGATGTGCACATTAAAAATCAAATGTAATTATATGAAAACAAAACATCATTTTCATTAAAAATTAACTAAATGTGTACATGTTTCCCACCAATTTTGCCAAAAAGCATCCAAGAACAAATAATATTCAAAACATAATCTTGAATGACAAAAAAATGCATCCTAATAAAATGTCAACATAATGCAATGTTCACAAAATATATTTCAATATTCTTTAAATTGTGCATTGTCTTCATCATCCATATTTAGCAAATCACCATCCAATAGTCTATCATCATCATTTTCACCAATATGATTTTCCTTCATGATTTTAAAAAATTACAATTACAAAAAGTTATTATTGATGCATATTAGAATTATAAAATATGATATAGTAAATTATAATCGGAAGTCCTATAACAACAAAGTAACTCTATTCAAATGTTGTTTAACAAATAATAGATTAAAAGATTAATTATTTTGTATGCACTTCTTATCAACAGACCCTCAAAGAAATCATATAGATACCTTTATGAGTTACAAAGTGAAAATAATTTACAAAAATCAAGAGCTAATTCTTGGCCCAATCTCTTCTTATAAGAAAAATAAGAATTTGTTTCTAAAATAATCAGCTGACATATAAATCATGACATGCTTGATTACCAATATCCTTCCTTTGCAACAATTTTTATTTTACTATAAAAAATCTTCAAACTAAGTAATGTTAAAAACCATTGCAAGAGATTGAGTATGATAAACTAATTTATCATCCAATACCCTACAAGACTATCTATGATAGCTCATCTAGACAAGAAAAAAGTATTTACAAACAAATCATTCAACTTTATGACTTATTTATTGAATGACACAGAGATAACCTTAATGAGTAAAAAAAATACAACTTCTTATGAAATTCCCTATCTGGAACAAATAACACAAAATTAAAGTGAATGATTAGCTAAGGCATTTTAAGCTTTAGCAAACAAAGATGACTTAAACACAAAATTCAACTTGATACACCAACATGGAAAGTATAAGATGCAAATAGCAAGATAAATTTCACCACTTAACAACTAAACATAATTACATTTACTTTGGCAGCACAACACAAACAAACAACGCATAACTCTAATCAAACATAGAAGACAATCCTGCTTACTATGCCCCAAATAATGTGAGGAGACCTAGTTTAACAAATGAACCTAAACTAATTTCAACAATCACAATTCGACTCCTATACTATAACATTAAAAATGTAATGACAATTTAAATTTACTAAAATCATTGCTAGTTATAACAAAATGGTTCATATATTCAATACCTTTTCTTTGTTTGGAACATGGGTTGATTGTGAAGAAGGTGGATGAACTTGTGTAGTAGAATTTCTTCCATTATTTGCATCACTTAGAGATGGCTTCAATTGAGCTAGCATTGCCTTAACAATCCTTTCAACATTGTTTTTTTGTAACAATGCATTGACAACAGTTGTTAAAGTTTTAAAATGTGCCTTCATTTCTTGAACTTCACCTTTCAAAGAGTTAATTTCTTTATCATGCTTTTGCTTAAGATTGATTATTTCTTTGTCTTTCTTCAAAGCAGTAAAAGTTACAGTTCTCCCATAACATCGTACTCTCACTGACTTTTCCTTACCAAACACTACTTGAAAAGTATCTTCACTAATTTCCTTAGAATTGTGTTAAAATTTGAACTTGCGCCTATTATAAATTAAAGGAATTAAACATGGATAAAGTACCAAAATAAACACACAATAAAGAATTTACTAGGAAAAAATCACTGACAATTGCATCTTAAGTTTTTTAGTCAATTTACTTTCTTTTATTACCTTGGTGCGTTTCGATGAATAAGTCAATTTATGTGGGCTCCTCATTGTTTTCATTCTTTTCATGCTACATCACATGATGCAAGAAATTACTAATATATATAACAATAATATCATTTTTAAAACTAGTTTACAACTTATCAATTTTGACATACTCTGGCAAAAGTTAGAGGCCCCGTTCGATGCCCCCACTTCTGTTGAGCTCTATTTCGAGCATTTGTTTGACTAATTTTTTATAACACAAAAAGGAAATAGTTACAAGTAATTTTCAATAATAAATTCACAATATTCAATAATCAATTAAAAATCCTATCAAATTTTTAACTCACCCAGATTGAAGCATGACTTTAATACTTAATCAATTTTTTAAAATGTAATTTTGAAATTTCTATGGGACAATGCTTTAACATCTCATTGGAAGTATTATATTTATCAAAATGAATTTTTTTATCTTACATTTATGCCTCCTCCAAGCATCTTGTATAGTACAAAGCACCCATTTTTTTTTCTTTCGTTTGGAATGATAAATTTTTTCTACAAAGAAAAAAATATTAGTATTTATTGAAATTTTAAGTTTCTAAATTTCATTAAGTGAAAAAAATAGCTCTTAAATTAACATAGTTTCATATGTTCTTCTTGTTATCCTCTGATATGGCCTTCTAATTAGTGTATGTTAATGGGCAGAATGATGAATTTCTAGCAATTGTGCCCAAGAAAAAAAAGTTAAATCAATAACTACTTTTTCATAGGGCCCAATTGCTTGGCCTTTGTCAAATGTTACTTCCACTTGTTTATCTAAAGATCTTGCATGAATATTTTTGCACAATGTCTTTCCACATGTTTTTCTTTCCTCCAATGTCCCTAGTTCAATGAAATAATAAATACAATACCATACATTTGAAATGCAATATCTAGTATAAGTATAAAGTATGAAATTAATAAGTACATAAAACAATACAATTACCTTTTTCAACATCTCGATCTGATTCCTTAACTTCAATACTTTCATTAGTATTTTTGCTAGTGTTAATTGCATTAATGGGCTTAGAATGACACAAGAGATTAGTTAATTGATGCTCTTCTTTTTCTTATTCCCTAAGTTTTTCAAAAAAATCATCAATTGATGATAGACACTAGATTGGAGTCCTTTTCACTTTTTTCTTTGGAATTTCTGATTGAATTTGCTCACTTGTCTTTGAATTTCTTTTAGATCTTGATTTTAGATTTTTTTTTTGGACCATGAGTTTCATAAGTTAGTTGGATCCTTTTGATTGAACCCCATTAGTAGTCATTAATTGCTTGGATCTTTGGGATTGAGGAACACTAATTGTTAGTTGCTTGGATCCTTGAGATTGAGGCATACTTGTAGTTGATTGGTTGGATCCTTGTGATTAGGGATTAAATATTAGTTGCCTTGATCCTTGTTTTTGAATTTTCTTTTTTTAAGTGTTTAATCCTTCCTTTTTTCAAGTTTAACCTCTCTAAATTTTTAAAGTAACTTAAAACTTGACCTTGTTTGGATATCAATAACCTCATTTTGTCTTTTATTAGCACTTGTTTTCTTATCTATATTTTTTTCCAAAAGTGGAGCCTTTGACCTAAATAAACAAAACAAATAACTAATTCACAATCAAAATAAAAAAGCAATGCCTCACAATGAACAAATAAAATAGCAATAGATGAATAATTCTTGAATTATTATCAAGAGAAGCTGAATTGAAGTACAATGTAGTAAAAATTAATATATGACATGAAGATGTATAGTAAAACTACTTGCACAAATATGACGAAAAAGTTCAAATCAATATGCATTTCTTTATTGATAGTTAATTAAATAAAATCATAAAAAAATTAAAAAATTAAAAATAACAAAGATATTTCCATGTGTTATCTTATATTGTATTGTCAATTTCATCTTTGGTATCTACTTCATCTTCTTCAATGTGAAACATAGTCGAAGCTATATCAACAATAGTTGCGGGCAAATTGTTCCTCACCAATTCAATTTCAACCTCATCATAAGATATAATAAAGTTCATTAAGTTATCAGATGGCTCATTCCTATAAGTTTCTTGAAAATTAACATCTTGACTGTCATTCACAATAAATAAGTTTATGAGAATTATCTTCATTATAAATTGTTTATTTTCATCAAGTGGATCTTGAACATAGAAGCATTGATGCACTTGAGATGCTAGCACAAATGGCTTATCACGATAACATTTCTTGTTAAAATGGATATAAGTCAACCCATAATTGTCTTCTCTAGCTTCAAACTAATCACACTTGAATAATACAACTTTGAAATGAGCGTAATAATCTAACTCGATAATATCATTGATTCTACCATAGTATGCCACATTTTTTGTGATTAGATGTTCATCCTTTGAGTTTGCAAAGCTTTGAGTTAATGCCATTAAAGTCACATTACTGTCTTAAGTTTTGCATCTTGCATCACGACGCCTAGTATGGAATCTATATTCATTAATGAGATATTGAAAGAACCTTTTTGCAATAATATTTGGTCCTCTAGATAATTCTCTAATCCAATTTGGCACATCTAGTCTCATAGAACGAGTTTGAAGCTAAATAACAAAGTCTTGCCCTTGATTTTTTGCTTTACTCCACTTTTTTCCTCTAAATAGACCACTAGTTTCACGCTCATGCTCTTTACATTAAAAATAATGACATTTTAAGTATAATTATGCAACATACTTTTAGTATAAAATAAAATGCAAGTTATAGTACCTAATATACTTGTCAACTTCATCACAATTGATTAAGATGTATTTATGAGTTTATGCCTTTGACTTCTCATGAAAAGAAAATGTGTTGCCTTTTTTCTTTCCTTCTATAGGTTGACCTCTACTTCGAAAAATGATAGAATTTTTAACTTTACTTGAAGGACATTCATCATTATTGCATGACATTCTATTTAACTTGGTTTGTATACCATCATGCAAATATCTTGAACAAAATGTCAAACATTCATTAACTAAATATGCCTCTATAATAGAACCTTCAGGATGACTCTTGTTATGAATATATGACTTTAATCTGCACATATATCTTTCTAGTGAGTACATCCATCGAAATTGGACCTAATCTCACTTCATTTGCTAAATGAATAGGCAAATGAACTATTATATCAAAAAAGCTAGGAGGAAAAATTCTAATTAGCAAAGAATTTCTACAATTTCTTCTTCCATGAAATTAAGATCTTGAATTTTAATAACCTTTTGACATATAGAATGAAAGAATGAATCAAGATGAATCGAAGGAGTAGCAACATGCTTAGACATCAAGCTTTGAATAGGTATTTGTAGCAAGTAATGTAGCATAAAGTGGGCATCATGAGTCTTATAGCCAGTTTTTTTTTATTAACTTGCATGTAATGAGAAATATTTGATGTACTACCATCCGGTAATTTGACTATGTTTAATGTCTCACAAAAGATAGTTTTCTCTTTTGTTGTCATAGGGAAACATGCTTTTGCAAAATTTCCTATTTGACGATCTTTTATCTTTCTTGGTTAAAGATTCTTTCTTATCCCTAAATCTTTAATATCAAAACAAGCATCTAGATGATCCTTTGTCTTTCTCAAGATATCTAAAAGGGTTCTAATTATATTATCACATATATTTTTCTCTATATGCATCACATCAAGGTTATTACCTAATATGTTATGCTGCCAATAAGCTAACTCAAAAAATATTGACCTTTTCTTCCATGGGCCATTTTTTATCTTCTTTTGCTTCTTCCTAAACACATTTTGAAAGTTTTGTAATTCCTTAAAAATTTAACTTCCCTTAAGTAAGGGTGGTGGAGACTTGAACTCAGTAAATCCATTAAATGATCTTGTATCAAATCTCCATAGATGATCTATAGGCAAAAAAGCACGATGACACATATAACACATCTTCCGACTATGTTTCAAGTATGTAGAAGAGGTTCCATAATTGTAAGATAGGTATGCCAATTTTCCTTTAATACTCCACCCAGATAACATACCATATGCTAGGAAGTTACTAATAGTCCACAAAAGAGCTGCTACATTTTGAAGGTTTGATTGCCTAAAGCATCATATGTTTCTACCCTTGAATCCCATAACTCCTTTAGTTCCTTGATCAGGGGTTAGAGATACACATTAATCTCATTTCTAGGAGATTGTGGCCCATAAATTAGCAAAGATAACATACAATATTTTGGCTTCATTCACATCTAAGGTGATAAATTATATGCCATCAAAAGTATAGGCCATGTACTATAAGTTATATTCATAGTGTGAAATGGATTGAACCCATCACTAGCTAAGCCAAGCCTTATATTACGAGGATCCATTGCAAAATCAGGATGTTTGATGTCAAAATCCTTCCGTGATTGGGCATCAGTCAGATATCTTAACTTCCCATCCTTCACACATCCCTCTTTATGCTATCTTAATGTATAAGCTATTTTTGAACATATAAATAGCCTTTGAAGTCTTGGAATTAAGGGAAAGTGCTTCAAAGTTTTTATAATAACCTTATGACTTTTCTTGGAATATTCAAGTTCACAGTCTAACTAGGGATTTTCATTCCATCGTGAAGCTTCACATTTATGGCAAGAGATTTCATTTGCATACTTTTTCCAATATAACATGCAATCATTAGGACATGCATCAATCTTTTATAATCAAGACCCAAGTCCTTTATCATTATCTTTGTTTTATTGAAAGATTAAAGAATATTTAAATGAGGCATAACCTCTTTTAGTAAGTCTAATAGGGCAATGAATGAAGCATTGCTCCATCCATATAGACACTTTAACAAGTATAGCTGGATGGTAAATGATAATGTGGAGAAGTTTTTATAGCCTGGGTACAACTCTTACTTACCTGTTCAACTAAGTTAAAAAAATCCTTTGCATCTTCATTAGGTCCTTTGTAAACTCCCTCTGCCTGAGCAAACTCTCTAAATGTATCATTTAGTAACCCATCAATGTCATCATATGATTCTTCATAATCATTATCATTAGTATAACCATCTATATCGTCATTAACATCCATTGTAGTTACCCCTTCTCCATGATTTACCCACTGTTTGTTACCTTTAACAAACCCATAACATATTAGATGAGTTTTAATGATATCCCTTTTTTCCCATCTATCATTGCTATGCTTAGCACAAGGGCATAAAATTTCTTCATCTTAAGCTTTTCCTTTAACACTAAAAGTAAAATCTAAAAAAAAAAGAAATACCATCCATGTACTCTTTGCTATATCTTGGTAGATCCATCCACTTTTTATCCTCATCTTTCAAGTTATTAAGAAAATTAATAAAAATAGGTATAGTTTAAATAAATATTCACGTAGCAATGTTAACAACCTAAAGACATATTCTATTTTCAAAATCCCTATATAGTAAAGTGCTTTCTAAATATATAGACCTTTATTGACTAGAGGAAATCCATGTTGTGGGATTTACAGAATGTCAATATATAAACTGAAATAAGAAGCTAATGTTTAAAGATGAAGGTTAAATCATTCTTACCTGTTAGAATCATGTTCCTGCATCTTGTGTTTCGTAATCTAAAGATCAAGTGAATCCTTTGAAAAAGAGCAAGCCTACCTAATAAAAAAATTACCATAAGACATAAACTATTTATTTTTAGAAATCTTTTAAAACTATTAAAGGAAAATGAAACTAATTTTTTTTTAAAAAATGAAAAGATAACTTTTTACACATAAAGATGATTTATAGTTTAAGAAAATATGATTGCAGTATGATTTGTAACAATAATACAAAAGATGATAAAATGAATTGACCGTAGGCAATAACTTCAAAGTTAAGGTGACTTATCTCCCTAAAAAGATTGTCATTAACATTAAGTAATGCAAGTAAATGTTATTATGAGGAATGAGAAAAGAAAAAAAAGAAAAAAGAAAGAAAGAAATATTAGCTATTTTATATACAAATTTAAAAAGTATTAGTGCAAGTGAAAGAAATGGTATCTATAAACCCCACAATCAGAGCAACTCATAAAAAATTGTCATAAGCTGACTATATTTTGCTTTCTAATTGTCATATTTTGCAAAATGTACTAGTGATTTAGCTCATTGCAATATTGTAATAACTAACTATGTTAGTTTTATTTCTTTTAGTCAATTATGATAATAAATAACTCAAAGCATGGACATAATAACTCTTAGTAACTCTAGTGTTCACTTGCACACAACTCTAGTGAACTATGTTTGCTAACATAAAACAAAATTTGTTATCATTTTGCAAAGAAGCAAGGAAAGGATTTAAATAAAGTCATAATCAAACATATTTGCTTATCAAAACTAATAAAGAGGGATAATGGACATAGAGCAGAATAAAGACAACAATACAACGAGCACCTTCTTCCTCATTTTTTTATCTAACAAGGCAAAAAGTGCAGTCCATGAACATTGACTATTTTTTTAATATAATTCTAGGAGCCCTTTAATATTAAAGAATATTTGGTTCAAATTATAATTATTTTACAAAGCATAAGATCATTAACATGATTTTACCAATTTTTAAATTCATAAATTAATAATTTTTTTAGTCAAATTATGGCCTTAAAATAACATAACATAATACTCGTGGGCAACATAAGCATCTCCTTTGTCTTAGTCAAGCAGCATAACACTTTCGCATCTCCATGCTTCACATCTATCTATCACATGCGTTTTCAATGCTTGTCACAACTCTTTTGCATCTGCATGCTTCACATCTGTCTATCACATGTGTTTTCGATGCTTGTCTTACCTTATAGCAAGACACATTAGTCTTAACATGTCTATTGCCTTGTAGCAAGTTAAAAAAGAGAAAATGGCTTAAATAAAGAGATTTTATCAATTGAGCAACAAAACAAGATAAGAGAAAATAGTGTAGTTGAATATTAAAAAGAAATGAATAGAGAGAGAGAAATAGCAAAGTTCGTGCCTTCCGTGATGCCTTTTATCATTAAAATCTTCCAAGTGTTACTAATCTGCTTGCCATAGTCTTAGCCTTCCATATTGTCATTTACTTCTAAGATTTTCATGGGATTTTGCTTTTGGGATCAAAAAGTGCTTGTAGGTAATAGGGCTCATATCCAATCAGGCTTTTCTACACCTCCAACATGCCTATTATCCTAAAGTCTACCCTCGTTTCTAACCTCTATTTCATCTCTCAAATACCAACTTTGCATATTATATTAAGGAAATTTATTTTGCTTGAACTTGGATATGTTATTTAATAAAAGAGAAATGGTTTCTTATACAGGAAGTTTAATGGAAATTTCTTTGCAAACCTATTAGGAAAGTGGAGGAATCTAAATAGTAAGCTAGTCAATTCCTATTGGTGGTATTGTTTACTATATCACAGCAACAGCAAGGGAATGCATGCTTATTGCTTTCACTTATTTATTTTCTATATATTCTTTGGTAATTTTACTATTTTTTATGTTATGCAAATGAAGTTGGAACACTAAAGCAAAGCAATGAATTTGTGAAGAGGCAATACTACAATACTGATTTTTTAAGTTCTTTAAACAAAGGAACACTTTCAACTGATGTTAAGATGCTACCATGATTTCAACAATGAAGTATTCATGTTATCCATATTTGTCTAGCTAAAAGTTTTTAATTTTATAATTTTTATTTATGTGAATATTCTATAGCTTCAAAATAGTTACAACAACAATTTATGGTACTAGAAGCGTTAGAGAAAACATGTTATTTGCCTTTTTCATAGCATACCACACTGGAAATTTCAATACCAAGGTATCCTATCACATTGGATGATTTTTTTTGAGTAATTGATTATACTAGATGAATTTGATGATCTCATTTTCCATAATCTTCTGACTTACAATTAATATCTGCTTAATTTTAGGTTGCTAAGGAACTAATAAAGGAAATTAGGGTACTAGAATTAGAAGTTGCATATTTGAATCAATAATATCAAAAAAAGATTTAAGCAACAAATTTCATCTTTATTTGCTAAGGAAAGAAGATTGATATCAATTTTAGAGATCAACAAAAGAAATTCTACAATACCAGAAATGGATGCTATCTTTAAGAAGGAAATTTTAGTTTTATAGTTTGTTTGGTGTTCCTTCTTAGAATTTATAATTTTTTTTATTAATTTTAGAGTATCAAATAGGATTTATGGCTGATTGGAACAAGAAATTGAACACCCTATATGATGAGAGTTACTTCAATAATTTTCTTGGAAACCTTGCAAATGAGCTCTAGTCTGATTAGATGAAGTATAGGAAGCAGGGGTTGGATAGTTTGTAAGAACAAGAAAAATGTAATTGTCGTGAAGCTCATGAATGAAGGTATCAAAATAAATGTCCCAGTTCATTTTAGTTTTAAGGAAAGAAGATTGAACTATACATTATTTTTTAAGGATTTACTAATGAACTAGGCATGTAGTTAAAAGAAATCCTTAATTAAGCTACCCAATAGTTAAAAAATTAGGAATATTTCTTCTTGCTTTAAATGTTATCTTGATATTGGTTTCTATGGAATTAATGATAACAAATTAAAAGAAATCTATGCAATATAAAATAAATAACTATATGTTTGTTCTAAGACAGTAACATTTAACCTTTCAATTATAGTGAATCCTATCTCTCTGTCTATTCTTCTATTACTAAAAAAGGGAGACTCTATGATGAGATTACCGATTCAAAGTGTGGATCTAGTCGACAAGGATACAAAATGTTCTATGCGGTTATGTTTGTTGCTATAGTAGCACTAATAGCTATCATACCTATCATTTTAGTTAGGATTCCCAAAGGTAAGTCTAATTTCAGCTTGACAATGTAACAAAGTTTTATCAGTGGATTATCAATATAAGATAAATAGTAAGCTTAAACTCAAAGAAGGAAGAAACCATGATTGCTCATTGGGGATATATAAGACAATGTAATAGAGTTTTATCAGTGGATTATTAATCTAAGCTTAAACTTAGAGAAAGGAAAACAAACCTCAAAGAAGGAAGAAAACAGGATTGCTTGTGCCCGGATAATCTTCGAAAATGAGAAATCCTTTGCAGTTCAAAGCTTTAGATTAGTGCACAATGATTTTGCCCTTTATAGCTTCCGCCAAAGATATGGGTTTTCGCACTACGTATGGTTTTCCCCCCTTTGGTTCTTAGCATGGTTTCTGCCTTTTCATTCTCTATAGCTCTTGTTTGGTTTGTAATTTTATTTTAATTGATTTAAAATATTTAATAAGAATTATTTGATTAGTTAAAATAAAATAAATAGATTAGTATGAAGTATTTTACTTATTGTTTTGCTAACACACCTTGCCTAAATTTTATTTTTTCAAGCTAGGAGTGAAAATTACTTATTGTTGATTTTCAAGACTTGTTATAAAAACAATTATAATTATAAATTTATTAAAATAAAAATTATAATTGTATTTAATATTTGTTAAATATAATATTTTTTGAAATAAATTTTAAAAATAAAATTAAAATATAATTTAAGAAAAATTAAAAATAAATTTTTAAAAATTTAAAGATGAAGTTTAATTAAAAATTTAGTATTTTTTATTATTTCTGAAATATAATATTTTTAAAATAAAGTTAAAATATAATTTATGAAAAATAAAAAAATAATATTTTAAAATTTAAAGAAAGAAGTTTAATTAATTTATTTGATGTAAACATTATTTTTTGAAAAATATATATAATTTTTAAATGAAATAATTAGGCAACGGTTGATCAAGTGTTACTTATTTTAAAATAAGTAACAAACAAAAGGCAATGATCATTTAAGTATTACTTATTTTATGTTTAGACAATGGTTTTATTTGTATTACTTAATAAGCGTTACTTAAAAACAAAAATAAAAGGCAACACACTTAAAACCATTGCCTATTTGACCTTAAGCAATAACTTTGTAAAATAATAGGAAACATGCTAAAAATCGTTGCCTATTTTAGTTTAAGGTTATAATTTTGCAAAATAATAAACAACACATTAAAAACTGTTACCTATTTCAATTTTAGGCCATAATTTTTTTATTGTTGCCAAATTTTATGTTGCTATAGGCCGAAAATATTGTAGTGCATGTCATCAAATATAAAAAATCTAGTACTTCTAATGGTTATTTCATCCACCATTACTAGTTGCCATGTCACATACCACATCATCCTTTTAAGTGGACATCAATTATTGCATAAGATAAGGGAAAAATTGCTATGATTTTGAATATTGAAAGACTAATTGTAATTTTGTATAACTACAACTATTTTAAGACCAAAATTATGTTTAAGCCAAATATTTAATACAATAAAATATAAGAAATTAAGAGAAAGAATTATTGACTAAGTAGTTTGTCTTAGTTTTCAAACAAAATGGTTGTAGCTTGCCTTAGTTGTCATGATGAAAGCCTTTAACTGTTGTAATTCCACTTGAGCCATCTTTTAACTCATCCATAACTTGAGATGATCTCTTAGATTTCTTCCTTGGTGGGAGTTGTTATTCTTGTTATAGCTCATTCAAACTCTTTGACAATCTAGCTTTCACTCTTGTAGAGGAAGTGGAAGAAAGCTTGGTTCCATTTCTATGCTTGAAAAAAGTAGTTCTTCTTTTTTCTAATGATTAGACCTTGCTATTTGCACTTCCAATTCCAAAGGATCAAACTTCTCTTCCTTTTCTTCTTTAATTTGTTCTTGTTCTTATCTTCCAAATTAGAGGCATATACTGCCTAGAGTGATTTTTGTGGTGATTTGTCTAATCCCTAAGACATAAACCACCAACACCCGAATAATAGTGGTTTTGTATAGGCATTGAAATTTAGCAATATGGATATTGTAGTGGTTTTAATCACTGATATTCCTAGAATTTAAATTTTAGGTGGAATTTACTAGCAGTTCATAACTACTAAAAAATTTTGAGTAAAATTTCTAGAAAAAATATACTAGCTATTAGCAACTACCATAAAATATTTTGTTCTAACAAATAGTTTTACCATAATGGGTGGTTTGAAATTGTTGCAAAAGTTAGTTAAATTTTTTTAAAAAAATACATAGCTGCAATTTCCAACTGTTACTATGTTTGAAATTTTTTTTAAAAAATGTTGGATGCTGAATTTGTCATCTGCAATTATTTTCTATAATCCTATATTTTCTGACCATGACAATGAGAGTTTAAAGGAGAAAACATATAAATCTAATCATAAAATAAAATTAAAATGTATTTCATTCAAATTTGACAATTTCAAATGAATGTAAAAATCCAAAAAACTCATAATTTCAAAGTACATCAAAAGTAATATACTAAAGTTACTTATAGGATGCAGCCTACAAAAATCCTTGTAGAAAGTACTACCTAGAAACACTAGTTTGGATCACTAACATTCTTTCCCTGAACATAGCTCCCTTTTGAAGATTTTTTGTGCAATCATAGGTGAAGGTATGTCTTTTGGACCATTGTCCTGTACAAATCAAGTTATGCATTAATCAATATACCTAAAGGAAAATGATACATACATTTCTAAACTCAATGCAAAAATTTAATTATGAAAAGTTAATGTAAATATGAAAGCTTTTATCCATAATTAAAGTCTGAAATACTTATCAAATAAATTTTCAATTTTTGAAGGAAGAAGCATGTATTACACATCACATGGATTTTGCAATTTTTGATCCTCCTTGGAAATATAGGTTTGTGCTCTTCAGAGGTAGGACACTTAAGGTGATAACTATGTAACCATTTAATGCATGTAATTTTACATCTTTTATACACAAGATTAACATAGTTCAATGCAAATTACAAGAAATTAATTTAAAATTTAGTAAGTTGGCCTTAAAACTTCAGTATTACATAATAATGATAATGGTAACCTACTTTGTGTTTGTATTTTTCATTCCCATAATATCTGCCATGAATTATAATAGAATACAAAAGTGAATGCTGTAAAGTGCACTATAGTTGTGTATACATGTATATGCTTCCTAATATATGCTACTTTTGTTACCATCAAATTTAATTCACTTTGTCTAACAGTATTTGTAAAATATATATTAAAGAGTTTATATATATTAGTATGGTTTATCTTTGGGAATTACAAGTATCATTGTATTTATATTTATTAGTTTCATTTAAATATTAAAACAATGGATAAGACAAGAGAAGGGAACCGAATAAGACATTTGGCAAGAAAGACAAGTCCAAGATTAATTATATACAATAATAGTATACTAAAATAGTAATGGACACTTTAGTACCTTTTGGAATAACTAAATAGTAATCATAAGAAGAATGAAGTAGTCCAAATGTCAATTATGTCTAAGAGCTAATATTTAAAGAGTAATCATAAGGAGAATGAAGCAGTCCCAATGGCAACTAAGGCTAAGAGTTAAAATGTATTGACATGAAGAATTGCAATGGGTAGATATATAAATTATTAAGGAGAATGAAGCAATTCAAATGGCAACTAACGCTAAAAGTTAAAATGTATAGACATGAAGAATTACAATGGGTAGATATATAAATTATTAATTTAAGAAAGATGGAAGATTTTCAATCAAGAACAATATAAAATAGGATGAAGGACAAAGATAAGACGATATTAAAACTAATAAGTAACTTATACATAAAACTAAAAGATTGCTATCCCTTTTCAGATGTTTTGGACTTGATGCTATTATTTTTGGATGCTATCAGAATTGATATGTACATAGGCCATTGGAAAATAAAAAATTCTTGGTTGTTAAACTCATACATGATAATGTCATAGATGAAGCTCAATGCACAAACTATAATTGGTTTTACCATTTTATGTTCGAGCAATTTAGGTATTTGAAATTCAATTCAACTGTGAAGAGAAAATGAAAAGAAAGTGACTAAATTTCTAACACTTGAGCAAGGGTAATATCTATTTTTGAAATTTCTAGCTTACTACTTAATATAAGGCATGGTTGGCTTACTACTTTAGATATACAAATTAATTATCCAAGTTCCTTTATTATGAAATTCTACTTGTGCCCTATATTGTCTATGTTTTTCTATTTGATAATCTTACTAATTCAACAAAACACATGTAAAACCCTTAAATGAACACACTATTTAGCAAGCTTTCAAAAATCAAACTTAAGTTAATTCTTATTTAACATTATATAAACATGTACTTATTAACTTGCATTATTTGTTAGATGAAGTGGGAGGAACATTCCTATAGTCTTGATGGAGTTCATGATGTATTGCACATATTCCTCATTTTGTGCTAATTGACCTTCTGTTTATGCTAATCAATCTTCAATTTTTGCTAATTGACCTTTTAATTAATGGAGTTTTTCCTTTTGTTTGTTTAAGCTCTCCTTTCAGCTTTTCATTTCTTCTTGTGTCATAATAGTGGCCCTAGATGAATTGCATCCACCATCTTATTGTACACTTGTCCTAAAAATGCTGGTTAGGCAAACACATATCCTAAGCCCTTTAACATGGTTTGGATGCTTATTTCCTAAAACTTGCCCCAAAGCATCTTCAAGAGTAATTATTGCATGTTCAGATAAGTTTTGCTCATTAATGATTGCATTCATTTTATACTAGGCAAATGTAAAAAATTAGATTATTAGTTATACATTGGATATAAGGCATTGATAATTTCAATAAATATAATCTTCACTGCTAAGGTCTTTCTTCATTATTTATATAAGTGCCATTTGCATGTCGATGAGTTTTGTCCCAAAATTCCACTCTACTAAGGGGTCGCCCAAGTTCCTTTTCCTATTATTACAATTGAGATGCATAATCAAACTATGCCATTGAAGTGAATATACATTGATCAATACCTAATTTAAATTCTACTAACTAATGCTTCTTTCTAAGAAATGACATCGATTTGTAATGTGTAAAATTGTCTACTTACTTTTATTAATTGCATTTTTCCTGCTCATTTCCTATGTACATTAACATGAAATGTCCATTTAGACATTCATATAAATACATATTCATGAATAATTATTTTGAAAATGATATATTACCTTAAATATGTGTTTATCATGAATTTTGACTAATCTTTTCCATTGCTTCTTGGATACCTTATTTGGGCAATTTTGCTCTATGTTTTGTTCCTTGCTCTTAGAGGGATCATAGTGCTTGTTGTACAAGTTCCCTTTATGATCCCTCTATCTTCTCCTAATGATGGCTTTAGAATACTTTTTTCCTAATTCATCATGTGTGAAAAAGAAATATAACTACAAAAAGGAAAACATTTGATAGTAAACAAAATAATAACTATAGTAAAATAAAAAAATAGAACTATACACTTTTATAATTTTTATAAAATATGTATAAATATGTACATTCTATTGACAATGTTTGCAAGAATATTCCTTTTGTTCATTTTATTTTTAATTGGTTTTATTACTTATTAGCATGCTTATATGTCATATACCTTGTCCTAAAATGACAAAATAATTATTTTATATACTATCATTAATTGGTCATATAAGTCATCTTTAATAGAGTTTAGAATGTTAGGCCATCTTTCATAGTCTATAAGAAGTTCGATACATGCCAACTGACCCATGCAACTTGAAAATAAGTCTCATGAATTGTCAATAAAAACATGATTGCTATCTAAATCTACTAATACTTTTTTCATCCACTAAAGCCCACACATGAGTGACTTTCAAGTTCTTTTTCATGTTACCGATTGCATCTATGAATACAAAAAAGAAAACTAATTTAGTACATTGCATATAATATGTGATAACCAAAACAAAAGAGATGGTCATAAAATAAGATTACTTATCAAAGTACACATCTAACCATCTTGATTTTTGGAGTTACTATCATTTAAGGATGATGATTGATGAGCCTTATTTGTTTGGTCCAAGTTTAAATCTTCATCTACATCATCAAGATGAAGATGATCATCCTCAAGAGTTAGCCTGATAAGGCTAGTAAGCAAGGGAGACAAGCTAAATAGGGAAGGCCTAATAGATTCAATACGAAGATGGGGATATCTAATAAGTCCTATAGGTAATGGAGGTAAGTGAGGTATGATAGGTCTAGTAGGCAATTGAGGTAAAGGAAACATCTTAGATTTAGTGCTATGGAGGCAGGGGAGGTATAATAGGTCTAGTAGATAGTAAAGGCAGTGAAGGCCTGATAACAATAGTATATAGGAGAGGATGGGTTAGTAATGAATACATATGCTAGTTATGGTGCATATGTTATGCAATTTGTGTATAGGTTTAGGAAGAGTATATTTAATATTGGTGAAGTGTGTAGAATGATAGGAATCAAACTAGATCGGGAAGTTAAGGCTCTCGCATTTTAAGATATTTTTCCTTAGGCATTTCTATAAATTATAGACTACAATTGTATAAAACCAAACCATATAGGAATATTATCAAAAATCATATTCTTAAAGCATTAAATACAGTAAAAGCACCATTAATCAGATGTTGAAAACAACATAAATCATATTTTAAAAATATCATGAAATTCATAACTAGACAAACTAATTATATTAAAAAAGTAACCATTAAAAAATTTATCATTGCAAATGACAATAAAATCACTCATTCCTTTCTCTCTAATATCATATATTTGCATGTTTCTTAATATTATTATGAACATTCTCTACCTAGATAAGGTATTAAGCCCTAGAAAATCGCTAATTGTCTATATTAGAGCAACCCCATGTTCTAAATGTTTCATACATCTTAACATTTTATGTGTCCATGTTATCCTCCTATAACTTCGATATCTCTTTGATAGGAGATTGCAAGTACACACCTATGTCATTCCCTCACTATTTCTTACTCGAAATAACTATTGAAAGAATAAATGAAATAGGTTTCATACATAACCAATAAGGCAAGTTGTATGGTATTAGAATTATAAGCTAAGTACTATAATTAGTACTTGTGTTTTTGAAAGGGTTGAAACCTTCATTTGCAAGAATGAGGCGAACATTATGAGCTTCATTTGAAAATTCTAGGTATGTTGCATCAAATTTCTTCCATACCTCAAAATCTCTTAGATGCCTCATCAAGCCATCTACATTATTCCCACTTACATGCTATCTCATCAAATTTTCTATCTTCATAAACATAAATAATTTTTGCAACCTTGATTTTAGTGGAAAATAGTGCAAAACTTTTACTAGTTGTTGCCTTTTCCTACCAGTGAATTTTTTCCCTCATCTAGATTCCTGACATCTTTTACATGTCTCCCTATTTTCATCATCACCTAATATAACATGCAATTGTTTAGAAAAGCATGTATTTTGGTGTAATTAAGCGTGAGTTTGTATATTATTTTCTTATAATTGTCAAAAGAACTAAGGAGCTTAACTTGTGAGAAGACATCTTACAATAATTCTAAAAGCATTATCATGGCTTTATCCATCATGTGACATAAGCACTTGATGTGACACAAATTAATTAGAAAAAATAACGTAGAGAACTTCATGCACCTATTATGTACTTCTTCATTTCCATCATTGAGCAATTTAAAAAACTCAGCAGCATATGCATTCATCCTTCAACTAGGCAGCTTAGCATCGTTTCCAACATTCTTATGAGAAATGTTAGCTTTTCCATCATCATGGATATTATCAAACCCAAATGCAACATTTAGAGGATGCTTTTAGTATGTTGTTTTCCCCTTACTAAATCCACTTGGTGTATTCAAAGGAAAATTGCTTTCATGTTAAATGATCATACACTTCATCTTTAGTCAACCACATTTTATACTTCCAATGAAGACAAGGACAAATGATTCTATCTCTAATAGATTGTCACTTAAATGCAAAATCAAGAAATCAGTTTAATCCTTACTTGTACTTAATTGTACTCTTTTCCCAACTAATCTAGGACTTGTCCATAATTAATCATTGGTGCAATTTAAGAAAGTATATAAGTGTAAATAGGTAAGAAAATGAGTGTCATATTCCTATGTTTAGGTAAGCATAAGCAAATATGTGTCTAAGAATGGATGAGGTATTATTATACATGTAACATCCCTTAAATAAGAATGGTTTTTTTTAATATTTGTTTACTTTGTATTCTTAATTTAACCTTTAGTTGATGTTTGTACTTGTTTTTTGTGTCACAATGAGTTTTAAGCTTTGTAAAACTCTTATAAATGGAAAGTGTTGGATTTTGTTGAAATAAAGTGAACTTCAATATCATTTTTGACATTGAGAAACTAGAATATGCTACTTCATGGTGGTCAACAGTAGGTACAAAAGGTAATAAAGTTAATTCTAACATATGCAACTTATAGTTTGTAACGTTAAAATCATAGTTTTAAGTTTTAAAAAGTTAACATTTCTACTTTACTTTTAGTAGGTTAGATAGGATCTATCTAAGGATAGAAATATCATAGTTAATCATTCGTAGGCATTAACTATGGCACTCTATATTTTACCTAGTTCCACATCCTGAAAGGAAAGAACGACCTTAAATATAGTCAAAATATTTCTTAATTTACACTATCATGTGAACATCAAATAAAGCCAAAGTATACTCATAAGCAATAACTATAACTAGTTCATTGTTATCTAATGAAGAAAGGTAATTTGCTTTATACAACCACACATCATGACTCTTCATGTATCAATCAGGATAGAACATCAAAAGAGGTAATAAAGAACTAAGCAACTCATGACACACAAAATGTATTCCAAATAATAGTTTTTAATAGGAATATATATACTATTGTCAATTCGGATTATTACAGGTAACAGAATTTCAAAATGTTAATCCGAATTCTACTTAGGATCCATGCAAAAAGCACAAATCAATGATTAGGGTTTTACCTATTGGGCACTCGTATTTCTACTGATCAAAACTTGAGAGTGGATGAATCAAATGCTCGCCGGAAGGTACAACATCTCTACAGTATCCACACGGAGTGAATAACGACCTTTCACCTTCCACGAATCTACTAGGATGTGTTTCTCTCTCTAGAAATTAAGATTTGATGCTTTCTGAGTGATTTAGGGTTTTAGGAAGCTTATAAGCGTGTGCATAATATGTTGCCCTCAAGCCCTTTTTTATAGAACTTAGGCAAGCCACAATCCTAGTCTTACTAGGATAATCCTTCCAAAATCCTAATCACACTTAATAACTCATTTTATCCTTATCCTAGAGATAATGAGGAGAGATATAACTTACCTATTAATTATCTAATATTAGATAATATTAACTCATAATATAAATATCTTAATATTAGATAATTGCATATAGTTATCAAATATCAAAATAATATTATCTCATAATATATTTATATGATATCTGATAATGTAATTATTTGATATTACTTTAATATCAAATAATATCATATAATATATATATATTACATGAATAACACATTATTATTTTTAATAATAATATATATATGCACAAAAATAAGTCCAATTAATTGGATATTAATATAATTAAAGTCCAATTAATTATTATCTTATTTCTACTCCTTTTGTGTAACCCTATAGGTTCTTACTATGTTGACAATGACTCATTATTAGGTCATAGACAATGAGCGGTATCTAGTAATACATCACTGCCACTCAAGTAGCAAGAATGTCTGTGATTCGACATCCACCTAATATTTGATCAACGTTTTGCATTATAACCCTTTTGTAATAATATCCAAATTGAACTAGAGGTATTGAATGTGTCATCCTCATCAATGTTTAATTTATATTTCTTGATATTGAATAGACTTAAAATAAATGATTAATATCACATATTAATCCAATTGAGCATGGTCATGCATTTCTAAGTCTCACTCAATCAAAGGGCCCAAGGATATTTCTCTTTTATACAAGAGTAACAAAATTCCATTTACATCACTCACTTCCCTCTGCATGATTCATGACACACCTAATCAATGCCCTATTTGTCATCCTGATTAAAGGTGACATAGGACAATATTAAAGTGAGTAATTTCTCATGTTGAAAATCGTAATAACTTCAGATCAAAGGCTTATGTGTATTTGTAATCATATGAGAATAACTTATGACACGTTTATCCATGCAATATTCTTATAGTGGGTCAATCTAGTACATTGTTCACTGATAATATACTTATGTATTGACTTGATATCACATATCCATGATTCATAATCATCAATCATTATACATACTAGTCTCGATGTATTATTACTTTCCTTTTCGTAATAATACTTGACTAGGGGCATTTTAGGAATAGCGAAGGTATTCCAAGGATAATTATTATATTAAGTTATAAATCGCGCAGAATAATAATAAAATTATAAAAATAAAATATAATAATTAAATTGCCTAAAATAAAATATAATACATTGTAAATTACTTCAATCATCTATATGATTAGTTCCTAGGACACACACCAATATATACTTCATAATTAATCTTTTTCAACTTAGTTTATAATCATTGCAACAATAGCAATTAATTAACTTCTATATGCAATAATAACTTCAAATAGCAACAAACAATCAAATTCCAAGAACAATTAAAGGCAAGGTATATAGAAGTTTAAAAAAATTACTTGGATAGTGCTAAGATAGCTTCTTTGCTACTGATAGGATGGCTTCATTGCTATTGCCTACTACTTATTTGTGCTTTGGAAGGATAGAATGAGTCTCAACTTTAGGATTCGTATGTCATTTTTTTAAAAAAAATGAAAACTAACTAAGAATCACTTATTAACTCCTCAATATTAAACATGGTTAGTAGTTAATGCAAATTCTACTAGATAAATAAAAGGTGTCATTTTCACCCATTGCAACAATATGGCATTAATGTGTACTTGTTGCATTTATGACTAAGCTTCCAACAACTGAAATAAAACAAGCTAACTGCATTTCACTATGCTTACTCATGGCAACTTTATTGCTATATCCAAACTTACTTAAAGTAGAGAGTGATGATATATTCTTTGGAAAATCCTCCCCTAAAAACACATGTTTTATGAATCTCACACTAAATAGTGAGCCAGTTATGAAATTACGTGGAAGGCTTTGTTATATATCACCAATGGTGTAAGTCATGCTACATAAAATTTTCATACATAAAATTATGCAATTTATTAATAATTAATGAGTAATTACATGAACAAAGCACATACACACACTTTAAAACTGAGAATGGTCCATTGTTATCTTTGGTAACAAATGTGATGTAATGAGCCACCAAATCAAATAGTGTATGCATAAAAAATAGGGGAAAAATAATAAATTTCTTTCAGGTGATTTGCTAAAATTAAGAAAATAATATTTTAACTTGCCAAAATCCAGTAAAGAGTAATACTAAAAAATTTCCTCAAATCATGTGGACTTCCAGAGTAAATAAAGCAACGTCCAAAGAGGTAAGGACTATAAATTCATTTGTTTTTGTATATTTCTATTGGGATAGATGCAAGAAATAGATGCAAAATATCATCGTAAATGATTGATGATTGAAAGAATGTCATAGGAAGATAATATGAGAACAATCATGAATAACTCAAACAAACATGGAGATACAGAGGAATCATAATAATATTAGTAATTATTAGAAATTTAGCATCTAGAAAACAATAACAATAATTATAAGAATTTCATAGTCCAAATTTTTCATCAGAATGTTATTATGCCATTCAGTTTTCCATATTTCCTTTCAACCAATTATATAGGGAAATCTTAGAAGAAGAATGCAAGGCTATGAATGATTAATAAGCTATGCCTTTAAGCTCAAATTAATGACGTGACATGCTTAGATAACTTTCAGCCACCACAATATCATAGCAGGAATAAACATCAAAAAACAAAATGTAAAGAGGTTGAAACCACTATATATATTGAAAACACATATACTTATAATGATACATAGTTTATTTTTTATCATCTCAGTAATCTAGAACAAGGACAAGAAAGGCCCTAACCCTAAGAGTTTTGCTATATGCTATATTGTAACAAAAAGGCTTTCTAAATTAGCCCTCATATAAAAACTAGAAGAACTACTACTAAGGTTAGTTCCCAACATCCAACAAATTATATATTGAGATTAAATCCTCCTTGTACATTGAAAGTCAGCCCACAGTAACCTGGAAATATGAAAGTTGATTCTTTCTGCCTAGGAGAAGGATTGATACTAAGTACTCGAAGTCCATTACCCCTATCTATCTCCAAAACTTGGGATTAGAGGCCTCCAATACCATTCGGATTGCTTAGTCCCCCCTAATGAGGTATCTATGAGCTGGAGATCGTTCCAACCTTTTCTTCCTTAACTAGTGTATAGCTGTTGGTGTTAAATTTTGCTAAGTCCTATTTTTGATTTTGATTAAAAAATAAGGAAATTTTGAAGAGTTAAGGCTAGAGTTGATATTTCAAATTCAATTTGAAAAGGGAGTTCGAGTGTGGCAATTCGAGTTGCACAATAGATAAATCGAACAATTTGAAAGGGTTTTGAAAAAGGCTATTGATGTGGTAATTGATATGATTTCGAAAAAGATGTCCATTTCGATTTCAATTCAAAAAGAAAGCTATGAAGATTAAAGTTCAATTGTTGGAGTGGTTTTGATTCAATTTTGAAAATTAGTGGTAGTTATTAGAAGTAGTTTTAATAAGTTTTTAGCAGTTTTATGTGATATACACTTATCAGATTCTTAGGAATTAGCTGTTAAGCATTAGAAATCTATAAATAAGACTTCTAAATAATGTACAAAGGTTGGATTTCATTTACTCACAAATCTTTTACATGCCTAACACGCCTACTGTCACAGTAATTGGTAAATAGAGAATTGATTATGTAATTCCATCACTTTTTATTTCAATTCTAATTTATTTTTGAGTTAATTTATTTCTTGCATTTGTCGACTCTTTTCTTTACATTCCTTTTGCTATTTTTTCTTAATTCGATTGACACATAAACTTATCAAACTAAGATTCCTTTGAGGACATGATTCAAGTCCCAGATTGTTCTTTGAATCAAGTGTATTTTCAATTTCATATCAAAATGAAAATTCACCATAAACAAATTGGCACGCCTAGTGGGACTATATTAGAGATAGTAGTGTCAAATTGAATGATTTCTATTCCTATGCATGATTTTACGTAATGGAAGAAATTTAAACATGGCTAACAGTGGTTCAAATAGATGATGTTTTGGTAATAATTCAAATGCTAGGAATAATGAAGGAACTAATGGGAATAATGATTCTGACTCAAATCAAAGTAATGTTCCTAATCCTTCTATGTTTAGACCAATGGTTATGGGAGTTCCATAAAATTATCCTATAACATCTCAGATTGGCCAAATCCTAGTGGATCTAGAGGAGAATCTTAGGAATTTGAATGTTGATATTCATAATCCTTTATATGGTTTGCCTCAGGGATTTATTCCTAAAATGATTACACAAAGCATAGGGACTGCTTCGATGACGGTTCTAGATCCGATCATTTCAACAATTTCTCTGGTGGGACCTTCAAGACATTTAAATCTAAATGCAAATAGAAATTATATGTCTCAATTTAGCATGTTAGGGAACATGCTGACTAGACATCAAAGTATGTCTAGGGAGTCTATTCCTTTAATATCCTTTATAGGTGTTGCACCTCATTCCATACATCAACAAATGGATGAAAGTAACCATGAGATGGCGAATATGTTGTCTCACTAATTGATGAGTGTTATTAATCTCATGGTGGAGTCAACCAATACCAATTATTTGTTATTGGCAAGACAAATGAGTCGAATTGCCGATGTCCTTAGTGCACCTGCAGACCTTATTATCAATTAAGTGGCAAATGTAAGGCCTAGAAATGCAGTATTTGCAAATGCAGGGCAAGCTAATGTGACAACTGCAAATGTTACGCATGATAATGTGATGCAAGAACCCCCTGCTAATCTTGGACACGAGAATATAGTACTTGTGAACCCAATTCAAAATTGAAACTTAGCAACAAATCCTAATGTCCCTAATAATAATGTGGTTCTAGTAAATAGGAACCAAAACCTTAATAATATTTTGAATCAAGTTGGCACAATGTTATAAGGGGGCATCAAAACATAGTCAATGTTGTGGAACAAGTGCTAAATCAATATGGTTTTAATGTTAGTTATGCGAATAACCCATATTTTGTCTCAGCCTTTCCTGAGATTATTTTACAAACTGAAATGCCTAGGGGTTAGAAAATCCTTAAGTTCAGTAAGTTTGCTGGTGAAATCGATGAATCCATAGTTAAGCATATTGCTTGATATCAAATTGAATGGGTGATCTTGCCAATAATAAAAACCTAAAAATGAAATATTTTCTAAGTTCATTGACTAAAGATGCTTTTACTTGATTTACTACTCTACCACCTAATTCAATTCATACTTGGAATCAATTAGAAAGGAGTTTTCATGACCAATTCTTTAAGGGTGAAACTAAGGTAAGTTTAATGGACTTGTAAAGTATTAAAGAATGCAAAATGAATCTACTAATGATTATATGAATAGTTTTAGGTAGATGAAGGTTAGATGCTTTACTTAAGTGCCAGAACATGAGTTAGTTTAAATGGCCACAAGTGGATTTGATTATTCTATTTGAAAAAAGTTAATTAATTAATAACTTAGAGATATGGCCCAACTAGCAAATAAAGTAAGGTAAATCGAATAGCTTAAGTTCGAAAAAGATAAATACCAGAGAGTTGAGAGACTGATTTGAAGAGATAAGATTGCTTATATAGATATATTTGATCAAGAAATTGAAAATGTTAATGATGAAGATGATGATGTTGATGTCGAAACTAATAATGAAATAAATATTGTTGAATTAAAGCCTGGACCTCGTCATGTATGTACTTCTTTAAAACCATATGAGTCCAAGGGCAATTCAAAATTTTTGAGAAAGCAAGATTATAGTTTCAATTTTACTAAAACTGATAAAATATTTGATATTTTACTTAAAGATAAACAGATTGTATTGTTTGATGATCATAAATTTCTGACTCTAGAACAAAGAAAGGGTAAAAAATATTATAAATATCATCATGTTTATGGCCATTATACTAACCATTATGTACATTTCAGGGATATAATTCAAAAGGCAATAAAAGAAGGTAGATTGAAATTCGAAGAGAAATTGAAGCCTGCCATGAAAATTGAATCTGATCCATTAAAGGTCTCGGCTAATTATGTTGAACCTCTTGAAATTAACATGGTGAATGTCCATATTGAGGATATTCAAGATGATGTTGAATCTGCTATAAAAGAATATGGAAAAGAAGTGAGGGATATTTATCCTAAAGCCAGAGAGTCTCTATTGGAATTTTTAATGAAGAAAAAAGATTTTAACAATGAAGTAACTCTTTGCCTAAGATGCAATGCAGTCTTTGATAAGTCTGCCATAAAGGTGTTCAAAGAGTTTTAGTTCAAGAAGCAGTATGAAGCAGCTCACAAGTTGAACAAAGATTAGGCCTTTGGCTGGAAGCTAGAATTTAAGACTATGCCTGTCAAAGGCAAGAACTTTGTGCCTCCTTCGAATGTACCCCTAAATAAGTGGATAAGGGGAATGAATAAGATTAAGAATTAGCAAGGGGGTAAATTAGGAAAGGTGTATCAATAATGGAGGCCTAAGTTTCTAGAGCATGTTCCAGGCCCTTCAAAGTACCATTTCTATGGAAATCCCCTTATGACCAAGACTCAGTGGCGAAGGGTACAGAGATTTAGAAAAGTTACTCGTGAAAATGTGCAAGTTGTGAAGCAAGGAAATCAGAACAAAAGATCTTACCATCATATTCTATAGAGGAATTTTGTTCTGCAGAACATGAAATAGAAGGAGATCACACCTGAAAATCAAGATAGTATGATTACAAGCTCTTTCAAATCCAAATTCGCTGATGATCTGAAAGATATTTGTAGCGTGGTTTCCATCCTACCAGCTAAGTATGCAAAGGAGTATAATCAAGGTTAAAATGAAGATTTTGATGAAGAAGACCTTAAAGGAAGCGAGACTATGAAGGAACCTACATTGGTTACTTATACAACTCGAATCCTTCCTAAAGAGAATTCTGCAACATTTGACAGGCCAACAGAGAAGATGAAAAATCATTTAAAGCTTCTCTTTATCAAGGTTGAAGCTAATGGTAAAATTGTTCATAGGGTGTTGGTTGATGGTGGTGTTGTAATTAATTTGATGCCAAAGTTAATAATGAAGGAGCTGGAATAGTGAAACTTTGAAGTCAGAAGGACTGCTAGCTTTGAATGTTTAGATTGGGTCAGTGATTCGACCTACTATCTTCATTGTTGTTCCTTCAAAGGCTATCTGCAATCTACTTCTAGGTAGAGAATGGATTCATGGTGTAGGGGCAGTGCTTTCGACTTTGCATCAGAAGATGTTTATATGGGATATAGAAGGAAATCTGGAAGTAGTAGAAGTTGAAGATTCCTCCTTTCGAGTTGAAACCAATGTGATGGAATTCGATAAATATCTTTCCTATATTGGACCTTATCAGATGGATAGCATGGAGCATTTGGCAAGATCCAAGGTTCTTGTTACTATGTATCTTTGACCTGAAGTTAGGTTTATCTTGAAGTATGAGGAACCACAGGCTGACTTGGAGGTAGCCTTTAAAGAGTTGAAGTTAATATGAATATTTCGAGCTATTTAGCTCGAATTTTAGCTTATGTGGTAGAACAAAGGTTTGAAACGGCCATGAGGGTCAATTTAGTTTCAAAATCTTTTGAATAAAAAGAGGAATTAATTTATGAAGTTAAAGAAAGTTCGAAAGATGTTATTCGAGATCAATTCGTAAGGGTTGATGTTCAAGAAAAAGATGTTGAAAGGCTTCATTGTATTCTTGACGACTCACCATTTGGGTTCGAAATGTCTTTATCTCATGGAATAAAGAAGATAGAGGCTTAAAATCCTCTTGAAGAAGTAAATCTTAGAGATGGAACAAAGCTAAAACCTACCTATATCAATAAATATATGGATCAAGCCTTGAAGGAAGGGATAATTGAGTTGTTGAAAAAGTTTAAAGACTATTTCGCTTGGGACTATGATGAGATGCTTGGGCTGGATCAAAGCTTAGTGGAACATAGATTGTCAATTTATCCTGGAAGGAAGCTAGTAAAGCAGCCACCAAGGCGGTTTGCCCCAGAAATTATTTTGAAAATAAAAAAGAAATCAAGAGACTACTGAGGGCGAAGTTTATTTGAACAACCAGGTATGTTGACTGGATTTCTAATATAGTCCCTGTAATTAAAAAGAGTGAAACTCTAAAGGTTTGTATAGATTTTTGAAATTTAAATTTGGCAACTCTTAAAGATGAATATACTATACCAGTTACTGATATGTTAATTGATTCAGCAGCAAAAAATGAAATGTTGAGTTTATTGGATGGATATTTTGGTTATAACCAGATATTCATTGCTGAAGAAAACATTTCAAAAATTGCTTTTTGATGTCCTAGTGCAATCGACACTTATGAATAGGTAGTGATGCATTTTGGCCTTAAGAATACTGGTGCAATATATCAGTGGGCCATGAATACAATTTTTCATAACTTGATTGGAAAATTTATACAAGTTTATAGAGATGATATTATTATCAAGTTAAAAAAGAAAAATGATCATATAGACCATTTGAGACAAGTTTTCGAGAAGATGAGAAAACATGGTCTAAAAATGAATCCAATTAAATGTACTTTTAGTGTTTCTGTAAGAAAGTTTCTTGGATTCTTAATTTAGAAATAGGGGATTGAAGTTGATCAAAATAAAGCAAAGGCTATTTTGGAAACTTTGTCACCCTTGAACAAAAAGCAATTGCAATCTTTGTTGGACAAGATTAACTTTTTAAGGAAGTTTATTTTGAATTTATCTGGTAGAACAAAGATCTTCTCACCTTTGCTAAAGTTGAAAAAGGAAGAAGAATTTCAATGGGAAGATGTACACCAAAAACCATTCAAAGATATTAAGCATTATTTAATGAATCCTCCTATCATGACCTCTCCTGAAAAAGGAAGGCCTTTAAAGTTATATATTTCTACTTCTAAATATACTATAAGTAGTATGTTAGCTTAAGAAGATGAAAATGGCATCAAAAGAGCTATTTATTATCTAAGTAGGGTATTAAATGATGTTGAAAGTAGGTATTGTGCTATTAAAAAGTTATGTCTTTGCTTATATTTCTCATGTACTAAGCTAAAACATTACATCAAACTTTTTGATGTGATTGTAATTTCTCATTATAATATAATAAAGCACATGTTATTTAAACCTATACTTCATAGTAGAGTTAGTAAATGGGTTTTAGCTTTGACTGAATATTCTTTGAAATATGTGCCCTTGAAATCTATGAAAGGTTAAGTAGTTGCTGATTTCTTGACTGACCATTCTTCAGAAGAGATTAATGAAATTGATAAAAATTATGTGGGATTAAAACCTTGGAAATTATATTTTGATGGTTTTAGGCATCGAAATGCAACAGGAATTGAAGTTTTAATTATTTCCCCTAAAAGGTTTCCTATGAAGTTGATGTTCAAAATAAAAATGCCTTGTTCAAACAATGAAGCAGAATATAAAGCTCTTCTTATTGGGCTTGAAACTTTAAGGTTATTTCGAGCAAGAAATGTAATTATTCGTGGTGATTCTTAATTGGTAGCTAAATAAATTACTCAAGAATACAAATGCATAAGTGAAAATTTACTAAGATATTTTACTCAAGTTATGGAACTACTATAAGAATTTAATGAATTCGCCATTGAACATATCCCAATATTGCAAAATTATAAAGCTAATGAGTTAGCACAAATAGCATCGAGTTATAAAGTTTTGAATAAAACTTTGGATAAGTTAATTAAAATAAGAAATAAGTATACTGCAAAAAAGTTTGAAATACTTGACATAAGTTTGCTTTCAGATAATGATTGGAGAAAACCAATTATCAAATATTTAGAAAATCCTAGTTCAATTACAGATCAAAAGATGAAGTATAAAGCTTTGCACTATGTGATTCTTGGTGACAAACTTTATAAGAAATCCATGGATGGAAACTTATTATGGTGTTTAGGTGAAGCTGAAGCTTTTTTAACTTTACCTGAAGTTTATGAAGGGATCTATGGTGCACACCAAGCTGGTGAAAAGATGAAATGGGTGTTGAAAAGATAAAGAGTTTATTGGCCTTCAATGATAAAAGATTGCCATGAATATGCAAGTTCATGTGAACAATGTCAGAAACATGGAAATATTCAACATGTGCCAGCAAGTGATTTACATTTGATTATAAAGCCATGGCCATTTAAAGGATGGGCTTTAGATTTAATTGGCTAGATATATCCTGCGTCTTCCAAAGGCCATAGGTATATTTTAGTGGCAATTAATATTTTACAAAATGGGTTGAAGCTATTCCTTTGAAGGATGTTGATCAGAGGGATATATCAATTTTATCGAAGAACATATTATGTTTTAATTTGGTGTACTTGAGACTTTGACAATTGATTAAGGTACAGTTTTTACTACGAAAAGGTGATTCAATATGTCGAATCAAGAGATATAAAATTGATTAATTCGATTCCATATTATGCACAGGCCAATGCTTAAGTTGAGGCAGCCAACAAAACAATTATTACTTTAATTAAAAAGCACATTGGACAGAAGCTTAAGAATTGGCACAAAACACTTAGCTAAATTTTGTGGGCATATAGAAATTCTCCTACAGAGGCTGCCAGAATAACTCCTTATAGATTAGTTAATGGCCATGATGCTATTTTGCCTATAGAAATTAATTTGTAGTCTATTAAACTACAAAAATAGAATGAGTTACAGGTCGAACATTATTGGAATTTAATGTTCAATGATTTAAATAATTTAGACAATGAAAGGTTGTTGGCTTTGGAAAATATTATTTGACAAAAAGAAAAAATTTCTCAAAGTTATGACAAGAAAGTTAAATTGAAAAATTTTAATGTTGATGACTTGTTATGGAAGGTTATATTACCAATGGAAAGAAAATCGAAGAAATTTAGGAAATGGTCTCCAAATTGGGAAGGACCATTCAAAATTAAGAAGTTATTTACTAATAATGCCTATTCGATTCGAGATCTAGCTATGACTAGTCGAATAATGTCAATAAATGGAAAATATTTAAAAATTTATAGATCAACAATTCATGAAGTCAAAGCAAATGTTTAAAAGTAGTGTGAAAGTTGAAATGCATAATGTTCAAATGAAAATAAAATAAGCTTTTCACAGAAAGTAATCTTGAATTTTGCCAAACTCCATCTTTAAAATTGTTTCGGTTTGAGCATGAGAATGTTTCAAGGCTTTCAGCTTCTCTATTTTAATTAGATAATCCTTCATGTGATGATTCATGTCTTTGATCTGCAAAGCAATGTCGGATTTTACTTTTGCATAATTGCAGCAACAATCTTCAAGCAAGCTTTTTTTCTTTCTGGCCTCTTCGAGCAACTTTTCAAGGTTCTGGATTTGAGCATCAACTTCAACCATTTTTTGAGTTCCAGCCTTGATTGAGTTCTCGACCTTCATTATAGTTGAATTGAATTTTTTCAATTTCTCCACTTAAGTGTTTCGAAGATCTTTAATTTCAACTAGTGATATGTTTGTCTCAAGTGTGATTTTCATGTTGCTCTCAAATTGTGCCAACCAGTTCAAAAATTTTATAATATGGGTAGCCTGAGGAACATTTGATCTGGCCAGATGATTGTTAATTTTTGAAAGTAAAGTTTGCAAATTTAACATGAAGTATCGGTCAGAAAGTTTGTTAAAGAAGTTTTCTTTAACCATTATATTTTTCAGATTGGTGAGCAATTAGTCCAGTTCTGGGCTAATGACTTCTATCGACTCCGAATGAGTTATGGATTATTGAGTTTTCGAGAATAGAGAGATAGTTCCCATGATCAACTGATCCATTGCTGCTAGAGGTTCATCTTTAATGAATTTATTCAGGAGTTCAACATCCATGGTAGTGAAAATTTGTGTATCAGAGGTTGTTTCGCCCATTAAAACTTCAAATCCTTCAGTTTGTTTTGAAAGAGAAAAATTAGATGCACTTGAAGCCTTGTGTTGTTCTTTGTTCAAGTGGGCATGTTCAGGCAAAACATTATGATTTAAGTCTTAAGAATTCACCATCGGCTTTGTCCTTTCTTCTTCGAGATTTTGCTCCTTTGATATGGGAGATTCTGTAGAAAATGTTTATGGAGGTTGTTCATTAGGATTAACCCCCTTAGACTTATCAGACCTTGGTGCAGCATCTTAAATGACTTCTTTAGGTTAGGGGTTTGAATTTGAAACATTCTCTATTTCTTAAAAGACTTTTGCTTTCTTCTTTGAGGAATCATTTTCAGGTTCTGAACTAGAATCCAAAGCTACAGTCTAATATATATATATATATATATATATATAAAGAAAGAGAGAGAGAGAGAGAAAAGAAGAAAGAAGATATGCCTCAGATGCTTTTGGATTCGAACCTGATTTTTGTGAAACTCTTTTTCTTCCACTTCATCTCGGTGGAGATTTCTTTTTAAGCTAATAAGGATACAAATTTAGTCCCAATAGACCAGTATTAAAGGAACAAGATAAGGTTTTAGTAGTATACCTTTATTTTCTTCGAGAGGACATCTTTGCTTGTTTGATGTCTTGCTGTGGGAGATTCTGAAGTGTTAGAATCCTTCAATTCTATGTTCTTTCAAGCCTAAAAAGAGGAAAGAAATGTAAGTTGTTATTTGTTAAGAAAGTATTCATAAAAGAATATGCTTACTTTCTTTATAGGCTTCGGGGGCTTGGAGGAAATGGTAAGTCTTTTTCCTTTCTTTTTGGGACCTTCTTCTTCCCAGTCTTCACTTTCATGAGGTTCTTTGAAGACTTTAGTGCTTTCGGTCACTATAATAAAGATTTAGTTAGAACAAGTGGGGAGATAAAGCAAATCAAGTTTAAAGGAAAAAGTTACCTAGAATGCCTTTATCTAACAGGTAAGTTCTTTGATTTGGATACAGATTAAAAGGATAATTCAAAACATTGTTTTTGGTTTTCTAAACCTTTTCCAATTTTGATTTTTACTTTGATTTTGGCTTAGGTAATATGTTTGCCAAAGAAAAATCAAATGGGTTAAACCATTTTGGATAAGGTAAAGGTTTTGCTAGTCCAAAAAGAGCATTTGGCAAAAGGGGGAAATGAAGGATAAAATTTCTAAAACTTGGTCCTTGTGTTAATTTTTATGGGTCGATAAGTTATACATCCAGTTTCAAGGTCCTTTATTTCAAGGCAATTCGATAAATCAAATCTATGTCTTTCAACAATCTTATTTATTTTATCCTTTAAAGTGTGTGCTGCATTAGCAATTATTCTTCCTATAGCTCTCGGTACATAGTTAGTTCGAAAATACTTTTCAAAGGCAAAGATTTCTTGAATATGTGTACCTTTAGTCTTTCAGCTAGGGTCTTCTTTCTGCATGGATTGATCAAAAGTGAGTTAATTAGTCATCCTTTTGAAGCATGTAGTTAGAGATTTGTGAAGATAAGAATAGTAGTGGTCCCACTGTTCTGTGAAGTCAAGGGTGTAGTAGAAAGAAGGTTCAAACTCGAAAAGGATCAATTCTGGTTTCTTCTTCCCATAATGTTCCATGAAGGTAAGGAGGTCAGGTAAATTGACAACTGATGATTCGACATGACCTCAAAAGAGTCCTTATACATGGTAGTTGGAATATTTTGACTAAGGTCAAATTATCTTGCCATTAGATTAAGTTGATAAGAGTAAATTCTCATTTCTGGCCCAGAAATATGAGTAGATAAAATATCACAAGTCAAAAATTCCTTCCAAATTTCATTATTTTCATCTTGGATCCTAGGGGTTTTAGAGAGAAGAGAATGGGTAAACCATTCTAGACCTGGAGTTCGACTTGAAAAAGGAGAAAGAGATGGAGAATGGGCTTTGAGGGAATGAAATAAAGAAAAGTAATATTGAAATTGTTCTGAATTATGGAATTTTGAAGAAATGATAGTCAAATGGCTAAGTCTTACACCTTTAATAGTTTTCGAAACATCATCAGGGGCTTTTATGCTCAGCTTATCTTCAAAAATGGTGTTAAGCCAAAGTTGCAACAACCAGAAAGGCCCGCTAAGATTATGAAAAGGCTGATTTGATCTTAGAAAAATAATAGCATCATTCATAGCCTAAAAAAAATGACCCAGAATCAATTTAGTCAGATTGATATTTACTCATTCGTGGAAGAGTTAGGTTGAACGAAGAAGGGATTTAGAAATCTGGTTGCTTTTTGAACAAAATACATAAGAACATAGCTAAAGCAAAAGAAAGGCAACATGTTTATTGTCCAAAACTTCCTCATTGTTGGAATGGTTATTAGCAATGAACTGGGTGTAGGTAAGTTTTGAAAAATTTAGGAGAATCTAGTTGTTCGAAGGTTTAACATCAGAATGCAAAGTCACTCCAGTGGGTTTAAGACCCACAATAACAGCTAAATTGAAAAGAGTTAGAGTGATCGTACTATATGAAACATGAAAAGAATTTGTGACTCTGTTCTAGAAAAAGAAAGAATTAGCCATCATTGGAAAATTGTAACTGAGATTACAACGACTCAATTGGATAAAATCATAAATCCCTAAAGCTTTCCAGGCATCTTTTTTGTGGGTTTGCATCCTAGTCAACTAATTAACATAAGAAGAATGATTTGCAGGAGGATTTGTTTTGAAGGTTAATTTTAGATTTTTAATAAAATAAGTTCTAATGACAGAGCGGGAAGCTAGAATCTTTTCTTGGTTAAGTGAAGGAAAGAAAACATTTTTCATCTTAACCTTAGCAGATGGTGAATGTGGACCAAGAAAGGCAAAAGTTTTATCATTTATAGAGAAAGGAATTAGTACTTGAGACTTCCAGATAGCCAGTTTTTCTTCTTGGTTTTTTGGTCCAGGCATGTAATCGGTGTGATCTTTGGATATAAAGTTGGCGGCCTCGATAGCGTTGGATAAAGAGTTGGAAGATGAAGAAATCTTTTCCTTTTAAGCCATTTTTGAAGGTGAATTGTAAAATGGAAAAGGGTGAATGTAGAAAGGAAGTAGCAAATAAGTCACAGGGTTTTCAGAGCAAGAAGACGAAGACTGAAGGAGGTGAAATGATGAAGAGGATTGTAAAAGGTAAAATAGTTGTTTTGATGTTTTTACCCTATCTTGATGGAATGGATGACTGAGATGATTTCAAATAATGAGAGTCCATTGGGAATAAGCGGTTTTATTAATGACTATGGTGGGCCCGTTCTTTGAGAATGTGACTGTTATTAGGATTATTGTAGTTGAAGATCTTGTCATTTATTTTCTCCCACCATTTTTTGAAATTTAAAATATTTATTTTTTGTTACACTTAAAAGAAAAATATTTTGAGAGTCATATGTTAGTGTCAAATTTTGCTAAGTCCTATTTTTTATTTTGATTCGAAAATAAGGAGATTTTGAAGAGTTGAGGCTAGAGTTGATATTTCGAATTTAGTTCGAAAAGGGAGTTCGAGTGTGGCAATTCAAGTTGCACAATAGATAAAATCGAATAATTTGAAAGGGTCTCGAAGAGGGCTATTGATGTGGTAATCGATATGATTTCAAAAAACATATCTATTTCAATTTCAATTTGAAAAGAAAGTTATGAAGATTAAAGTTTGATTGTTGGAGTAGTTTTGATTCGATTTCAAAAATTGGTGGCAGTTATTAGAAGTAGTTTTGATAAATTTTTATCAGTTTTATGTGACGTACACTTGTCAGATTCTTAGGAATTAGCCGTTAAGCATTAGAAATCTATAAATAAGATTTCTGAATAATGTACAAAGGTTGGATTTCATTTGCTCACAAATCTCTTACATGCCTACTGTCACGGCAATTGGCAAACAGAGAACTGAGTATGTAATTCTACCACTTTTTATTTCAATTCTAATTTATTTTCGACTTGATTTATTTCTTGCATTTATTTGCTCTTTTCTTTACCTTTTTTTTGCTGTTTTTTCTTAATTCGATTGACACATAAACCTATCAAACTAAGATCCCTTTGAGGATACGATTCAAGTCCCAAATTATTCTTTGAATCAAGTGTATTTTCGATTTCATATCAAAACAAAAATTCATCATAAACAATAGCAAACAAATGCTTATGGTTTGTTCCACTTGCTCCTTTACACTTTAGCTTCCCTAGTGCAAATTCCTCCTCAAACTTCAATTTCTATAAATGAAAGTCAAATATGCATTTTCACAACCCAAAAGAAAGGAATTTTAGCAAAATTTGCATTTATAAATAAAAAACCATTCAGAAAAAAAACATAATTTATTTCCTCAACGTTCATTTGAGAAGAATCAATTTGCTTTTTGAGATTAGAAAAATAGAATATGTGAAGAACACTTTGAAGCCAGCTACCAAGGTAGTTTTGGCATTGGAAGCCATCGAATTTCGGTATTTTTAATGTGGAAATGAGCAAATGGTAAAAATTGGACAATTTTTGTTAAGAATCACATCATACGCGGTTCATTTCACTTTCCAAAGTGAAGCCGTGCAGGGGATTTTCCAAAAGATTTGGCCTCTTTAGTTCTCTACCTTAGTTCAGTCTGATTTTGTGATGTCATCCAAGTGGGGCCTTTGGAAAATTGTGGTGACAAATCAATTATTTTTAAAAAATAGAATGCCAAGGACCAAGTTGCCTATAGTGGCCAATCCGTTTGATTCTATTTCTACCTAAATCCCTTGCTTATAACATCCTGTATCCCTCGAGATTCACAATTAAGAGACCTCTATTTTCTGGGCAAATTCATTGTTCGATTTTCATCATCTGAACTTGATTTCAAGATCTACTTTTTTTTTTCTCAATTTACAAACAAAAGGCAATGACGTTGATCCTACATAAGTTATAAGTCAGTAATATTACTTAATTAACCGCAGGAAGGAAAGGACCACTATAATAGTCAATGATGGTTTAGTTTAGCCCCCACCTACTTTCTCTTACAAGAATTAAGAAAAATAATACGACCATTTCCCTCTCATTATTTTCTGCCACTACATTTATTAATGGCAGCAATGCTATTTCTATTGTTGGAAGAACAAGAATTAAGCTATAATCAAAATATCAAGAAAACAACCCAAAAAGGAGAAGAATGGGCATTTTGAAATAATAAATACAGAATGTAACATGATTAATTCAATCAAATGCCAGACAAAGGAAGAGGAGTGAAGGAAAAAGGAAAAGCTTCTCAAAGAGTTGATTCATTTACAAAGAAGAAAAAGGAAGAAAGATTCCTATTCCTAATGCATGATGGCAAAAGTGCCTATTCCTTTCGTTTAATAAACCTTCGTTTGCTTGCTTATTTTAACAACTCAGTTTTTCCTTTGTCAAGTTTTCTTATATTCTTCCTTCTCTCTTTGATAAAAGAAAGCTATAATTCTTCAATCTTTTATTTGAAGATAAAAAAATATTAAAATATTTTTCACAGGACCCCCATAGCGACTCTCTTGTTTATTATATCATTTGTGTTCAACAGAGGATCAATTATACTCATTTGTAATGAGCAGTGCATATGCGGAGGTTTACAAGCATACATAATAAAGCAATGGATATCGCAAGACCAGCAATCATATGACTCTCTTGATTGCATACTATTGAAAGATACAAAATATCTAGGTGGGGCAATTTTGAAATAAGCTTCTCGATTAAGTGTTTAGACTCAGGACCCCATGACTAAAGTCTTAATGGTTTGTTTGGCTGGAGGTGAAAGTAGGAGGGGTGAAAATAGAGGGATGGAAATTCACCTAAGTTGTTTGGAATGGATGAAAATGGGAGATGGTGAAAATGGAGGTGAAATTAATTCATTTTGTTTGGAAGGGGTGAAAATAGAGGGGGTGGAAATGGTATTAAGCCAAATTACTATCTTACCTTTATAATATATTATTGATTTTTATAATAGTATTAATTCAACAAACCCAATTGAAATATTTATAATATTGCAATAGAATGCTATACATTTAATAAGAGGTAATTTTATTCAAATAAATTAAATAATAGTACTATTTTCTATTTTCCCTTTTACCTCTAATATTAATATTACATATTTTTGGATTTAAAAATTTTCAAACATTGACACTTTAATGTTGCACCTCTATTTATTATATTTCAACTTGCAAAGTTTGAAAATTCATTATTTTTATTTCTATAAATTTTTTTATTTGCCATATTATAAACATATTTTTTTATTTTATGTTTTACAATTTTATTTATATATAAAAAATGTTTCCTAATTATATTCTACTTAGAAAATATTTGATTATTTACATTTAATATCTAAATTTAAATGTCTTTCTGTTCCCTAAAATATAATAATGTATTATAATTATCTTAAATATTAAATTGAAATAATTTTTGTCCTCTTATTTAATTTTCATCAATTTATTAATCCCATAAAGTTATTTTTATTTAATATTTTTATATTGATTTAAAATAACTTCTATGTGAGTAGTAAGTATAAAAAGAATTTTTTGTTTAAATTTTAAAAATTAAAAAAAAATTAATGAACTACATATTAAAATTTAAGTTATTTTCAAAGTTAGTTATTTATAAAAATATTTATAAAAGAATGTGATTTGTTTTAAAAACAATGCACATAATAAATGCTTAAAAATCAAATAAAAATTATGTGGAAATCAAAAATTGATAAAAATTAAATACGGATCAAAATTAAATTAATTTAATATTTAAGGATTAAAATTATATAATATATATTTAAAAAAATAAAATTGCATTAAAATTAATATTTAATGATAAATGAAAGGGAAAGTGTTATTGCATCTGCAATGCAGATTAGTAATTGGAATGACACAGGTTTCGAAAGAAATGAGAAGGCAATGCAAACAAATGAAGAGAAGCAATCTTCGCACAACTTGCAGCAGTAGCGGAGGAGAAAGCTAGCAACAACGAAGGAGGAAGCCAGCGGCTTGAAGAGGTGAAGGGCAGCTTGGAGAAATTTCTGAATTTCACCTCTAAACCCCGCCCAAATGGAGGGGTAAATTTTCATGTGGGACCCAGTGAATTTCTTTACCCCCGGATGCACCCCCTCCAGAAAAGACAAATCATCCAAATGGGTGATTTTCAGAAAAAAAGCCCCATCCCACCCCTCCTTCCACCTCGTCCATAACCCTGTTCCAAATAGACCATAAGTTCTTCACTATATCACAATTAGAAATATGAGCTTGTTAATTGTTGCCTTCTAATGTGTTGAGAAAATAGGGAATTGTTAATTGAAATCACAAACAAGAAATTGTTATTCAAAGTGAGAAACAAGGAAAATCAGAAAGTTAAAAAACTAAAAAAACTAGGCAAATAAAGCAAATCTACAATGCAAAGGATTTTAGCAAGAAAATCATAAAGTACAAAAGTTAATAGCACATGCTTATTTGATGAAACACTAGCTGGGAAATCAAATTAAAGTTAAAACTTAGAAATCTTCAACCAATGCCAAACACCAACTAATGCGAATCTTGAACAATGTCAAATGCTGACTGATGTGAATCTCAAAAGATACTGAATGCCAATTGAGCTCTAGTATGCTTTGTGATTATGAGTTCAAAAATTAGATAGGGCATTGAAGATTAGGGTGAAATTTGAATAGAAAATGAGAATCAATTTGCTTTCCATAATTGAGAATAGGGTTTGTAAAAGCCTAGGGAAAATTGATGAATTGAATTTTTGCTTCAAGTTCCTTGGAATCTAATTTGGGCATTTTTTTTGAAATAAATAGTAGTAATTTTATTTCTATTTTAAGTTTTAGCATGTTGTTTTGCCTAAAATGTTTTCTCTAATAAAACATGCACAATTGAATGGCAACTAGTTTAGACGTCAAGAGACAAAAATTTTCCAATCAATTTTTATATTATGAAAACAAAAATGAAATCAGGGTTTTTACAACACAAGGTAAAATTATATGTGGAGTACAAGTCAATAGAGATGTACTTCACAGCTAAAAAGAGTTTTGCCCTTTTTTTAGGGAAATTCTAAGATACACCACTGACAAAGTGGTGTATCCATGCACCAGGAGATGTGCGACTCAAATTTCCAGTTGCCTTGGAGCACCATGCAGGGAACAGACTGAATCCATGAGGATGAAAATTTTACAAGTGACCCCAACAAAGTATGTGAATTGAAACTAAGGCCTTGTTTGACAATTAGCTGATAACTTTAGTTGTTAGCTGATAACTGATTGAATTAACTGATTTAACCAGCTGATTACATTAGTGATGTGAACAATATTATATTAATATTTTTCCTTATATTTAGGTCCCTAAGGAGGTGATGATACTTAATTGGATCTATTTGGCATTAAATTTTGGGCTTAATGCTGGATTTTTTATGCTATTTCAATATTTTAGTCATAACTTGAGCGTCGAATGTTGGATTTGGACAATCTATACACCATTGGAAAACTAAGAAAAAGGGCTACAATTTTCATTTTAATGAAAAAAATCTAGTTTTGCCATATTGGAGGTCAAAGATTAGCTTAAAGTCGAAGTAGAATTGCTGTCCAAGCCCAGACGCAACCCAGTTGCAATGATTAATTCATATCTTGAGCTTTAAGTGTCTAATTGATGCAAGGCCAAGTCCAATTATTCTATGAAATCCATATCTAAACATTCCTGAAGCCCTTTTAAAGAAATTGAGTCATTTTGAAGCCCAAGGAAGATGGATTGTGGCTCTTTATTTCATCTCGGGTTGGATTGAACTACTTTCAGTATTTTAGCTATAACTTGAGCTAGGAATGTTTGATTGGAATGAAATTTTATGGGTAGTTTCCTAAGATATTAGGCTACAAGTTGTAGTTTAGGTCCAATCCTAATTATTCCTCTAGGGTTGTAAACAAAGAGGTTACAAAATTAGAATGGGAAAGAGAGAACGCTAGATAGTTTCTAAATTTTCTATTGTTCTTGAGTTTTTCTCTAATGGAAGGCTAATTCTTTGAGTTGATTCAAGGAAATTTAAGGTTTTTCTTCCCTGGAATTATGAGATCTTAGTTTGTATGGTGGTAACTATAATTGATTTTTCTTTTTCCTTATCTATCTTTTCTTATTTGCATGATCTATTGACTTAGATAATGATTTGATATAATTTTTGTTCAATTCTGTAAGTTATGTTTTTAATCTGAATTGGCAATAAATTTTAGTTGATTAATTAGAATTTTTTATGAGAGAAAAGGGGATGAATGATTAATTTATGATTCTGAATTAATTCATTTAATTTGGATGAATTTTATTTTTAAATTAGTTTTGATCTAGGTTAGGGGTTATGGCAATTGTCTAACTTAGCTAATCTTAATTAATCAAATCCTAGGCAATTGTCTTGCGTAGAATTCATGAATTGTTGCAGGGATTCTCGATAATTCAAAGCTAAATAATCAATTGTAAAATCCAATTTAGAATGATCTATGATTGATTTTTTGAAGAAACCTTGAATTCCTTGAATTGACTGTTTAATTTCATTGATTTCTCTCTATTTTACTTCTATTTTTCAAGCTTAATTTTGTGCTAATTAATCATTTAATTCGTGCAACTAACCCCCCCAATTTTGCATCTTGTTTTTCATAGTTTCTAATTACACACAGCATACAACACTATTTTTTTTAATTCTATTTCATTATAGTCTTTAGTATGCATGTTTTGTGTTTGATAAATTGCATAAATAGATAGCATTCTGTTTATTGATAAATTGCATTCTATTTAGGTAGCATTTTGTGTTTGATAACATAATTAGTAAATAATCACAGAGAATTATTGAAAAAGATCTTTAGAGGTTCGACCTAGTTCTCACTAATTTTGCTGCAAACATTTTTAGGAATCAAAAAATTTAATTTGACTGGTTCGACAGCCACAATTAATTAGCTATTTGAATATAAGTGTTTGGTAAAATCAGCTGTTTAAAATTAATTATTTATGTGTAAAATGACATATAGGAGTATGAGAATATTTTATAAATTATTTGATTATTTTTTTATTTTAACATTTTAAATCTTATATGTTATTTAATAGATTAAATTTTTTTATAGATAATATATCATTATAATTTATTATATAAAAATATTTCTTCAAAATTAAATTAATATAATATTTATAGTAAGTAAATTAACCATTAAAATTGATAACTATAACTTTTTAATTTTTGTGTAAAAATAAATATTATAAATTTACGAATGTTAACAATGAAAGAAATGAAAAGATTGATAAGTTAATATTTTCCATAAATTTGGTTACCTTAAAAAATAATTTATTAGACATAAAGTATATTACAACATTAGAAAATATTAATTAAAATAAATATTCTCCATGAATATGCACTAATTAGAAAGTACTATTTGAAATAAAAATTAATATCTATAATTATTTAATTTTTGTATAAAAATGAATATTATACTTTTTTATACGTTGATGGTGGAAAAATAGGAAGATTGATAAATTAATATTTCTTATGAATATGAATTAAATGAAAAATAATTTATTAATCATAAAATATATTACAACATTAGAAAGTACTAATTAAAATAATTTTTTAACAATAAATCCAATCTAAATTAAAAGTTGATAATACTATGTAGTACAAATGCTTATAACACCCTAAAATTATCATCTAATTAGTTTATCTACCATCAAACTAGAAGCTATTGGGTCTCAAATAGTTGTCATCTCTCCAGTTTTCATTTCTCCAACACTGTCTTGCAAAGAACTAGCCATATCATTTGGACATATCTCAGGTGGTATAAAATTAGGATCTTAATCTATAATTCTGAAAGGTGGATTACTAAGTTTATTACTTCTAATATAATTATGTAATGCAAAAGCTGTACAAATAATTCTATTTTGATCCATTATTGAATATTTTAGCATTCTTTGTAATATCCTCCATCGAGCCTTGAGAACACTAAAAGCTTTCTTAATACAACTTCTTAAGGATGAATGAGCTCGATTGAAAACCTCTCGAGATCTTTTTAGACTTATACCACAAAACTCTGATTGATGATACCTTGTCTTTGGGTACAATGTTAAATATCCTTTTCTATCTAGATAGCCTTTGTCTACCAAGTAATATTTTCCTAAGTATACATGAAGGCCATATAATAAAAAAGAAATGCTTCTTAAATTTGTAAGTCAAACAAGAATTAAATCATTAAAAACTTAAAAATTTACTTAATGGTGGTTTTGGAAAATGTAAACTTGAATTACTAATTATATTAAGGAAAATAAGTGCATCATGTGTTGATCCTTCCTATTCAGTTAAGACATAGGTGAATAGTAAATCAAAATCACATGCTACTGGCACATTTGTAGTCATTATGCCTTTTCTTCCTCTATATCATAATTGATCCTCCTCCAAGACAATTATTGCTATGTGTGTTCCATCAATAGCTCTAATGCAATCCTGATATGAAATTATATCTATGAGATATCAAACATGTATTCTTATGAAAAAGTAAACAAAAATAAAGGCATATCTGGTTACCTTGAAGTGTGGCATGTATCTAACATCATTGGGAATTTGTGGTTAAATTTCTGAGAATGTAGGATCTTTTGGCCTGATTATATCTCTTGAAAGGCCATCCATAGCATCCAAAACTTCTTTGAAAACTTTACTCATAGTTTCACTAGAGTGTTGAAATAGTTCTTGTGCATCTCAGTTTGAGACACCCTTACTGAGGATATATAAAAACAATCCCACTTTTTCCAAAATTGATATCCTATTTGAAGACCTCAAACTATATCTCTTTTTCAAATCTATGCATAATTGGCGAAATGTATCTTGATTCATTCTAAAACTATTAAAGCATCATTTTTCATGGCCAGTTAATAACTCATTTATCCACATTTCTCTTATTAAATAAGAAGTGTAGCATGGTTCTTTATGGAGATGATTTAAATAATGAGCACATAGGTAACCTACTGCACATACTACTAAATCCCAAAAGTCATTATCATTTTCAAGAACTTAATAAAAAAGTTCCTTATTTTGTAGAAGTTGTATGATTTGTATGCCATGATTATCCATTCCTGCAAACTAACCAGTAAAATATTAATCCAGAAACACCAACATAATTCTATCCATGATTTGCTATTATCTATAGTAGAAAAGTTTATCCATAAAAATCTAGACAACTATAGAGTTCAAACAACAAGAACTAGAAAGACTGTAGCTTCAATTAAAATAGAAATCTAAGTATCCATACATATTTAGAACAACAATAACTTCAATAGTTCAAGTGTACAAAATAGAGGTGACTAAGACACAATCCTAATGTCCTTTTCGCTCCTTGTACATAAATTTTATCCATTCAACAATTGCTACATCACTTGGCAAACTAAATAGAATTATCTTTTTTTAAGGATCCTCGATTAATGTGCAAGCAAAACTAAATTCATGGGTACTAGAACCTAATCTAGGCAAAGCACAAATTTTTGTCAAAGCATCTGTAAGACTATGCTTTGAAGCATCCTCCATAGTTTGCTTAGATGTTTCACTAAGATTCAAAAAGTTCATCATAGCAGTGTTTCTCTCCTTAATAGTTTTGAACAAAGCCTCAAACTTTTCACACATTATTGTTGTAGCTCCTCCTCTTCTAGTAGAGGTCACCCTAGCACTTTTGTTACTTTCTAAACCATCACTCTCTAAAACCCTTTTATTCTTTCTTCTACTTTTAAACCTTTCATTTTGTGTAGCTCTTAGGATAGGGGCAGAATCTCTCCATATTTCTTCCCATGCACCTTCTACATTACAATTGTTAAGATCACTTATCTCATCTATATCATCTTCATATCCCAATGATGCACCATCAGCATCATCAACATGAATTGGGGAAGGAACATATGTATTATCTATTTCTTACTTCCATGGTCGATCACCTACAGGGGTGTACTTAAACCTTCCTCCTGCTGATGAACATCCAAATAGTTAATCCAAGTTGTATTCAAGATCATGATCAATTCCTTCATCTTGAAATGTCTCAAATTTGCTATTTTCCTATAAAACAAGATATAAGAAATTAAGGTCAGCTCATTTATCTAAATTCTTAGCATTAAAGTAAGAAAAACTACTAAAAAATTTAACCTAAATTTTTAAGTTCTGCCATTCTTCAGAAGCACTAATTGTTCCTTTGTCATGATCCCATCCTAATCCAGTCTCTCTCCCTTTTAATTGCTTCCATAAACTCCATCTAGATCTCATCCAATCATACTTGTTTTTGAGTTTAGCTTTTTCCTATGACAATTTGGTCCTTCTTTGGAACTCCATCTCCACTTTCTTCCATGGAAATCTTTAAGAGATGGTCGCACCACTTTTCCCTTACTTCTTTCCATTAATTGATTACAAATGTCAACAAAGATGCATAATACTTCTTTTAACTAACTAACTCTTCCTATATCTTTCCCTCCTTGACTTTCTCCTCCAATCCCTTGTCGGGTCGAACCCATCTAAGCACTAACAAAAGATTAAAATATAAAGGATTATGAAAAAGTTATTGTATAGACCCCTTATACAAATAAGCATGACCTTGTAAAGCATCAATTATAGGCCATTTATTTAGGATTTTTAGTTAATGTTACTGTTTTGACATGAAACAATAACATCCTCTTCTTTGATAATTTAGTTATTAATTAGACTTGATTTATGCATTTATTTAAAATTTTTTTGTTGATGTTACTGTTTCTGGTGTTACTGCTTTAGAACAAAACAGTAACATCCTTCTCTTTTGACAGTTTAGTTATTAATTAGATTTTATTTAACTATTTATTTGATATTATTGGTTGGTGTTACTGTTTTAGAATGAAACAGTAACATGTTATTGTCTTAAGAGCAAACAGTAACATGATGTTATTTTGACAATTTTATTATTAATTAAACTTGATTCATGCATTTATTTAAAGTTTTCAGTTGGTGTTACTGTTTTAAAATGAAAGAGTAACATCCTCTTCTTTGATTGTTTAGTTGTTAATTAGATTTGATTTATTAATTTATTTGAGATTTTTGGTTAATGTTACTATTTTAAAATGAAACAATAATATGTTACTGTTTGGAGAATAAACAGTAACATTCACTTCTTTGGTAGTTTGATTGTTAATTAAACTTAATTTATGTATTTATTTGGCATTTTTTTGTTAGTGTTATTGTTTTGGAATGAAACAGTAACATGTTACTGTCTTGAAAACAAACAATAACATGGTGTTATTTGACAATTTTATTGTTAACTAGATTTAATTTATGCATTTATTTAGAGTTTTTAGTTAGTATTACTGTTTTGAAACAAAACAGTAACATCCTCTTCTTTGACTATTTTATTGTTAATTAGATTTCATTTATCTATTTATTTAAGATTTTTGATCAGTGTTACTATTTTAAAATAAAATAGTAACATGTTACCGTCTTAAAAATAAATAATAACATGTTACTGACTTAAGAACAAATAGTAATATGATGTTATTTGGTAATTTAGTTATTAATTAAACTTAATTTACTTATTTATTTGAGATTTTTTATTGGTGTTACTATTTTCAAATTAAACAGTAACATCATCTTCTCTAGAGAACAAAACTAATTAAACTTGATTCATTCATTTATTTTAGATTTTTGGTTAGTGTTACTATTTTTTCTAAAACAATAATATGTTACTATCTAGATAACATACAGTAACATGGTATTATTTGATAGTTTGGTTGTTAATTAGATTTGATCTATCCATTTATTTCAAATTTTCAGTTAGTGTTACTATTTTGGAATGAAATAGTGATATTTTATTATCTAAAGAATAAATAGTAACATCCTATTATCTATTTATTCAAGATTTTTGGTTGGTGTTATTGTTTTAAAATGAAACAGTAATATAGTATTTTCTAGAGAACAGACAGTAACATACTATTATTTGATAGTTTTGTTGTTAATTAGACTTGATTTATTCATTTATTTGAAATTTTTAGTTAGTGTTACTGTTTTAGAATGAAACAGTAACATGTTACTATTTAGTCTATAAATAGTAATATATTATTTTTTAATTATTTTATTTATTAAAAGAATTATTATAAGCCTACTAGACACCAAAAGAATTAAGAATCAAAAGTTTAATATAGAATTTGAATGAATTTGAATTGATAAAAATAAGATCAATGTTAGAAAAATAATAAAAAATAAAGAAAAATTTTAAAAAATTACTGAAAAAGGTCTTTTTTACTAAACCAGAGTGGGCAAACATATTTTGCAAGCATGTAAATCTAAAAAATTTACATGACATAAAAAAAATTCACTTAAAACAGATAACTGAGCACAAAGTTATGGTCGTTCAAAGTTTTGAGCTCAATTTACACATTTGTAACTAGTTGGACTTCCTCAAACCCACATTTTCTTATTTTCTATTAAAAGATCATATGAAGATGATTAAAAACGAGTGATCATATGCAAAAATTGATTAAGGAAAAATTTTGGTATATAATATTCATAAATCATAAAACTGGAACCTCTTTGAAATAAAGTCCATCAAGTGACACCTCATTATAATTTACCGTTTAAAGGGAAAAAGATTCTAAGAATGAGTTTAGACTCTAAGAACTGCAAATATAAGAATTGCAAGCACATCATTATCCATTCACAAACAAGGGTAACAAATTTCAATATTTTGAATGAATTAAGACATATCAAAGCAAAGAACCAAGTTAAGTGTTCTCTAAATGCAAAGAGATCAAGATTTCATGATGTGTAGAGCATATGAAAAGAAAAAAAAGTCACCTTTATAATCCAATAAAAGATATAATATATATACTTCTATCAAAGACCAATGAAATAGGAACTATCAATTGAAAATCAAACTAACTAAACTTCTCAAATTACTAACCTTAAGCTAATGAACTTCCCTAAACTAGTAACCTTTGCCACGAGCAGTGCACTACTCAAAATAACCAAAGTCACGTCTCCAATTAAGCCCACTGCAAGAAAGCAACATAACATATCTATGCTTCAGAGTCCAGAGACCAACAAGAATAAAAATTATTAATAGAAATATCAAATAACTGAACACTTCAGTCTAAGGACAGAAAAGGAAAGGGCAATCAATCAAAACACAGAAGTTAAACTAATTATTTTGTGTTTCTAATGAGAGATTCATAATCATACAACCAAACCCAATAACCTTTGCCAATGCACGGTCCTTTACACAGCACCCCTAGAATTTCATTTACTGTCCATTCATACTAACTATGAAAGTTAATTTTACAATCAATTATCTGCATTTCACAATAGTAGCCAAAGCAGTCTAATAATAGGCTTAAGAAAATAAAAAATCTTCTCCTGATACATCTGATTCCTCAATTTATAATGCTTCCACAAAAGGTTGCTTCATGCTAAAATATATAGAGCTACTGGAACAAAGAAGTCAAACCATCTATCTTGTTTCTCTAATCGGAGATTCACATACTTGTTAAGCTAATAACCTTATCCAGGCATAGAACAATGCTCAAAATATCTAGAATTTCTCCCATTACCAAAAGTCATATCAAGTACAAAAAGTAAAATTAAAATTAAAGGAACAATGTAAAATCAACCTCATCGATTTAGCTTAGTTTGGCTTCTCTTTTAGTTTGATGGCTACAACAGTTGCTCTAGAGATATCTGCGAACCCTAGAAACAAATGAAAAGAAAAGAAGGCAGGAAGAATAGAGTGAGCTGATGATTTTCTCAATGAGGATAAATTGAAAAATATGAAAAATTATTAAGGATATTTTGATCATTTAAAAATTTTATACACAATAGTTATTTGAAAACGCTATATGTCATAGCATTTTGAAATTTGGCTGATTCATAACCACCAACTATTTCAAAAAATCGGTTATCAAATAGCTTATTCAATTGTCAACTAACCAAATCTGATTAATCAGCCAAAAGCCAATCCAGAAGCCATTTACCAAACATCACCTAAACCTTAGGCCGGATCCTTTTGTAACCTAGCCTAAATCAATAAAATGAAAGTTATAGTGATAGATAAAGAATAATGTAGGGTTTTTGATGGAATTGATTGTGTTGACAAGGAAGATGGAAATGAAGGAGCTGAGTGAAAAGTGATATAGATGATTGCTGATGGAGCAAAGTTGAGACATGTGGGACTTGAATCTATTCTGGATCTAATGAAAGCTTTAGATTTGGCACAGTAGGATAAGGTAACTGTGCTTTATCATCTATTGCAGTTATAGTGCATATTTGTGTAATTTTCTATATAAGATGGTTTAGTTTATGTTTTTGCTACTAGGTTTTTCTTGTTATGCACATTGGTGCCCTTCTCTTTAGTTTAGAGAGTGAAACAGAACTATTTCAATTAACACATTGCCTCCCTGAAGTTTCTAAAGAATTGAAACTAAAAATCATGTTAAAATTCATTGAAAGTCAACATGTACTCTATTTCTTTGTTTTTAAATGATTTTTTTTACTTGAAGTGACCAAGAAGTGGGTTTTCACCAAAAATTGATGAAGCCAAATAAGTGGAAAAGGTTTCAATCATGAAAAATTAGCATTGGGTGTTTCAATTTTATTTAACTTCTTTGAAGACAAAAAAACTTGCAATTGAGTACTAACTCTAGGAATATAAGTAGTATTCTATTGTTACCTATAACTGTAAACAATTTTTCATTTTCCACTTCTAGAAACTCATTAATTTGAAAACTACATATTTTACATTAACTTTTGTTCATTCATTTGATGATTTTTGTTTAAAAATTTAAAGTAATATGAAAAATTAGTATTGTTTCCATATAATTGATTCTTTTAAATTATTGAGTTCCTTCCAATATCTACTTTCTTTTCATACTATGTTTAGGATTTTTTTTCTTTTCCCTTCCATGCATGCTTGCTTCTTGTAATTGTTAGCCATTACAAAAATGAAATTGATTATTATAATTGTGGTATATGATTCTATTAGTTATATATGGCAACCGACATGGTCATATAAATACATCATGGAGGTTAATTGAGTACCTTTTATATTATAGAGTCATTAGAAATGAGACACTAATAATGCTAATTGGATGATGCTTTGTTTATGACAATTTGATGTAATATAGAATTGTACAACAACATAATGATAAGGTGTTATGTTAATGTTAGATATTGATATGAGTTTCTGTAGAATATGAATATGAATATGAATATGAAGGTGTCCTAGCATAATATTTCCAGGTCAACTTCCTTATAACAATAATTAAGCAACAACATTATCTACAATTTCATGTAAGTCTTATAAAATTAATTTATAAATTAAGTTTAATCACTCCACAAGTAGTTCATAATTTTAAATAATTACAGAGAATTATATAACTGTAAATAATGCATCTATAATTTGAAAGCATGCTTCATTAGTTGGTAAATAAATTTTACCTTCTTACTTGCACAAGTTAAAATCTTGGGCCAAATATTCTGGTCATCTATATTCTCTTCTCAAAAATTACACGACCAACATTCTGGCTTTGTAGTGTCGATATGCTTTATGAGGACCACAACCATGATGGCATACCTTCCACTTTTTTCATCTATTAACCTTAAAGAGAAATAAGAAGTCAAGTTTCAAAGGAATGACAGAATTAGTCATGTGCATCCTTATAGTAGATTTAACTTAGATTTCTATTATTTCACATTTAAAAAAACTTTGAGGGTGTAATGTGTTAGGTTTAAAACTTTAAGGAGGTAATATGTTACTCAATCAAAATTTAAGAGACAATTGTGTGTTTTCCCTTATATGAAATTCGTGATAACTATGTATGTGATAGGGCAAGATAACTTATTGCTTTGATCATGTTTATGTAGTTGAAATCATTAATCCAATATATAATAAATCTAACATCGTATATATTAGGTTATGATAGAATTAAACACTCATTTGAAAGTTCCTAGTTCAAATGTAAGGTTCATTGGTTTTTAGTTTTGCTTACAGGAATTTGGTGTTGTGAACTAAAACTGCTGGATGTTAAACCTAGGGTCATGTAATGTATGTATAATAAGGTTTAGATTAGAAATTTGGAACATTGTGGGCACATTATAGGTGATTCTTGGATGGTATGAGTCATTTTAATTAATAACTTTGCATTTAACATTGGGAAATTCCAAGATGTACCACTGACAAAGTGGTGCACCCATGATGTAGGAGATATGCGGCTCTAGGTTTGCTGCTCCCTTTAAGTGCAATGGGAGAAATGGGTAGAGGTAAGTAGGAGGAGAATTCTACAATTTAGCCTAGCAAATAGATGAATTGAAAATAAATATTAGGCCTAAAACATTTGTAGCCCAATCCAAGTTAGAAGATTTGAAGCATTGGTGATAAAGTGAGAATAATGGGTTTTGGTTAGATTTGGATCAACCATGAAAGAAGAGGGAGAACAAGGAGTTAAGTGCAAGAGGGAACCAATGATTGGAACAGGAATTGGCAGTTGAGTTATTGGGAGTTTTGGAGTTGGCACGGCAAGACGAGGTAATAGAATTATGTAATGGCATTCATTGTGCATACATTATTTGATTTTTCATAAAAGATGGTTTAATTTTTCCTTTAGGTATTGGGTGTTTGTTGTTAAGCAAGAGAAATGTCTTACATTTGTCTCTTGCAATTTTAGTTTAGAAGGTGAAATAAAAATGTTCTATAAACAATATGCAATAAATATCTATGTGATAGGGTAGTAGAGTGAGGTGAACTATTGATGTATACGTTGCAATGCATCAAAATTAGTTAAAAATACTGGTTGCTACAATAATAATGTAGTGGTACAACCGATCATACTCCTAGTGATGCTTTAATTTTATCCTTCCTAAATGAGTTCTTAACAATATCTATACAATTTTTGACTTATTGATGCAATGAAAATGAAGGAAAATAATGAAAACAAGATGCAAATGCACTAAAATAGAATGTTATGCAGAAATAAAACTAATATGCTGTTTGCTATATAAAAGATCATGCAATAATAGAATGTAGAATTGGACGAGGTTGGTTGCACAAAATTAAAATGATGACACTGAAATAAACAAGTACAAAATAGAAGTAAAACGATAAGTAAACTAAAAGAATTCAATATACAAAAGTAGCCAATTTAAGGATATAATAGCTCTTAATAAGGATTAATCCTAGATCATAACATAATTTATTGTTCCAATTGATTTTTGAACCTTGGATTACTTGGAACTCCTACAATGGTATAATTGGTATTGAGGATTAATCCTAGATCACAAAATACTGAGGATTAATCCTAGATCACAAAATAATTGCTTGTGTTAAGTGCTGATTTAGTATAATTGGTACTCAATCTCGTGATTTCTATTATTTTGCTATTTTGATGTGAAATTATGGTTGGTTAATTATAGTTTTACATGTTAGGACAAAGGGTTAGGGGATTGCCTTAATGCTATTTGATTTAATCTCTTAAATCAATTGAATTCTATCTTTAGCTCAATTTTGATCTAGTTTCAAGGTTATAGCGGTTGCTTAATCCATTTATTAATCTTAATTGACTATACTCTAGGAAGTTGTTTAGAGTTTGCAAACATTATAAAATAATATAAATATGACATGATATATTTTATGTTATTGTAAAAATATTTCAAATAACTTGAATATTTAACTTAATTACTTAATTACATATTTTATTTTTAAATTTTATATTACTTTATAACTCATTCATTATTTCTCTTATTTTTATTTTATATATATTTGTTTCTTTTTACATATTTTTGTATTACTTCATTACATTATACTTTATTTTTATCTAGTTTATGATATATTTTGATGAATTTTCTTATTATTCACAATTCTAATACCAATATTATTGGGAGTAATACATATATAATAGAATATATTTTATTTTTATTATAAAATATTTTATATAGGTTAAAATTTAAATTTAATTGAATTATCAAATTGCATATTCTATTTTATCTTTTACAGCTCACCTATTATTTCTATCTTCTTTTGTTTATTTCATTACATATTTTTCTTCTTTTTTGTTTTTGCTTATTTAAAGTTACTATTTACAATTCAAATACTAATATCACTAGAAAATTTATAGTTCATCTATTGGCCTTGTTTTCACAAAGGCCAGGTTAAAGAGAAAAAAAAAGGTTAATTGTGGTAGTATTTCTTCCTTCAAAGATAGTTGCTTTTTTTAGAGTAGTTAAAGTGTCATAAATAAATGTTTAGTCTCAATTTATAGTGCCATTAACAAGTTAAAGTTTTCTTATTCAATAGATGCCTCAAGACATTTGCTTTCTTACATTAAAGATTTCAGTTAAAGAACAAAAGTTAATGTTTGCTTCGTTTTGCTTTTATGATTTAAGCTATTTTTTTAGATGAATGACATCTTCCATTTCAACAATTTTCTTCAGACTATTGCAGGATAGATTCTGCTAACATGCTGCTACTTGGAAAAATAACAAAATGGAAAGGTTTTGTTTTCGTTGCTTTGGGGTATGGGTTTTGCATTTGCGATTGTAAGATAATGAAGGTTTGCATGATTTGTGATTTCTATGCTTTGTTTCTAGCATTTTAATGGATAACTTTTGTATTTTGTATTAAATTCTTGCTTCTCTCTAAATTTATACATGTTTGCTTGAATCTATAACCTTTCATTTCATGACAAGAACCTCCAAGTATTGATGAAAAGGCATGAACAAAATTGAAGTAAAATGTAGAGTGTCTTTTTGGTCGGTTAGCTGGGTTACAACATTGAAGATGATTAGTGGAAGTTTGCCATTTTTAATTTTTCAATTAGTTTTCTTTTTCCCTCTGTATTTGTTGTTAATATAATAACATTATATGATATTATTATTGGAAAGTTTCTTGAATTTTTAATTTTACTTGATTTTCATTTTCATTATTTCAATTAATTCCAAGATTGCCGCTTTTAATTCATATTGTGTGGATGCTTGAATTTAGTCTTTGAAATAGAGAAGTTGTGGTCAGTGAAGTGTGGAAGTCTACTTTCCCGTGTTGATTATTAATTGTATTTCTATTTTGTCTATTTCTTTTAAACTAATATACTACCCTTTTGACTACTTTTAAGTACTAATATATATTTGTAGGCATTATGAGTGCATAAAGGTACCAACGTGCATATTTTAGAGTGTCTTAGTAGCCATTAATTTGATGGGTATTAATTTGCACTCAACTCCTAGAAACTAAGATCAATACATAGTGAATTGATGATAGAAGTGTTATTTGTGGGTTTCATTTTTTAGTGTTCTTTGCTTCATGAAGTTTCAGAACTTCATATTTACCTTGACCAAATTGCTCTAACTCAAGTAATGAACTTTTTGCTTATCAAAGTGTGTTGTTTCTTCTTCATGGTGCATAATAGTAAATTAGTGTTTATTATATATGTTTTTCATATATCTTATGACAAGTATATTTAGTTAAGTAATTCGAATGAACTTAGCTTATTTGTAGGTAAGATATATCACATCACATTTTTTCTATTAAGTAATTGCTCGCACGCTAATTAAGTTATAAATAACATGGGTGGGTATGAAAAAAAGTAGTAAATTAGATAACAAAGAAATGACATATATATATTAATGGAGTCTTGGAGCAAATAAAAATAAAATACACTATATTTGAAGGTAAGAAAAATATGAAAGGAAATTCAACGAAATTAAAATTTTGATTTATTTAAAATATTTTATAATAAAAATAAATATATTATATTATATGTATACTATTTTAATATTAGCATCTAATATGTAATTAATAGGAGTGAATTAAAAAATATAATGATGAAAAAATGTTCATATTCTATAACACTGTAATATAATAAATAAGAAAAAAATATACATGAATTTGAAAGTACTAAAACGAGAATAAATACATATAAAATAGAAAATAAAAGTGAAAAAATGATCGTAGGAAGACTTTAGTTTTTTGCAGTAAAATGAAAGTAAAAGGGAAGCAGGAGATAACACGTGTCCCTTGTCTTGGAAAAGTAAAAGCCCTTTTTAGTAGTTTAGAGTAGGGTAGATCAGATCAACCAGTAATCTCGTGCACACGCACATGTATCTATTTTTTTCTAAAATAAAAATAATAAATAATATATGTATTAAAAATATGATATATAGTAGGGGTGCAAATGGGTTGGGTCAAGTTAGACTTTATCTTAAATAGGCCGAACTTGTATTATAAAACATTAGCCCGAACTTGATCTATTAATCTATATAAGACTTTATTTCATGTCCGAGCCTGACCTGTTTTAAAAGCCTAGCCTAGCCTGGCCTGGCCTGACCTGTTAGCCTATTTAAAAGTCTGTTTTAAATATAAATTTTTAAATAGACTAACAACTTAAGACTTAAAAGACTTATTATAAAAAGGCCTTAAATAAGTTAATAACTTATATAAACTTATATCAATATATTCTTAAAATGCTCCTAATAATACTAAAATTAATACAAAATTTTATATAAGAACTAGTTAACAAAGAAAAAATTCATATACTCATAACATAAAATTACTAATTTAAATATTCAATATTTAATTAAAAGTAATATAATATTAAGTTGTCATAACATCAAAGGTTAACAATAAAGATAAATTAGTTCACCATAAATTATACAACAAACATTCAAAATATTTAATCTATATAATGGACTTGAAAAAAAAAGTCTATATGTCATTACCTTTATAGTAAATAAATTTAAATAAAAAATATTAAATAGGTCGGCCCGATAGGCTTGTAGACTAGGCTTAAAATAAAAAAACCTAACCTGTTTAATTAAAAAGGCTTTTATACTGGCTTTAACCTGACTCATTTAATTAAATAGGTCCAGCTGAGTTAGGCTTTAATTAGGCTGGGCCATAGGCCCCTGATAGGTTGCTTGGTTCATTTGCACCCCTAATATATAGTAAAATAATTATGTATAATTAGATTCTTAACTTATTAAAAGACATAATAAAATATTTTTATATTGTATTAATACCATTTAGTGATATTGATATTTAATTTATAATCATATATAATAAAAAAAGAAAAATATGCAATAAAATAGATTAAAAATGGTATATATAAGTTATAAAAGAACAAAATCTTATTTGATGCAAGTTTATAATAACGATCATTATATATCATATTAACAATCAAAAGAAGGATAGATGGCCTCACCCCTAAAAAAAAAAAAGAAAGATGAAAATTTTTTTTTGTTTGACAAAACTTCTTCCTGCCCCAATAAATTTTGCTATACTAAAAAATTGATATATTGGAAACATCTTTTGAGTCTTCCAATATTAATATATTGATTGTTTCATTCCTATATCTTTTGAAAAGAAAAAAAAATGTATCATGTGATTCTTTCTTAAGTCCAATATTTGAAAGTCAACATTTGAAATTTGATAAAAAAAATAACAAAAAATTTAATCAAATAAATTTAAATATAATTTGTAAATATTTTTGTTAAGAATAGAATGAATAATTATATAATTGATTAATAGGTTCAAAATTAAATTTGTAAGCTTTCAAAAATATTTTTATAATATGCTATTAATCTTGTATCATGGGACACATGCACACACATATGTACATACATACGTTTATACATATTTTTTATTTTAGTGTCTAATTATAGATAACAGAAAAAAATATGTTTTGAAAAAATAAAAAATAGAAATAATGGATGAATAATAAAGTAATACAAAGGTTAAAAATAGAATATATAAGTAAAAAATTCAATAAAATCAAAATCTCATCATATTTAAAATAAAAATAATAATTACACATTGCTTATGTATACAATTTTTGATAATATTAGTATTTAACTTATAAACAATATCCATTAAGAAAGAAAAATATGTAACAGCGTAAATTGAAAACAACATACGTAATGAAATAGATAAAAAAAAGCAAAATAAATCAAGTCTTTGACAAAAGATATTATCATGAAAGCAGTATATAATAATAGGAGTAAATAGGAAAAAAAAATACATGTAATGAAATAGATAAAAAAATAAAACAGTGTAAAAGCCTTGCTAAAGGCTCAATTGATTCATAAATAATTTTCAAGACCAAATTCTTGGTGCCTTCAAATTCTGGGGACTAAATGATGGGTTTGCTCAGCGAGAAAGGGTATTGAAAAAAAAAAAAAAAGGCAACATGCAAGTGTGAATCACACTAAGTACTGCAGATAATATACAACTATAGTCGTCCCTATACATTGTACATGTTGGAACTTTGCTACGGGGGTGTGCAACTGAAATCTTGGAAAATTTATCCACAATCATTTGCAGTACATTTATGTGTTGCTCTACGATCTCACTAATTTTCAACCCTGTACTATGGCATGCGTAGTCTAAATGTACATGACATTTGATGAATACCTTCATGTTCAACATACTTCTACTTTAAGGCCCTTGATTTCACTTGGCTTTTTGCACAGGTGTGTGTATGTATACAGTTACGTACAGTTAGGTGCATACATACACGTGCGTCTATACATGCCCATGTATATACTTGTACATATGTTTGTGACCCGTGCATCAACACACACACCTATATCATAGTACAATCTGCCTCTCCCATTTCCATTAGTACACTTCCGCTCTTGCCTATATTGACATTGGTATCTCTCATTTCCCTGTTGTGAAAGCTAAGTGAACAGATGATATCACATGCACTATTGTATTGCAGTTTTAGGCATATGAAATCAGGAAATCAGAGCTACATTTGGTTCACCCACGCACTCTTTATGCAGTTGCCTCTTGTATATCAAATTCTTTCACTTTCATCACAACTCACACCCAGACATGGAACAAACATTGAAACATTCTTTAATAAATGGAGCCCAAGTTTAACTTACATGGCAATGCTTTATTGTTGCGTGCATTACAGGACCAATACAGGTTAGACATGAAGACAATGACTTGCAACGATGTTTGCAATTTAATGTAGATATTGTCCTTATCATTGTTCACAGTTCATTTTCCACCATGTACAGGCGGCATATGTGATCATGATAGGGGGCGCTGAGGGTGGCTCGTGATATTTTCTTTTGTAGGGAGTTTGTCCGAAGCCTCCTTCCCACCCCTGCTCACGTTTATTACACCACACAGTCTACATATAGGATGTAACAGGACAATGGCATATGTACATATTTGATAAGGGCCTCTACGTCTCTCACAATCGTTGGATCAATGGAAGCTATTCTATCAATTACGGGCGGTGGTTGTACGTCTGAGGCCATTCTCAGTGAGCAGTCGTATGACGTGTGATTATGAGCTGGCCAGCATTCCCCGTGCCCAACAACTCAAATTCAAACGTATAGTGAATAGAAAATAATATAGCCCCTGTGTTCTTTCTTAAATTTGTGCCATGAATCTAATCCCATGCAACGAAACAAGTACAATACCCAAAAGTCCGATTGGTGCGATACAAGATTACACAACTACCTGGTTGTGTGGCTATTGGAGAAGGTTAAAGCAAGGTACGTTCGCAACACGGATATGTGATGGATAAGTACCCATGGGCTGGGCCGAGGCATCAAGTTGACTTTATGTTCGGGTGATATGTGTTGGGCCTCATCCAATAGAGGTGAAAAGGGTCCATGAGTAGGATGGATGGCTGGAGCCAACTATATGTCTAGTCATTAGGGCAACAAGTTTTGAGTGGGGATGCAAGCTCTCAAGAAACCCGATTAAGGGTGCGTGGACAACACCAGAGCCATCTGCAGAAGATTGGAGTAGCAGTTGGAAACCATCATGAACATTGCTTACCTAAAAATTATGCCAACCATGGTCCATCGTTTCCAAGTTTCAATTGATGAGTCCAGGGTAAAAGAGGATGCAGCATCATAGGGGCCGAACAAGAGAGTATGTAGTCCAAGTTTCCTAGCCGTAAAGGGCACCAAGTGCAACGAGGAGGTACAGCTAGCATGCACTTGTATAGTGCCTATGTAATATGTGACTTGCTCGATTTGACCACCAATAGTGTTCCACTTGACGTGAGATGCAGGGCATTGGTGATTTGGATACATTGCCGAAAAAATGCATGGGGAAAGACATCCTGGCAAACCCTACGTTTGGGAACAACGTGAAAAATATTGCGAGGAAGCTGCTTTTCGAGGAAGCTGCTTTTCAAGGAAGCGATAGAGGTAGGAAGCAACGTCACTGAGGATCCCTCAATGGCTCTAGCTCGTGGTATCACCTTTATATCATGTGAAGTAGACCAAATGATACTGCTCCCTAATGGTGTGCAAGTGAAGTTCCATTCATCAAGGTGTTTACGGTTGACCCAAACTGAGGTTCAAGTTGCTGTTTACGTATTCAATTTTGATAAATCCCCTAGGTAAGTGCCTAAACCCTCACAGCCGAGTCCAAGTCACACTGGCTTCCCATCTTTGTGTCGACTATAACACGTTCTAAATGCAGGGAGATATTGACTGTATGTGATGCTGGTCATATTACCTAGCATAAGATGATGTCCTTGTGTCCATTGACGTGGGTGTATAGGAAGGTAAGTGCATGAACTTATTGCTAGGTTTCATAGGTCCCATGTTGATTTCGTATTAGGTATACCAATAAGTGATAGTAGGAATGAGGCCAACATATATAATACTCGCAGGTGTTGATGATGCTAGTTGCAAAGATGATGCACGAAGAGCACAGCTTCAGACGGGTGATAAATTGGTATTTTCTGCCAAGCTTCTCAATGAAGATATGATGGCCAAGATAGTTGTTAACGTATAATGAGTTGATAGTTACTAACATACAATGAGTTATGTGCCCATGTAGTACCAGATGTTGGAATAAGGGTTGACAGTTTATCGTGTAATGGAAGGATATGCTGCACTGTTTATGTCCAGAAGCATCAATGTGCTAGACAAAATACACATTCCCATAAACGACGACAATATGCATTGGTTCCTTTTGATTGTTGATATAACAGAACAGAGGTTGATTTTACTTAATTCGGATCATGGTACATCGGTAGACAAAGGGAGACGGGAAATGACACTAAAAATGGTAAATAGATTGCCATCTTTGCGCTCTAGCCCTTGCTACAATATATTATGTTGCCAGTTGAGAGATTTCAATTTTTCCGACACACGGGACAAACAGTTTTCACACAATGTTCACATTGCTAATTAGTTTTGGGGGTGTGGTAATGTTTGAATATGTTGTATTTTTCAGACTGGGTTCATGGAGGGGGTTCTGAAGTACAAATGGATCCACAACACAACCTAGCTATACTCACTGAACGTGTCCTCCTAGTCCATCATTACACCAAATGAAGTAGCCAACCAAGACAACTAGTAAGTATTGCCACTAATCTCAGAATATCGTGCTGGCAAATAACGTATACTACAAACTAATTTTGATACTATGGGTGTTGGCCAACATAGGGAAAACCATGGCCAAATATGCACATGACAGCACATGCATATTCACTGCCATACCACGTAACTCGCATATATGCATATTCAATCCTATCTGTCACACATTGGTTTTATATTTTGCAGCGATGATTGTGGGGTATGCATGGAGGCTGGATGGCACTAAACCCAATATAGGGTGATTACAAGATGGTGGTGCCTGCCATTTTACTTGTTTAGCTGTCGGTATCCTCTGTGACGTAATAGCAGTTTGAAGAGATGAATAAAATTATTTCTACTTGCGCATGTAGCCTAGGGGTAAACGCGGACGAATGCGACTGGCGCTCGACATTGTGATAGGAGATTACAACATGAGGAAGTATGACATCGTCACAGCAGCAAAGGTTGATTGGCGTTAGCACTTTGCCACCATCACCTTATAGGGTGAGGCCAAAAGCGGTTGAAGTTTTTTGCATGTGTTCCCACTGCTTGGCTACATTGTGAACATGTAATGCACTGGAGCAATTATTTTGGGACAACTAATGTCTTTTGCTAATGGTACCACCGATTTGCATGTAATTAAGAGCCTTAGGTTGATTTCGTCTGAAGGTGTGCGAATAAGATTTTGATGTTTTGTACAGTACAAACATGTAATGCCTAACAGTGGACCAAAACTTTAGAGCAACTAGTATAACAACTCCTGCTTATGAAAATTGGTATGTTTGCATGCGCGCTCTTAACTTGTCGTTTTGTGTTTGCTTTTACGAGTTTATAATAGACCATTTGTAATCGCTTAACACTTGTATGGAGTTCATTATGTCAATCCCTAGTAGGGTGCATTTGCATGTGTCTAGTCCTAGAGTATAAGTAGTGACTCATACTTGGAGGGATATGAAGCAAGATGGCAATTATCCACCATAAAACATGCCACTTCGGCTTATGTTGCCCTGCATAAGAACGAGTGATGTTTCTAGTGCACACTTTCCTATCGGATCAAGGGAATATAGGTGTAGTGTCTTAAAACAACAACCATAGCACATCCTAGTGGATGTCCACCATTGGTTGTTGAAATCTTGTCGGCATAGGGCCCCAATCTAATAGTTTTAGGCGACAGAGCATCATAGTCTGTGAGTTGTCCTTCAATGATGGTGTGAGTGTTGGAGTGATATAGCATGATGGCATGGAAAACCATAAAATGAAGAAAACATGGCTGCTATTTCCGTGCATAGTGGGCCTCACAAAATCCGAGTTGTGGACATATGCATAGCTTTAGGGATAATACTCGTAAAAGACTATCTCACTCCCACTAAGTAGGGGTTTATTCTGGGAATTTGGGGTTTTTAACACTAGACTATTGAATGCAGGGCATTGGCACAATAATAATGGATATTTGGACACATCAAGATTCTTAGGCCGATGACAAAATTTTGATTATTTATAATTAATCCATATCTGAATCTCATATGTCAAGGTTAAGGACAAGTCAGTTTATAATTTATTTTTTTTTAAATCATTGTAAATTCCATCAAGAAACTTGTAGTATAATGCATGACCATTTATCATTCAATTCTAATAGACACATGCACTGTGGGTAGGAGATGGGATCTAGAGGACGAAAGGCTTTAGCAAATCATATAGTTGATGCCCTACTAACGAATTAAAGTAGAAGCTTTGCCCGTGGCCAAATAGATGTTGAATATTTAAATTGCATTTGAAGAAACTAAAAAGGAACAAAAAGAGCGTTCATTCTTAGTGAGAGGGATTCTTCCATAAACACTTGCCCATAACTTTATGTTGAGTGATAGTCCTGGGTAGATTGACACACCCAAAAGAAAACAAAATTACATGAAAAAAAGAAAAGGAAAATAATTGTAATCGTAACGTCCTTTAATATGTAATTTCTTGTCTCTTTGTTATTTCTTGGTTAATTGCATGTGTTTAATATATACACACTGTAGAATAAGTGAATATTTAATTTAATACAACCTTATCAATGCCCATTCAATTTTGCATATACATTTACATACCATGTTCAGGTAAGTTTAGCTATAATACCTTTTTTTTAAAGGCTATAGTGACTTTACTAAGGGTTTAAATACGATAAATTAATAATGTAAAAAATTAAAAAATATAAAAAATTCATGTTATTAATAAAGTAAAAATAGTTAAAAGATATTGGCCTGTACAAAGGAATTTTAATAACTTGTTAATAATATAACAATACATGAATAGATGATAGTATAGAATTTACATTAATGATAAATTCAATTCAAATTTTGCTATAAAATACAATAAAATGATAGATGAATGTATCTAACTCCTAAAAGATGTTAACGGGATTAAAAAGCTATTAATTCAATAAAAGATGAGTTAATTTAGACAAATTTTATTCTTTAATAGTTGGGGGACAAATCTTGAAAATAAGTTTTATTGAGAAAAGAGAAAATGATTATGATTCTAATTATATATATATATGTGAAAATTGAAGACCAATAATGATGCGCTCATTTATCATCCCAATAATTGGATAATTGTGGGTCTCTAATATTATTGCAGGGTCTTTAATATTACTGACAACTGCTTGCCTACTTCAACTATATTCAATTATGATCGATTGGCTAGGAGATATTTATCATAACAATCCCTTAACCGGGAATAACTTTTAAGCCACGTTCATATATGGGCCATTCATTACATAAGATACGTGGGCCTAATGCTCATCACCTGTTGCATGGTCAAAGATGACAGAAAACATCCTAATTTAACATAAAATGTTCGTCCATCCAGTGACTAAATTGCACTATATCTAGCTTAATTGTAAACATACTCTACACAGTGGCCACATGTCACACATAGAAAACAAATGTCCAATGTACTCACTATCCAACTGAATGAATAGTGAATATCTTACATTACATTGCATGGTGGTCGGTGGGCATGATGTGTCCATGCCCCACATCACCCAACTGCATCCGCACATGATCCTCCTTATAAGGCCAATGCATGGATGAATACATGTCAATGTCCACCACTGCAACCCCCATCAGGTCTCTTGCCCTGGCACATGCAAAATGGCACCAATCTAGGATTTAAAAAACAATCCGCGACCGCAATATTGCTTGTAATATTGCATTTTCGGGGGAGACCGCATCTGCAATTTTTTGCAATTTTAGACTGTTATAACTGCATTTTCCCGCATTCATCTGCATCGCGACGCGACCACGATCGCGACCGCAACCGCAATTTAAATCCCTGGCACCGATGAAAAAATGTTTGCATACATATGGGGCAGTATATGTCAATATTAAAATATGTATACACTTGTTTGTACATGGATGTACCATGCATGTCATCAAATGTGTGTGCGAGAGCATGGATAAGCATATTTAGTAACACGTAGTCAAGGAGATCGAAAGCCATAGAGAAAATCAACCATAAAGCCAACAACATCACTCAATGTCTTAAAGCCAACCCGCTTGATGGAGGCCATTGTACAATGTAGGACCAGTGGTTGAGTTGTAATGCTAGGGTGGATATTATCACCAAACATCCAACACTAACATTGATACTGGCGACCACACATTATCATCACTTAGTGCCTTTCACACACCAATTGTAAGGGAAACTTGGGAACTTTCGCAAACAGGGAGCATCAAGTAGACAACCTTGTTGTAGAGGAAAGGCCTTACCAATAGTGACACTAATAGAGATCCTGACCTGCTTCCAAGGTAAGTGCATTATGGAGACAGAAGGAATATGTAAGGAGCAGCCATCTAACCATAAGGTTGGGGGTCAGTAGGGGCAGGGTTTTAGATTGGCTGTATTAGCTATACAGAGGTCGGTAGGGTGGACATGAGATTAGGAGATAAAACAAAATCATCCACCTGCTGCATCCATTTAGCATGAATCTATCACCTACCTGCATGCTACCCTTGAAGGAAGTCAAATCACGTATCATACTTAGCAGTGGTGGAAGATCGGATGTTATGGCTCAATCTGAGAGACTGCATGTAGAAGGTGGGAGATCATATAAAATAAGTGGCATAATATCTATTCAATGACAAAAGATCGCAAGAATCACAAGTGGTTTCTATACTTACCCCATGAGCTTCTATGGTTCCATCCTAGGATTTAAAAAATAGTCTGCGACCGCAATATTGCCCGCAATATTGCATTTTTGGGGAGACCGCATTCACGATTTTCGGCAATTTTAGATTGTTATGGCCGCATTTTTCCGCATTCGTCCACATCGCAACTCGACCGCGATTGCAACTGCAACCCCAATTTAAATACCTGGTTCCATCCATAGTCCATATACCGATATCCTTATCCCTAACCTCATCAAAGCCCCACTTGAAGCTTGTATAATCTTGGAATATATCGACTCCAAGGACATCATCTTGCAACAAAAATTAAGACTAACACATAACAATATGTAAGTCAATCAAAGTTGCCTAAAGGCAATTACAAAGGGTACCACCTCCTCACTCACCATTAATGCTTGTATGAAGTCATCTCCATAAGTTTCACAATTATTGGCAACGTTTCATGGGGAAAGGTACCATGGACCGATTCCTGAGACTTGTCAGAACCCTTTATTGCATGGGAATCCCACTTCCTTTCATATATAACCCTTATGTGGCCAGTTTGAAGGTAGATGGTGTACCGTTTTAGATGTCTTTTCGCAGATGATATACTTATGCTAGTTAGCTAGCCTTTCATTCAGGTCACAAGTGGATTGAGAACCTTACATTCTTTGGCTGTCCTGCATTAAAAAATTAGCACTTGAATTTTTTAGCAAATTTCCATGGTCAAAGATCTGAACTTCTCCCTTGCTAATCGAAAGGTGTCCTCAATCATGAATGCCACATTGCACGTTGATTTAGAATCCTGCATTAGGGCACTAAACTACATGGTGGATAGCTTTTGACTAGTATAGCATTTAAAATTAGCTATTTCACTTAAAGACTTAGCATTTTTTCTCCACTTATCTATGACTAAGCATTCCAATAAATAGCCAATGTCCTCTTAACCATCATAAAAATGATAATTTAGCATAGGATTCCAAATGATTCTAATTTTCCACATTCACATTGAAATTCAATATTGTCTTGTTGGTCAATATGGACATTCCAATAGGTGTATGGACTAAGGAAGCATTTTACCCTGTAGGTCCTCATTGTAAGTTGTTGGATGCATATGATCAAGTCACATGCATCGAATAATTTCATTTCCCTGCAAAAAATCCAAAATGCTTCACATGTGTAAACTTGACCACCAATGCGCTTAAGAGACTGCAAAGCAATGGTTAGCAAAGGCTCCTCACGTACTGATCTAAAGTTTTCAACCAACTCATTGTATCGCATGTAGCTTAATCTTCAATGAAAGTGATGTAGGAAACCAACAAAGTTATGGTTGTGTTTGACATACGTTTCATTCATGCATTCATTGACTCACATTGTAATATCATTCTCAAACCAACAAACCTCTTACCATGAAGGTATGCTGCCGCCCATATAATTCTTTTTTGGTATATCTTTAGACCCCTTTATTACCCTTGAGCCTAAGACATTGGACCATGGCACTCCATTTGGCCTTAAATTGTGTAACACTTGTGTTAGCAAACATATATTCCTTGAATGACTTTGTAAATTGGGGGCTTGCTAGGTTATTGGTTGCATTCCTCTCCAAGTGCCATGCATAGAGACGATGACATACTTTTGGAAGGACAAACTTTATAGCACCATGCATGGCTTGTCACTATATATGATGGTGGAGAGTGGCTCTTTGCAATCCATTGATTCTAAGAAGCACCTTAAGACCCATTTGTACGTCTCCTTTGTCTCGTTAGCAACTAAGACATAAGCAAATATTATTATTTTTCTATGGTGATTTACACTGGAAAAAATGATGAATGGCCTGTTGTACTTGTTCTTCTTGTATATCATATCAAATGCCAAAATGTCCTCGAAACATTTGAAATCCAGCTTGCTTTATGCATCAACCTAGAACAAATGTTCAAGTTAGCCTTTAACATCAACCATATGCTTTATATAAAAGTCATGTTCACTATCACACTTGCCCCTTAAGTAGTTCAATGTTGCCATGGCATCTCCATCCATGGTATGTGACAGCTATTCTTTTGTGAGCTCATTGTACATGTCCTTCTTTAAGAAACCAGTCCAGTTGTAGCGACCTGATTGGCCAGCAATGAGGCCATATATTGTAGAGGCTGAGAACCCATAATGGTGCATGCTATTCATCTATGCCTTGTCAGCTGTAGATAATGTTTTATGACATCTATGGAGAGGTATGTGTTCCACCTCAAGCAACTCATGATTATGTTCATCTTCAAACTGGTACACATGTCATCGACTGGTGGTAGTTACATATTTTACCCTCATGCCTGCTTTATAGTGGAACCATGTCAAGGATTGATGCTTTCTTTGTCGGTCAGGTTTCTCAATATACTTCAAGTCTTTACTACCTTCTGTTAAACATACCATTCTATGTGTGGTGAGTTCACCATGCTTATTCCTAATAAGGGCATCCAACCTTATGCCAAACCTATGCGCGTGCACATAAACCTTGTAGAACTACTTTGCTTCAGCAAAAGAATCAAAATCCATATTCAACATGTCAACAATGCTCAACTTCGATATTCATGCACAGTCCATCACGGTAGGAATTGATCCATTTAAACCTTCCACCCTACTATGACCACTGGTGTTGCCTTTAGCAGTTGAGAATACCATTTCACGCTCGTCCATATGCTCATCCTGTATCATTCCACATTGAATGGGCCCTGGACATAGCCTTATAACATATATTCCCATCATATTAATGTCATGTATTAGATTGAAATTGATGCATGGAATATTTGAAGTATTTTGATTGGACCAATATATAGGATGCATATAATGCAAATGCAAAAGTCATAACACTGATATAATTAATTGTTGTGTTCCATCACTAACGTTGTCATAACAGACACATGGCTCATTAGTGTGAAGTTTAGAATTAATAGCCATATGAGTAGACCTCCTATGGTAAAAAAAGAAGCTACAAACGAATAACTCAAGTGTATGGCGTGGATGCACACATACTATACATGACACCCAATTGTTGGATAAGCTAAAGATGATTTTTTCCTACATTCACCATTTTCTTTCATTACAATGACATTGAAGTGCATCAAAGTCAGCACACTCGCATGATTATGTACAACAGACTGTTGCCGCTATACCACATAAGGTGGCAATTGATTAACAAGTAGGTATAATTCAGCTACCAACCATTGCACTTTTAATAAATATTTATTAGATTCCTTTATACTCCTTACCATCGTTAGAATATTTATTAAAAGTGTGTAGCGACTTATGAAAGTCAACTTCTTATACTGAAGTTATGTGATATTGTTGGGCATGGATTTTAAGCCATGCAATGAATAACTAAATTCTAACTTTTGCATCATGCTTGATTGTTATTATAAGAAAAATACATTTTCCCAGAGGAAGAAATTGCGTGATTGAAATATACTTAGAATACAACATGATTTGTAAAATGCCTATAGAAAGAAGAAGTGCATCTAATTCAAGGGCACTTATCTTAGAGGATATGGAAAAGAAACTTGCTGCGGTTATTGCACGTATCATATTAAGCTAGCATAGTTGATCTAAGGTCTACAGACCTGTAAAGAGAGTGTGGAAAGGAAACCTGCCGACTTCACTGCACACACCGCATTAAGCCAACATATTTGTTCCAAGTTCGAAAGATCTGCAAAGTGGGATAACACATTGATGGTCCTCATAACCCAACATTGGCAAAACAAATGGTTAGCCGATACCAACCCAAGCTTGGAAAAATCAAGTAAACTCTCACAGCTCTCATCTGTTGCAAGAGATTCATCATATTTATGTCTTGCCATGTGAGTTACAGATACAAGACTTTCCTAATCATTTATGTTATTGAGATGTGATCAATAAAATCACAGTAACAGAAATAGTAGGTATCCATGCAACAATCATATTTAGAAAGAGTGTGCATGCAACTAACATAAACAACTAACCATGACAAAACTATGGTATATAAATTACAATACCAACTGTCCTTCTTGGGAGGTTGGATGGGGTGTGTGAAAGCATTTTCCCAAGTAAAGATTGAATTCATTTGCATCTGATATCTATGGATATAGGACTTCTATGCTAAAAGGCTATGGTACTGTTTTATAAACTACCCATATTCTGTGCAATCTCCCCTGCTCAATTCCCACATATCACTCATGAGGTAGCGGATTATCATCCTTCAAAATTCCAAATATCCACAGTAGGAACTATGAGCACACCAAATCCAAACCTACTAGCGATTCATGATTTTTCACTAAAAAACCAAGAGACCAGCATGCAGGATGTTAACCCTTCATCTTAAAAGCTTCTAACGAGCTTGTACTGTAATATTGAACAAATTAATGCATTGTATTCTCTAACATGAGGTGCTAGTTCTTGTGTTTTCCCTAGTGAACGCCTATGAGAAGACATGTTACATGGTCTGGCAATGTATCCATCACAAAACAAAATATGAGTAGGTGTATGTACCTCGACAATGCTTAAGCTAGTTTCATTTAAGAAGCCATCAAGAATAGGGAGCTAGTTGTTCTAAACAGAGAGTCAAGAGGTACTTAACTTTCTCTCATGCACTATAGACAAACTTAAACCAGGACACATGTTTGTACGTAAAACAATTATAGGATAGAAAAGTAATTGGTGACTAAGTGAAAGATTAATTGCTAAATATACACATAATGAAGTTAAATAATAGAAATGAATAGGGAAATGAATATAAAAGATGCAAATAATTTTTAATATTAAATGTAAAACCAAATATAAGGTTATAGGATATATCCATTTTCACCAGTAACCACATACTGAAACATAAAAACTCTTCACAAAGACATAAGAACGGGTAAAAAAGATCTCAAGAAAGGCATGATCATATACACAAATGATGAGAAGAGTGTTATGAGATGAAATCAAATACACAGAAGTCCATGAAATTAAATAAGGAAATAAAATGAGTTCAAATTTTATAGCTTAACTTTAATATTGAATAGCCAAAGTAAAATACAAGTAAGACAGCTACAAAAACCAATTATAAATTATCTATCTACAAATATTATTAGTTTACTTCCACTCTAAAGTAAATTCAATAATGGAAAGATAAAACTAACTTAGAACCGAACTTCCAAGTTAATAAAGTAAATGCAAAAAAATTCATCAAGGAAAAAAGGAAAAATTAAAACCATAAGCTCGATCTAACTGCATAAAAATTGCATTAAGAATACTAATGAGAAGTCAGTATTCTCCAAACTAAATATAATTAGTTTCCTTTGTCCATGAGCATTGTGAGGGATATGCTTTATGGAATTGCACCACCGCACATACTAGCCTGTACTTGTTAGAATTAGACTACACTCCATTTAGTTATAAATCAAGTGTACTTGGTTCCACACTACAGCAAAAAAGACTTTTAGCGGCGACATTTGTCGTCGCTAAAAAGTTCTCGGTCGTCGCAAAAGAAAAAGTCGTCGTTAAAAATGTCGTCGGCGAAAGTCCGTGCGTAAAAAGGTCAACAGCGACGACAATTTGTCGTCGCTAAAAGTTTCCCCTTTTGCGACGACTCTGTCGTCGCAGAAAACAATTTCAAAATTCAAAAAAATTTGAAATTTGATTTTTAGCGGCGACAATTGTCGTCGCTGTAGGGTAAAAGTCGTCGCTGAAGGGTGGACCTTCAGCGACGACAACTTGTCGTCGCTGAAAGAGGAGACTTTCAGCGATGACAAAAGTCGTCGCTGAAGGTACGCCCTTCAGCGACGACAAGAGTCGTCGCTGAAGGTCCGCCCTTCAGCGACGACAAAGGTCGTCGCTGAAGGTCCGCCCTTCAATGACGACAAAGGTCGTCGCTGAAGGTCAGCCCTTCAGCGACGACAAAGGTCGTCGCTGAAGGGCTTAATTTCAGCGACGACTTTTTGTCGTCGCTGAAAGTCTCCTCTTTCAGCGACGACTTTTACCCTACAGCGACGACAATTGTCGCCGCTAAAAGTTTCTTAATTTTTTTTAAAATTTTTTAAAATTAAATTGTCATATATTTCAAATAATGTACCTATTTTAATTAACTTGAATTATTTAATAATTTTTTAAATTTATTTTAATATAAATTATACAATTATAACACATCAAAAGTATTATTAATAATGTTTAGCAATTTGATCCAACATAGAAAATTAACACTCATAAAACAATGGTAAAAAAAAAATTTTATATGAATAAACTAATAGACTATATACATCATCTATATAAATGTGCACATATAAAAAATATAAAGATACATAAACAAAATATACTACGGGGAAGTAGGGAGATGTCAATATCACAGTGCACCATAATCGTCGTCGTCGTCGTCATCATCATCATCATCATCCTGACTACGAGGCTGATAAAATGACGGTGGCGGCTGAGCGGTAGGTGCAGGCGCAAATCTACTCGGCCCAGGCGATGTAGCAGCAACAAATGGAGGCGGCGGTAGGACAATACCCTGCTGTCTAAGGATCGAGGTCATCTCAGAAAGATAAGTCCCAAACTGCTGCTGCATCTGCTGCTGCTGCTGCTGCATCATCTCCTGCTGCTGTATAATCTGCTGCTGCTGCTGATCAAGCCGCTGCTGCTGCTGCTCAATCAATCGCTGGCTCTGCTGAACCTGCTCCCGACTCTGGTGCAACTGCTCCTACAACTCACCGAGCTGAGACACGGTCTGTGAGCTCGTCGCCGTGCTAGAAGTCCCCATGGAACGATAAGTCTGACCAGCAAGTACACGCCCAACAGCCTTCCTGTACCCTCGACGAGTGCCAAGTACCTCATCGGCAATGGCAGCCTCATCTAACTGTACAGGAGTCGTAGGCAAGCTAGTGGATGATACACTAGACTGTACATGCTGAGTCATGAGCTCAGTCATCCTTGCCTTAAATTATTAGAAAAAAGTAATAAGAAATCTACCTTGAAAGATATATTTGTAAAATTTTATTTAAAATATAAAATTCAAACAACTTACATGTTGCCCCTGAGGGATCGGATGCACCCACTCCCCCGACCTGTATGTATGTCGGTCCCTAAAGTTATCGGGCACCGACTGCAGCTCACCAGTATCTCTGTTTCTCTGTTCAATTTTTGTAACAAAAAAAAAAGGATGAAGGGTTGTAATGCTATTTAACAAATGGATATATTTAAAAAAGATAGAAAAAATTTAAATTACCTTATCAAAGCGATGTGCAGCAATAGACTTTGACCCATGCCGGTCATTCACGACCTTCTGTGCTCTATTATTTGTATTTCTTGCAGATAACTCCTGCAAATTAAGAGAAGAAAGTTAAATTTTAATGTTCATAATCTACTAATTATGAAATATTGTCATAATACCATAAAATATCATACTTACCCTGTACTCGTCACTATCAAAGAAATCCACACACCTCTGCCATGTCTGCGGTGAGACAGACCGAGGCACACAACGTCGAGCTCGATCCAGGTCATACTCCTGGTATCGATCACCTCCATGATCTAAGAAATACTTATTCAACCTGTACTTCCAATCTCTGTACAGGTCGGCAGCAGTCCGCATCAAACCAGAGAGCGCTCTATCCCGATCACCCTCAGAGACGCCCTGGAACTCGAAATGGGACTGCATTAAAAGACATTTAATAAATTTATGAGTAATATATTTAGAAATTTCAATCTCAAAGACATTAATTCAAAAGGAAATGGATACTTACGCAAACCTCCTGCACAACTCTATCTCGAATCTCCTGAGGTACAGCCCGCCATGACTTATAATAGGGCGGCACGTGGGCGCGGATCATGCTGCCAATATCACGAGGGAGATGACTGGCATTCTCACCAACCGCATGCCATGTACCAGTCATATCAAACTGTACAGGCACCGGTCTGCCTCCACCCCTGCCAATCTTCTCATGCAATCTTAGGGACCTATTCGGCCCCCTCTTCTTAGCAGGTGCTACTTTATTTAATAAAGAAAAATATTAACAAAATAAATATAATATTTAATCAAGCTTAGGTATGCACAATTGATGTCAAATACCTGAGCCCTCACACTGAGCTGGAATCTGACTGGGTCGCTCCGGTGGGTCACCTCCAGCATCACCTCCGTGGTATCGTGCCTCGACATCCGCCATATCTAAAATAATACACATCATATAAGTAATTAAAAAGAACTCAATGTCCAGTTGAAGGATGAAATGGTTCAATCTCTTACAATCACATTTATTATTTTAATAATCATGCTTACATATTGGACAGTTGTAATTGTAGTTTGAATATGTTATATTTTCCCTAGTCAGAATCAGTGTCAGTGAACCTAACAGACTGATGGTCATCGGATTCTCCTTCATTATCAGATTGTGTGGGCTCCTCATCCATATAATCATCAATTGTTTCGTCTTCAAGGCTCTCGTCATCATCCATTAAGATGTCTTCTCCATGAGCACCAAGTCCAGCATTCCTGTGCGTTGGAACGATTGAAGGACTATTTCTTTCGTTACCTAGATGTACTAGATGGAAATCTCCCAGATTAACTGTGAGGTTGAAGTTGGACGAGTTACTATCCTGCAGAAATAACAGGTCTTGTACATTATCTCCATCACTAGGTAGATCCCATATATCGCGATGTACCATATTATGGACGACCCTCCAATTTGGTCCATTAAGGAGATCCTCAATGTAAAACACTTGTTTTGCTTGAGTAGCAAGTATGTAAGGATCATCCTTGTACCATTGTCTGTTGATGGAGATACTTGTGATATTCTTGTCAGTATAAAGTTTCTTCTTTGTTGGATCAGTGTTATACCACTTGCATTTAAATAAAGTCACATTGTACTTATTTAAATAAGTCAACTCAATTATTTCTTCCAGTACACCATAAAACATGTTGCCATCAATCCCCGGGACAGAAATGCCACTATTTTGCGTTTTATGCTTCTCATCCCGAGCTTTGGCTACAAAACGTACTCCATTCACAACACACGCAGAGTATACCATGTTAGTGAAACTGGGACCGGATGCTAATGATAGTAACTCTTCGGTGGCCTCCGGGGAACCGTTCCTATGTAAATAGTACATCTACAAAAGTAGCAATTATTCCAAGAATTAAATTAAATTATCAACAAGACAAATGAACAATATTTAAGATATCCGTTCAATGGATTTGGGAAGAAAAATTCCTTACCTTCGAGTAAAACCAGGACGGGAATTTGGTTCTCTGTAAGTTATCAATATCTTCAGCACCACTTCGTTCGAGTTCCAATCGATGCTCACTGGTGAACATAACAATCTTAGTCTATTGTTATTAGAAAACGGAGAAGAACATAACTGAATTTTAAGATACTCACTGGAGATATTTTTCTATCTCAGAACAATTATTCAAGATGTACCATACTGCAATATCCCGATCCTTCCTATCAAAATGAGAAATTGTCTTCTTCCCTATCGGTCGACATTGGGACTGGAACACCGATAATGTCCTTCTTGTTTCGTGGGTCGGTGTTACATCTTGATTTCTATCAGAGCGATTGAATCTAGTTTCCACCCTTTCCAAATACATGGAGAAAAATGTTAACGCCTCATCAACAATATATCCTTCTGCAATTGAACCCTCCGGTCGAGCACGATTTCGAATGTAATCCTTTAACTTTTTTATATACCTCTCATATGGGTACATCCACCGAAAATGAACGGGTCCTCCTTCCAATGCTTCGTCTGGCAGATGCATCACCAAGTGAAACCATTATGTCAAAAAATGCTGGGGGGTATATCCTCTCAAGCTTGCACAAAATTATGATGATGTCTTGTTTGGCTTGCAGAATATCCTCCCTGTTGAGAGTTCTAGCACATATTTGACTGAAGAAATTGCATAACTCGACAAGTGGATAGGATAATTCCTTTGGCAAAAGAGCCCGGACACCTGGTCCTAACAGTCTTTGCATGATAACATGACAATCATGTGATTTCAACCCCTTTAACTTCAAGTCACGATCTGTGACATTCTTACTAAGACTCCCAGCAAAGCCATCTGGAAATTTCACATTCTTTATATACTGGCAAAATCGTTTTCGCTCTTCTTGGTTAAGCGTATATCCAGCATGTGGCTTGAAAAGTTGACCCCTCTGCTCGTACAGATGCAAGTTAGGCCTTATCTTCATGTCTGCCAAATCTCATCTTGCATTGTCTGTATCCTTTGTTTTGTGCTCAATCTCCAATAATGTACCTAAGATGCTATCACATACATTTTTCTCAACATGCATGACATCAATGTTATGCCTTAAGTTCATTGTTGGCCAATAAGGAAGATTAAAAAATATACTTCTCTTGCTCCAATTAAGTTCATCGGCACCTCTCTTTCGCTTTACACCACCAAATTCAGCATGTTTTCCTGGAAGTCTCTGTGGCACTTTGCCCAACTGTTCCATGATAACATTATTGGTAAGAGGTCGAGGAGGGGGTGTCCTCTCCGACCTTCCATTGAATTCCTTCATATTTCTCCATGCGTGACTTCTTGGAAGCCAACGACGATGACCCACGTAAGCTATTTTTCCTCTAACTCGAATCGATGGAGTATCCGAATTACATGTAGGACATGCTTTGTATCCTTGCCCGCTCCATCCAGATAGGCTACTTCGAGCAGGAAAATCATTAATAGTCCAGAGCAATGCTGCCCGCATATTGAACACTGTATTTGTATTTGCATCTCGAGTTTCAACTCCTCTCTCCCAGAGATCCCTCAACTCTTCTACGACCGGCTGCAAGAACACATCCATATCTTTACCTGGCGATTGCGGCCCTGGGATTAATAGGGTCAACATGAAGAAAGATTGGTTCATGCATATCCATGGTGGCAAGTTGTAAGTAGTTATAACCACTGGCCACATGCTATAAGATAGGTTCCTATCACCAAAAGGATTAAATCCATCTGCACTTAAACCCAACCTGACGTTTCGTGGGTCAGCGGAGAAATTAGGATACCTCTTATCGAACTCCTGCCAAGCTTTTCCATCCACAGGATGTCGCATTACCCCCTCTTCTTTTGATTTTCCAGTGTGATGCCATATCATGTTTTTGGCAGTATGTCTCGACCGATATAGACGCTGTAGTCGAGGAGTTAAAGGAAAATATCGAACCACTTTTTGGGGCACCTTCTTTCCTTTTGTAGTTTTATTTACCCATCGACTCTCCCCACAAATTGGACAATTATCTTTGGAAGCATGATCTTTCCAGAAAAGTGCACAATCATGTTTGCATACATGGATTGATTCATACCCCAACCCCAACTTGTTGAGCCATTTCCTTGCACTATAGTACGATTCAGGCAATTTATTATCGTTTGGAAGTGCCTCTTTTAATAATCGAAGAAGAGCATCAAATGACTTGTTTGTCCACTTATGCAGAACCTTCAAATGCATAAGTTTCACCAAGAAGTTCAATGCTGAAAATGTTGTGCAACCTGGATACAACTCTGTTTCTACTTGCTCGAACAGGTTATCACAGTCACTATATTTTGTTCCAATGTCTTCGCCAGCCGCATTCTCACCCCTGTACTCGTCATTGTGAAAATCAACTTCAGTTGTCTCAGGGCCAATGAAATCATGTATAATATCTACCAGCTCATCTCTATTGTTAGGGGATATCTCACTAGTTCCTTTAGAACTCGAAACATCTACTTCACCATGATGTACCCAATTTATGTATAATGGATGAAATCCATTATCTATAATGTGCGCCTCCAATGTCAGTAATGTCTGGAATATTAAATTCACACACTTTTTGCATGGACATCTTACCATACCCCTTTCGTCGGTAAAGTTTTTTGCTCTTTCAACAAATCTTACTGCACCATTCCAATACTCATCTGACAATCGATTTGGTAGGTGTATCCAACTTTTATCGACAGACATTGTATCACTGAACAGGAAGGAAATTGCTTTAGGTGAAATGAAGTATGTTGATTAATGTTTGACATTCACCCTAAATGCACCGTATCACTCCAATTTTGAAGGGTAGGATCCTATCCCATTCGAGATATTTCTATAGTTATTATTTTTTTCAATTTATCCACGCTCATCGATTGACTCGTGCAGAAATTTCGGCAGCATCTCCCTATGGTTCTCCAAGTGCCTAAACTATACACTTGTATAGTTTATACCCGGAGAACAGTTAGGATGCTAAGATATTTCCACAATATCAAACAAGAGCCAGATAAATTGTTAATAATAACTACATGATAATATCCCAAACTGTCCAACTTCTCAGGACAATTCAAGGGTTGACTGATGTTCGGAAAACAATCAACCCTTGAACGGGTCTAAGCTTAACATTTAAATGTAAATGTAGTTCTAATTTAAATTATTGTAAAAATATATTTACAATAATTTAAATTAATGATACAACAATTTATAAGTATGGTCCATTAAGTGTCAGTACTATTATTTACGTAACCTACTTGACTATATTGATGAGGTACACAATTCAGCTTCTTTATAGAGATGTCTATACTATGAATATAGACTTTCTAATTGTAAATTTAAGTAAGTTTGATTTTATAAGGTGTATATTATTTATAAGATGCACAATTCAACTTCTTTATTTAAGTAAATGTAGTTTTATCCAAGAGGGGTGTGATTTTTAGGTGAACTTCCTAATGTTTTGAAATTTTTAATTTTTATGAGACGTAAATATCATAAAAATTTAAAGGCTAGGGTTTCATTTTTATGTAGTCTCTAGTTTAATTGAATTTTTCTTAGTATGTGAGGTAAATACTAGAATTTGAATTGTTAAGTTTCAATCTCAATTAAAAAATAGACTATATTACTGTAATCTCTTACTGAACCTAAGATAGATTTATATATTTATTATAATTATCTATCTTACATTATTTCATTGAATCTGATAAGTTTGAAGTTTCCTAAATTGCATCACAAATGGATACATTTTGTGAATGGACTTCCTAATTGTAAATTTAAGTAAGTTTAGTTTTATTAGGTGTATATTATTTATAAGATGCACAAACTCAGCTTCTTTATTTAAGTAAATGTAGTTTTATCCAAGAGGGGTGTAATTTTCATGTGAACTTCCTAGTGTTTTGAAATTTTTTAATTTTATGAGATTGAAATATCATATATTGAATTGTTATGGTTTCATTTTTATATAATCTCTAATTTAATTGAATTTTTCTTAGTATGTGGGGTAAATAATAGAATTTGAATTGTTAAGTTTTAATCTCAATTAAAAAATAAGCTACATTATTATAATCTCTTACTTTCTAAGATAGATTTATATATTTATTATAATTATCTATCTTACATTATTTTATTGAATCTAATAAGTTTGAAGTTTCCTAAATTGCATCACAAATTTTAGATTTTATGAATAAATTATCATAACTATTTTATCTTAATTAGTTTATATGAATAATATACACATATATTGTATACTTCAAAATTACAAATTGAATGATGCATAATAATAACCAAATTTATATTTATAAAATTAATGCTAAGTTAAATTCACATAAATAAATTTAAAATTTACAACATACAAAATTAAATAATACAAAATTTCATATTAAATTAAACACACTATCAATTCAATTAATTCAAATTAAACATACTATCAAATCTATTTATTAAACCCTAAATTATTTGAGTAAATTAAATATATTAGTACAGAAAAAAATTATAATTTTTTATTTACGTACCTCAGTGGCAAAAATCTACTGATCAACTGTGAATACTCCTCGCAAACTACGTCAAGTACTAATAATAACTAACAAATTAAAAAATACAACATACAAAATTAATACATATAAACATAAAAACAAAAATAAATATACTAAAATTAGAAAAAATTAAAATAGAGAGAAAGTTTAGAAACTTACCTGAATTCCTGAAACTTCAAATGCACAAATGAGGAGGAGGAGGCGGCGCCGCGAATAAATAGGCGCCAGCTTTCAGCGACGACACAAAAAATTCGGTCGTCGCTGAAGCTTTTAGCGACGACCGAATTTTTCTTCAGCGACGACATTGTCGTCGCTGAAAGTGGAACCTTCACCGGCGACAATGTCGTCGCTAAAGGTCGAAATTGTCGTCGCTGAAAACTGGAGGACTTTTAGCGACGATATAGTCGTCGCTGATGTGTCAACCTTCAGCGACGACAATGTCGTCGCTGAATATTGGACACTTTCAGCGACGACTATGTCGTCGCTGAAGGGTGAAATGTTGACCGTAAAGTTTTAGGGCTTCAGCGACGACTCGGTCGTCGCTGATTGGTCCACCTTCAGCGACGACAATGTCGTCGCTGAAAGCCTTATGTTTTCAGCGACGACAATGTCGTCGCTGAAAGTGAATTTCTTCCCGCCCTTCCGCAAACTTTGCCGCCGAAATTTTTTTTAGGCTTTTAGCGACGACTTTTGTCGTCGCTAAAAGCCTAATTCTCCCGCCCCAGTTTCCATTTCCCTCTAAAAAAATTTCCATTTTTTACCGACGACTTCGTCGTCGGAGATACTTTTAGCGACGACCGAAATTTTGTCGCCGCTAAAAGAGTCGTCGTTATTGCTGATTTTTGTTGTAGTGCCACACCACTAATTAACACCTCATAAATACAACTATAGCTATCTCATGATACCGCTAAAAACTTTAGACATCATCACCACGTATATAATTTTATATACAATATTGAGAAAGTTAGTAAAAATATAACTTGATATTGAAACTTATGTAATTTCATTACCTACTGGTAGAATTAGACTTAAATACACATTCTACTAGATGGATAGTACACAACCATACAAAATAGGTGAAGAATACTGCATATTGAACTAATTTAATTATTGGATTCAAGATAATTGGCCCAGCAAGGGCTCATTTGATGGGCTCATCAATTTATATTGATCGATTCAAATGAATCGAATGCAAGTAAGAAGGCTACAAAAACCAGTTATAAATTTCCTCTAACTAGTCAAAGAAAGCCTTTAAACAATCAGACAAAGGATTTTGCAGCCCTCACAACCCAATAACCAAAAATTGATGGATCGAAGAGAGGTTAACTTAGCTTAAAACACCCCGGTATAAATGAGCAAAGAGTTAAGAATCAAAGCTCAAGTGTAATATTCAATTTTAAGCTTAAATGAAAGCTAAAGCCAAGGTTCCAAAGTAACTCATACACAAAGCTCAAGAATCATTATACATAAACCTAACCTACAGATATGACTACTTTGATATAACAAAGGGTTGTCATTAACTTCATAGTAATCAATTGTCAACCAATACGCATTGCATTTTGCCATCTTAGATTGAACTTCAGAGTTGATGGTTTTTTACATAGAGGTTGTTCTCAACTATGGACATAGATTTCATAACCTTTTTTGCAAGGTTAGATGAGTGACGAAGTTTAGGATTAATTTTAGTTAATTTAAATAAATATGTTTATTGCAAAATAACTTCAATCTTTTCACAAAAAGTCCCCACCAATACTGAATAGCGTGCAATTTATAGTTAATAGGTGATGACTTCGTTCTATACCTATCTTAGTAAAGAATTATTACTGATTCTTCAAAGTTGCAATGAAAGCTATGATCCTCGTTTCACACACCACGCATGCATTCCATGCTATTTTCAATTGTGATAGGGCATTTACAACAAAGTGTGGATTTAATTGAAAAATACCCATTATGGAAGTCTTAACCATCGTTGTGGTGGCTCTTAATCTCCCCTGGTAGTTGCTGCGCCCTAGTATCATCCGTTGTCCTTTATTTATCAGTCTTGCCTATTAACAAGTATGGAAGCCTCAGCTGTCATTCCAATCCTTTGCAGTCTCCCGCCGATAGTTATTGTCCTCTGCTACTGTCCATCATCTGTCGATCTTGTCTATCCACTACTGTTGTTAGGGAAAACCTTGGATCCTCACTTCCTAATTCTTTTACAAGATAGGATTCAATTTTGGACCAGTAACCTGAATCCAACCCAATACCAATCCTATAAACACTTCTCTAATTTTGACATATTTAAGGGGTCATTATGTGATTCTCATAAACTTCCTTGGCAGATCTTGTAAACTCGTTAATGCCACAATGCGATTCAACGTAGGCTGTTAGATTAGTGAAGCAGCGCTTACCAACAAACTAGTAGAGCATGGAAGACCTTTTTTTTAATATGAAACACTAATAATAGTTTTTAATACAATTAATTGATGACATTTTGATGATAGCTTCCGTACTTTAGTTCAATTCAAATTGATAAAAGATAACGAACATATTTACAAGGAAGAAAAATCTCTGTAATATTGAGCTTATGAGACACTCTTACAAGGAGTCATGGACACAATCTCAACATATTATATCTAAGCATAATCTATAAGAGTATGATAAATAATACAAAATGCAATCTACAATGTATAAATTATCTAACTTGTGGGACCTACAATCCAATCAAATCACGTGATTCATGAAACCCACAAGTATTATAAATTCTAAGAACTATGTCATTTGTACATTATGAGTCTTATTTTGTATTATTTGTCATTTTCTCATTACTTATGTTCAAATATGATGTATTGGGATTATGTCCAATCAAGAATTTCTCACTAGCTTATATGAGGACACAACAAGAGAAATAAGTAATTAATTGTGATTATTGGACCAAAACAAAAATAACAAATTAACAATTATTTATTATTAATTATGATGAGAGAAAATTAAATTGTCACAATCCAATATCTAAAACTTGTAGTTAGCATGGAAACCATCGAGCTTTTAGTTTCCACAAGCCTGTCCTATTTAATTCATCTATTTTTTTTTTCAATTATTAAGTTCATCTAATAAATTTTTTTTTGTTCTTTAAAGAGTAACAATACATAACCCTGGTTACATTTCCAACTATACCTAATTATGTGTTCCTTGAGCATTTATTAGAATAAAAATAGGTATCCTATGGTTGACTTATAAGCAAGGTCCTAATTGTGCCCATGTCTCCGCAACCCTAGCATTAAGTCTAGGTGTTGACTCAGGTATCCATCATGTTTAAGTAGTGATTGTTTTTGCAATTTGATGAAAAAAATATTTATTATTTTATTTTTTCATATTTTATGTCTCTTAGGTATTACATTTACTTAAATTTTCAAAATAGGCCTTATTTTATAATTTTGGATTGATTTTACAAGTTTGTAAATTTATTTGGTAAATGCTGGATTTTGATATTGTTTCTATCTTTTAGTCATTACTTAGGCTCTGGATCTTGGATTGAGGTAAACTTTATATTGTTGGAAAGCTAAAAGAGAGAACTACAACTTTTATATTTTGGTCAAAGCCCAGTTCGGACTCATTAAAGCCTTTACTTGGTCGAGAAGCTGAAGCTTTGTCTCTATCCTAGCCAAATGCATTTTTGTATGTGGGCCATATCTGGAGTTATAGTGGTTCAATTGACTTAAAACTAGCACCCAAATTCTTAGAATACATAGGCCTACAACTTTGATGTTCATGACTTATTCAAATTCAATTGATTTCATGGTCAAACATAGGATGAAAGACAAATTTGTCAGAATTGCCTGATGCAACTATTGGATTTAATTAATTTGTAAAAACTAGGTCTGGCCTTCTAGAAATTTCGAAAACCTTATTATTGTAATCCTAAGAGTCATATAATTCTAGTACAATAGGGTTTTAGGCAAATTAGGTTATATAAATAGGCAAGAGGGCTAAAGAGAATAACACAATTTAGAATTACAAATAGCATTCAGCAACCAGCTCCCTTTTTCTTCTAGCTCTCATTGTTCTTCATCAATTGAAGCCTAAATTCGTGGTTAATTCAAGGAGTTGAGACTCTTCTCTTTGAGGATTATGAGATCATGATTTGTAAGGTTAATCTTTTTAATTAATTTTCCTTTTTCTTTATTTACTTGTGTTGAAAGTCTTGAGATTTCTTATGTTGGATGTTGATTTGATATAATTGATATTGACCCTTGTGATTTTTTATTTCTTGCTATTTTGATATGAAATTGTGGTTGGTTAATAATGGTTTTACATGTTGGGGCAAAGGATTAGGGGATTACTTTAGTGGTATTTGATTTAATTTCCTAAATCAATTGAATTCTATCAATAAGTCAATTTCGATTTAGTTTCAGGATCATGGCGGTTGCTTAATTCATCTTCTAATCTTAATTGACCAAAATCTTGGCAGTTGTTTAGTGTAGGATTCATAAATTATTGCAAGGATTTCGAGTAATCCAAGGTTCAAAAATTAATTAGAATAATCAAATATTTTATAATCTAGGATTAATCCACAATAAGAGTTATCATATCCTTGAATCAGCTGTCGTCGTATATCGAAATCCTTTCTTTTTTTATTTTTGTTTTGTTTACTTTGTGCTCACTTATTTCACTATTTTTACTTAAGTTTCGTGCAATCAAACCCCTAAAATTCTGCATAATTTTTATTATGCATTCTATTTCACATAACATTTAGCACATTGAATTCTATTTTTGCATAGCAATCTATTTTATTGCATTATCATTTTGTTTGCATTAGTTTTCTTTGTTTTTATTGCATAAATAATTCAACAATTGTGTATATATTGTTAGGAAATCATTTAGGAAAGATAAAATTAAAGGATCCCTAGGGGTATGAGCTGATTGTGCCACTATACAAATTATAATTTCAGCACGCCAATTTATTCTAATTTTAGTGCATTGCGACTTGCATATCACAATTGTAATAGTGAGGAGTGAGTCTAACCACCAACTCAATGAGTAAATTGCTAAATCTATTATGAAGTCCCATGCAAACTACATACACACATATACATATATAGAGTATCTTTCACTCTATAGAGAATTATAATCTTCAAGAAGTAATTAGAAATTTTCAATACATTGTAGTTTCAATAAATATCAAACACATACAAACATTTCATTTACATGCTAAATTATATATTATAAATTTATTCATCTAACTTAACAAGTATTCATCACAAGTTTTGCAAGGGTATATAAGATAGTTCTTGGTAATCTAAGCATTAAATGAATATAGATGTATGACATGATATGCATATATAGGACAATTCTTCTTTATAACACTCATCCATCCATAACCCTTTTTCCTCCAACCCTTTTTTTCCCTTCAACCATAGCCTTCTCTCCTGCTATTGCACTGGGCCTTTTCCTTCTCATCACAAACCATTTTAATATGTCACTTGAGCATTTTCACTTATCATTTTCATTTCAAAATCTCATCAAGTAGATTATGCTTTTTTGTGCTCAATGAATGTCAACATCTCATATTTAAGGTTGTAACATTGTATATGTAGTGCATATCAGATATTACATTTCATAGTTATTTGGGTCCCATTAGACCTTTATATACATGTCATGTTATGCTTTTTCATAACAAATCATTTTCATTCTCAAAACATATTTTCATTATCAACATAAGTGCATAATCACATTGTTACAAGTAGTATATAATTCATATCTTAACATTAATGTATTAGAACTATATATTGTGTCATGCCTCACAACACTAATCACATGTTTCAGCATAAGTTTAATGTATTTTCCATAAATTCTCATTCAATAAAAATTAGAATTACAAGTGAATATTCGTGTGGCACATAGTACATTCTTTTCCAATAATTTTAACCACTAAATCTTTCTCTAAAAGTGTACTCTGTTTGTCATATTTTTTTAATAAGACCTAATTTTAGAAAACCATAAGGGCTATTGAAAGTAATATATTTACTGTGTGCTTCAAATGCTTCATTTAATATTAATTGCTAACTATAATTTAAGTCTTATCCTGAATTATTTAGGATTTTTACATCTAATAAACAACTTAGAGTACATTTGGGGATGGAATGGAATGGGAGAGAATGGGAATGGTTTAAAAATATGTTTGGTAGGTATTAAGTAATGGGAATTCTTATCCTCTAAAGAATGAATATTTCATCAAATGATAGAATATTTATTTTATAACAAAAGTGATGGAATGGTTCATTCTCTCATTCTTGTATTGTATTTGTAACAATATTATCCTTATTAAATTTTTGAAATTTTTATATTATCCTTTTTTCATATGATAATGTAGTTGAAGCTTTGTACTTTTTTTGAAAATATTTTTTGTTACTTTTATTATAAGTGTGAAAATATTTCAAATTAAATTTTTTTCAAATTTCTTATCAAATATATTACATTTAATTTTTTAACAACGTACAATATTAATCAATATAAAATAAGTATCAAGTATCTACATTTTCTTTTAACAATAATATTATAATTATAGTATAAATGAATATAACATATCCATTAATATATTTTAATTGAATATAATATAATATTAAATTAAATTCATTTTAATAATTTAATATATATAATATAAATTAATCAATTTAACATAAATTATCTATATGTTTAATACAAAAAATTATAAATAAATAAAAATAATATTATCATATTTTATATAAAAATGTACTAGTTTTTCTATTTTGTTTTATTTTTAATTTAAGAGTATTATTATCATTGATTACTTTTTTCCATTCTATTCAATCAAAATTTTGTTATGCCAAATATAAAAAAGGAATGGAATGCCCATTCCATCCTTGACTGTATCAAATATAATTATGGAATAATCATTCCATTTCATTCCATTCCCATTCTCATCTATTACATTCCATTTCATCCAACTAAACGTACCATTATATCAATTTATATATGCATCATTTTATTTAAATGTTTTTATCTTTTTGTTCAAACATAATATATTTATTCTATAACAATTTCTTCTTGTTTTTGAACCTTTTTATATTGTCTTCCTTAAACAAATGCTAAAATGTGTCTATTTTGTCTTATAAAAACTCTCCCATTCTTTTATATTATCATTTCATTTTCCTAATTTTTTTAAAATTTCATAAACCCCAAAAAGGCCAAACTGTACACTAGCCTTGATCATCTACAACATGTAATTTCATACAATTTGGCATAGAGCACAAGCATCATTTCACATTACCGATATACATAAATATAGTGCATAAAGGTTACATGAAATTGAGAAAAAGTAGAAGTTTCACTCAGAGATTTTTTTAGCCGAGGATGTCTTCCATAACCATCGAACTCCTCCTGAAGTCCTATCTTGTCGTTTAAAATATCCATGGTGTCTTGGCACATCACTCCATATTAATGTATTTATATTGTAAATTTTATTAACACTAGCTCTCCTAATTGTTAGGGGATATTCAAAAAATGGAGAAAAAATAAATAGGTGAAGAGAAAATTTAAAGGGAAGAAATTGTTATGCAAGGTACTTTCAGGAAACTATAAACTATGCAAGGTTCTCCCATTCCCCTCGATCTTTCAATCATTTATTTTCTACCCAAAGGTTTCGTCAAAGGATCGACCAAATTCCTTTCTAACTTCTTATGGAAATCATTCTGTCTTTAAGCAATTTCTTCATAATATTGTGTTTCGATTTAATATGTTAATTTTTGCCACTAAAAGCTTTATTCTTTGCAATGGCTATTGCTGATTGACAATTATAATGTATAAATACCAAAGGTTTTAGTTTTGTACCTAATGGTATATTAGATAAGAAATTTCTTATCCACTCAGCTTCACTTCTACCCATCTCAAGAGCTATAAACTATGACTCAATGGTAGATCTAACTATAATTGTTTGCTTGGATGATTTCCAAGCCACTATGCCACCACTAAAGGTGAACACATAACTATTTGTGAATTTTATCTCATTTGAATTAGAGATCAAATTAGTAACACTGTATCATTTTGATATAGTAGGAAATCCACTTATATAAAATAAAGAAAAATACAAAACCCCCCCACCAATTATAGGATTTTATATTTTACCCCCATAAACTATGAAAATGAGCAAATTACCCCCTGAAACTATACAATAGTTGGATTTTATCCCTATCGTTACCAAATTAACAAAAAATATTCAAAAAAATTATAAATTAACCCCAGTAAATATGAAATAATTGCATTTTGAGTTAGAAACAATAATTATTTTGCAATCATTTCGTAGTTACTAGGGTTAATTTGTAACTTTTTCTAACATTTTCTATTACTTTGATAATGGTGGGGGTTAAAATGTAACTTTTGTACAGTTTTAAGGGGTAATTTGCTCATTTCCATAGTTTGTGTGGGTAAAATAAAAAATCCCATAGTTAGTGGGGGGTTTTCTTGCATTTTTCTTTATAAAATGTCATAATTCATTAGGTATTTCATTATTTTACTCATATTTAAAAGATATTTTAATCCCAATTTTTTTCTAGTAAAAATTATTGATTAAATTTGCTTAAATATTAGGCACATGTAGAACATCACCTAAAGTTAGGGTTTTTCCAGATATAAGTTTTAGAAGTATTTTACCTTTTCCAAGAACTTTTGTAGTTATTGAATCTCTAAGGTAAACTAGATTTTCTCCATCTCCTACTAGTGAGTAAGAGGTAAAGGCTTCTTTATAACAAATGTGCCTCATAGTACTTAAGTTAACAATCCAATATTTCACATTGGCCACAATATTTGCTTGAGAAATAACCACCACAATTATATCATCTTTATCATCTACAATTAAATTTATTTTAGGTTTTGAAGGATTGTCATTTCTCATCCTTTTTCTCACATTAGGGTGCATGATGCTCTAGCTTATCGCAAACATAATAGTTTTCTAAATTTTCTTTAGATGAGTATTAGAATCATAAGGAGTACTAATAGGATTTTTCTCTAGATAACCGAATTTCTTAAACTTTTTTTTTTAATTTTACATAATGTTGTTGAGCTAACAAAATGTTACTATCTTTCTTTATAATTTTAATCCTCAAGATAACATTAGTTTCACCCATATAAAAAAATTGAGATTTAGTCTCACATACCATATTAAAATTAATACTAAAAATAAGAATATTATCCACATATAAACTAATGATCACACATTCATTGTTTTAACATTTTGTATATACACATTTATCTACTTCAACATAAGAAAAATTATTATGTAAAAGAGTTTGATCAAATTTCTCATGCCACTATTTAAGGGCTTATTTTAGACCATACAAAGACTTTCTTAGTTTGTAAACTTTTTTTTTTTGTTCTAGAACATCATAGCCTTCAGATTGTACCACATAAATTTGTTCCTTTAAATCTCTAAAAAAAATAGTTTTCACATCCATTTGATGTATAATTAATTTAAAAATAGAAGCCAAAGCAAACAAATGTGAATTGAAGAAATCCTTGTTATTGTCCAAAAGTATTGAAGTAATTAATATTTTATTTTTATGTAAAAGCTTTTGTTGAACTATTAGGAAAATATTCTTTTTTTCAAAAAAAAATCATTTTCAACCTATTGGATTTGCTCTAGAAGGCAAGTCTATTAGTTCCTAAGTTTGATTTTGTAAAATTAATTCAAGTTCTATTTTGATTGCTTTCTCAAAAGTTTCACTTCAAAGTATGTTCAAGGATCATTATCAATAATAAATGTAAAAATCATTTCCAAAAGAAGTTTTTTTTTTTAATCTTTTACTTCTTCTTAAGACTTCATCAATCAATTCTGAATCAGTAAAAGGTGCATTTAAGGTCTTTGTTGCATGATAAATTTTATCATGCAGTGGATAAATGTATTTAAAGAACTCAACATTCTTTGTCTTTATTAATGTATTGCAATCAAGCACATCACTTATCTTGCAAAAAAACAATCAAAGTTTTTTTAATCTTATTTTTCTTTTCTTAGGTTCAAGCTATGAAACTTTAGTTAGACACTCCTACATTTTCAAATATTGTAACTATTTACTTATAGTGAATTTTATTTGTAAGTGACATGAAAAATAAATTTATGAACACCAATAATATTGGCTAACATATTTATTGACAATATATATCAAATTAAGATAAAGCCCATTCAAACATATTAAGTGAACCAAATAATTAGTAGATATGTTGATATAGGCTTGCATATGCTTGTTTGTCATGCATAAATATCTTCACCATCAAAGTTAGAAAAATAAGGTTCATTAAATCTAAAATGCTAGTTAGTTAATGTTTATGACCCTACAATTGTGCCATTTAAGATCTCAATAAAAGCTTCTTAAGCAATCCACAAACATTCAATAGAAGGAATTTATTTCAAACTTCAAAATATAATGTAAACTCTCATAAAGGATTAATATAAATTTTTACAAAGGATTTAAATTAAACATGAAATCAAGGACTACTAAAATACTACTCTTATTATTATTTTTTTCACTTTTGTATAGTGTATTATTAATAAAAACCAAACATGCTAAGTCATGCAAAAGTTATGAAGCAAGTTATTGGATAATGATGTTCACATATATATAGTAAAATATTTCCTGATGAAAACAAATTCTTAAACAATATAACTCCTAGAAGATAAATTAAAATATAAATAAATGAACAATTAAATTATCATTTCCTTTAAATTATGATTCAAGGTTCAATAGCATAGCATAGGCATAACACCAATACACCAATTGGCAACAACAACAAAAATCTTAATGTTGGAGTAAAAATTGAGTAGAGTACCTACTCACCTGAGTTCATAAGCTTTCAATTTATCTATGTGGTCTCATTTATAAATAGTTAAGGAAATTGAGTCACAACTATTCTATGATGGATCATAACATTCTATATCTTAAATAACAACCATAAATGAAAAGAATGGCTAGAGAAATCACATCATATAAATTGTAAACATAATGAATCAGAAATTATTTTTGGAAAACTTATTCGTAGAGACATTATCCTTAAGATTGCACTTAAGAGATAATTCCTTGAGATTGATAGAAAAATATAGATGTGCAATTGAGATGTGACATAAATTATTGTCCTCAAGGAATTATTTGAGTTTCTCTTACGGAGGTTAAACTGGTAATTCCCTCAGGATTTAATAGATTCTTTTATCTTGAAAATGTGTGAACATAATAAGAAGTATGTAGTAGGAAAATGAAACCTAACAAGTAGGAGAAAAGTGTTTATAGAAAAGTGATTGTAAATGAGTGTGTTGTTCAAAATGAGATGAATAGTATGCCTTTTATAGGCTTTGAAATCTAGTTATTAAAAAATTGCCGTTGGGAATATAACTATTGAAATGTGGCCATTGGAAATATAGTTATTGAAATATAACTGTTGAAAATATAACTGTTGAAATATGGCCATTGAAAATATAACCATTGAAATATGGCCGTTGAAAATATTGGAAAATAAATGTTAAAATAACCCTTAGTAATAAATGTTTGAATAGCCATTGGAAAATAGTTGTTGAGAATTAAATGTTTAAATAAATACATTGATATTTCAAATTCTATTAAAGGTAAAATCTGATTTTGCAAAAAGTAGGCTTGGCCCTGGTTTCTCGTGTTATTCATGCTCACAGGGCTACTTTCTTTCTTTTTTACTTTATATAAAAAAAAAATTTATATAAATTTTCTCTTAAGGCCAAACTTGCCAGATAGGGGACTAAGTCTTTTGAAATACTACTCAATATATATTACAACTTTACCTTATCTCATCTCAAGATAGATATGTATTTATGCATTCAGAGATAGGTATTACAATTTACCTTATCTCAAATCATAATAAATAGATATTTATATATTCAAAGATAGGTTTTGCAATTAACCTTATCTTAACTCAATAGATATTTATATTTACCTTTCATCTCCATAGGCAAGTACTAAGACCTTACCTTATATTCATTGAAGATAGTTACTCAATGCCCATCTTATCTTCACGTTCAAAAGTACTTACCCTCATTTGTGCATTTGCATTCTTTATCCATGTTGGTTTAAAAATCCACTTTGCATTCTCTTTAATGCTTTATTCAAATGTTTGTATGATCATTACCCTTTTGCATGCTTTCCAATGCTTGCTAAAATAAATCTTGCATGGACATTTGCAAATTCACTTCATTTTTTTCATTTTTCTAGATTGTGCTAAAGTCTTTCAACAAGCTTTACTTGTTATTGGTTTGAATTTCATCCCTTTATTTTTTTTATTCTTATAAGGATAATTTCCAGTGATAATGAAAATTGCACCAAACATATCAAAACAAATTATTAAAAATTTTATAGTAAAACAAATTTAATTTCCTATCACAAATTGTATGCATTGAAATTTGAACAAAAACAAAAAGAGCAAATCACATAAAAATTACAGATGAAAAGATAGAGAAATTGAGCCAATTTAATTTCTTATATGAAGATTTTTGTTGCTCAATAGTCCATATGCCAATTCCATTTTCAAACGAATTAGGCTTCAATTGAATCATTGATTGAAGCTCATTCCAAACAATGCTAAGGCAAACATGAGTCATTATAATATTCAAATCACATAATCAAGCATTATCAAATTGTAATAAACAAAATAATATAAATTTTAAATATTGAACTTATCTCTTGAATTTTCTTTGAAAAATAAAATCTTCACACTAATTAGGTCTTGTGCAAAAAAGATTCATGTAATTGTCATTTTGCTTGGATTTCTTTCTCCTATATTCCTCCGTCTTCTATTGTATTACATCAAACATTTTGAAATTCCTCAAAGAATATCTCCTTTGAAATTTTTTTCATAATTTGAATTTTATTTTTGAGAAGGGTTATTGTTCTAAAAATATTGAGGTTACTTAGAAAATGAAAAAAAAATAGATGAAGAGAAAATTTGGAGGAAGAAAATTGATAGGCAAGACGCTTTTAGGAAACTATCTTTTGGATAGTAATTTTTCCACTTAGTTGTAAATGACTTCACTAAAAATCTATCCCTAGAATACAATGTCGAACCAAGAATAGAAGATTACAATTTTCCTTTCTTATGATTATAATCAACCTAGTAAAAATATTATAAGAAGTCGCCTTTGAATTATTTAAGAAGACAAAATAATAACTCCTAATTTTAGAGTTGCAAATATCTTTTAAGAAAAATTATGTGAATAGAGACAAATGCTAGCTTTGAAAGGATACAAGTTTTTATTTCCAAAACTCAGACATTTTCATCTCAAAAATTATATCTTCACATTTAAAAAAAAACACACTTTTTATTAATAGGCTTTTTAAAATAATTTGTCATTATTATTAAATAATACAAAAAATCACAACGCTAACAAGCTCTTAGTAGTCATGCACTCATGCTTACCCGAAAGCATATAGGATTTACTCGCCAGTTCCGACATAACTATAAGCAACCAGAACACATTAACACGGTTTAAGATTATTAAACTCTGGTAAGCAAGACTTTTGGTTTCATTTCAGATAGAAGCAGTTCTGCACCAACTCTGTTCTAGTTGCGCTTCGGCCACCAGGTAGTAGGACACTATCGACGGCGGTAACCACAACGCTGATGAGGTACAACGCGAATGGGTGATTGCAGGGACCCAATTGAATTAGTGATGGCCGACGGAATCCGTTTTGGCGACCCCCGCGATTTGACGAAACCACCAGGAAGCTCCGGACAGCCCAGCTAAAGAAAGCATCAGATTGGAACAGATCCACCAGCAAGGAAGTGACTCAGGGGGGTTGATGTTTGTCGGGATTTCTGGTCGACGCTGGTGGTGGTCGACTCACTGACAATGATAAAATGGGCTTATTTGTTTTTAAAACTTGCGTTTCTGTTGAGCAAGTTGGTTGCTCTGTGCTAAGAAGAGTATTGAATAGCCAGCAATTGCTTGGCTATAGCTCTTCTTGACAAGTCCGAGCAGCGTGGTTGCAGTTCTTCTTTGAGTGGAGCACCGAGTGGCTGTGACTCACTACGGACGGCGGACTGCAGTGCGAAAGCTGCTGGAGAAGCCTCGTTGATCAGCACGCTCAACGACCTGATAATCATTGAAACCTTTAATGGTTGTTCAAATAACAAATAGAGATAATAAGCAATTAAAATGGAAGATCAAGTTCGAAGCTCTAAGGCACCAATAGTTGAGTCTGGTGAACAAAGAATTTGGGTAAAGAAGCTTTTAGTGATTCTGACCAGGGAAGAAGATCTTGGCTGTGTGGTTGAGTACCCTTGGCTTTGTTTGTAGAGAGGACAGACGGGAGAAGGAAAAAGAAACGCTTGCAGGAATTTAGGCTATGTTTGAATATATTTTTAATTTTGTGTATTTAAAAATTATTTTTTTATTCTCAAAGAATGTTATTGGATCGAAAGAAAACTAAGATTAGATGGTAATTGATATTATAAATAAGACTATTTTATTTAATTACAAAACTGATATTTTAAGAAGGTAAGTTTATAAAATAATTAAAAGCTATTTTTATTTTTTGTTTTTAAGTTGTACATTTAGAGAATAATTTTTAAAAATAGATTCTAAAATAAGTTGGCAAATAGATTCTCTTATTTTTAAAAACAAAAAAAATAAAAAATATTTTAAAAATAAAAAAAACAAATCTTAAAATTCAATAATTAGAAAATCCTCAACTTTAACTTTCAATTTTGGCATGAATTGAGAAAAGAAGTTCATTCAAATTATATAAAATTAATTGTACAAATACCTGGAATTAAAGCATCTTTCCTATGTAACTGCAAATGCATTTAAAAAATATTGTTAAAGATCAGTTCTCCATCTAGTGTAGCCACCCCTTTTTTCTCTCTGAGAGGTGAGTACCAATTTGATAATACAGATTTGGGTAGTTATTAGAAGTAGAAAACTTTTTAAATGAAATGGATTGGGTTATGGATTCTATTCATTATAGAATTCATATCCAACTAACTCATATTTAAACTATAATATTATATAAGATCTAATTCCAAATTATCACTTTATTTTAAACCTGTGATATAATTTAATATTAATTACTATTTAATAGACTAATGTGAAACTTGCATTTGAATTTCTGACCGTGTTTGACGAAGAATAAGGGGCTGGCAGGGTTTCCAAAGCATAGGCCTGAAGCCTTTGTATTAATGACGTTGTTGTGGTTCCTCTTAACTGAATCCTCAATTGCTTATATTTATTATTTAATAAAAGGATGAAAATAAAAATTGAAAATTCAAATAAGGGCGTCAGAATAAGTTCAATTAGAGCTTGGTATGCCTTCGGGTGGGGATGTACAGACTAAAAAATTAGAAGAAAATGCTTATGTCTATGTGCTGTGTGTGACGGCTAAGCAGAAAGAAAAAGGGATCGCTTCGGGTTTTGTGTAAGTAAGGTAGTTCGCCTTGTGATTTGTAAACCAGAAGCGAAGATGGTGCGGAGAAGGTGCAAGGATTTTGTTAAATTGTATCAAAAAATTTATTATTATTTTTCATCAGATTTATATCAAACATATATTATTTCTGATAATTTAGATAATATAATAAATATTTTTCTGTTAATTTTCTTCTTTTTTTAGTTAGTTTTTATAATAATTAATGATAATTATTATATTAATTTTGTTGATAATTTCACTTTTTTTAAGAATTTTATATTGATTATTTTCTAAAATTTATAGAAAAATATTTTATTTATATTTTATTAGTGAAGCTTTTACTAAATTGGGTCTTATATTTTTACTTTCACATTAAAAAATTTTCTATGTTAAAATTATTAATTTTTTATATAATTTCTAGTAATATATCTAATTATCTTTATAAAATAAATTAATTCAAATAAATTATTTAAAATTTTCCTTCCTCTTACTTTAATTATGTATTTTCTCAATAGACGTTTATGCTTTATTTGGATGGAAGGAAAGAAATTAGGGGAGAATTTTTTTTTAAATTTTCTTCTCTTTTGTGTTTAAATGAAGAGAAAAAAAAAAGAATTATTAGTTGTTAAATTTGTCATTAAAATTTTCTTAATAATTTAAATTTTAAAATTTTTTCTCTTCTATTTCTTTCCAATTTGAATTTGGAAAATTTTTCTTCGTTCCCTCCTATTTACTTCTCATTCAAAGAAGGGGTTAGAGACTTTCGTCATTGTTGACAATTAGATAAGAAAAAAGAGCCCGTGTATTGAGGAAGTAACGTGGAAATTAAGAAAATAGTACAATCAGGTAAGAAGAACTTAACTAGGTGATAGAATTTGGCTGCTTGTATGAGAAAGACTGGTCTTTCTCGTCATTATTTTCATTTAGGCCTAGTTTATAATTTAAAATTTGGGCTGGGCCGAACCAAATTTTTTTAAAATTTAATTTGGCCGGTCTGAGTTCAGGCCTTTAATTTTATATGATTTGGCCCGGTGGTCTGATCCAAAACTCGCCTGACCCGGCTCATATTCACCTTTATTTATAATATATCACTTTAGGATGTCTTATTATTTAAAAATAATTAAATTTCATTCAATTTATGTGTACAAATTAATAAATTCGAGCCATTAAATTAAGTAATGCACCATAAAAATGGTGCACCAAAGTTTGACTCTTTTTTTTAATAAAACTAAATATAGGATATGTTCCTTTCTAACGCACTTAAGAATTTTCCTTTTGTACCGTAAATTATAAATGCACTGAGGTTTTATATTTTAATTTATTAATATATTTTTAGTATTTGTTAAATGTACTAATGTAATTAAAATAGCATTATATATATGTCTTCTTTTTTTCTTTTATAAATGTTTAGGTCCACTTCAATGATACTCTAATTATACTTTAATTCAACCATGGCATGCCAAAACTATTTATTATCACAGGTATTGTTACTTGTTAAAATGATTTTTAACGGTTAAATTTTCTATTATTTTTTCATTTATTTCATGTATTATTTCTCACAGGTACTTGTTACAAATTCGGGGTCCGGATGTTTTTGATGTTACAGATATTCTTCCCTCCTCGAAAATATTCTTGGATGTGACGTGGGTGATTATTAAACAAAATAAATTTATGCATTCTTAGTTAATAATATCTGATTAATAATACCTAAAAATGATGTAATAAATAATATTTATATAAATATTTTTCAAGACGACAATCCTGCAAAAGTACATGGCCAGTGAAAAAAAAACAAAAAGAAAGAATGTTAACTATACAGTTAATTCATAATAGTATTTAGTGATCAATGTTTGATGAGCAACACAATCAGTTATTTTCTGGTTTCCATGATGTTCTAATTATCAAATTGCAAGGGAAATCAATCTTCCCTTCATCAGAATATAGCAGTTAAGGCAACATGAAAATAAGCTGTGCTGACTACTGTAGAAACATAAACACCGCACCGTGCTATCTGGACCTTTTATCGTGAATCAAACTAGAAATTGCAAAGTTCTTACTGATCCTATGAAGTTCATCGAGGAGTCACACGCCACAAGAAGTTGCAAAGTGCATATTTATGAAAGAGAGGCACGAACAGAGTTTCCTTCTGAAAACAAAATCTTCCGTATACCGGGATTTAAAATTGTGATTACGGTCATATTATGACTTTTGCATTTGCGGCTAATGCATTGTTTAAAATGCAGTGGTCATCATGGACATGAATTTTTTTAAATTTTACACATTTTTATAACAAATGATCAAAATTTTAAATTAAACTTATTTAATTATAATTTTTGTTAATATTGTACTTCTAAATGCATAAAATAGATTTAGATTTAACAAAATTAGATTATATTGATAATACATAACATAATACACCACATAGAATATTACATAAACACACGATATAATATAATATAATATGCTCCTAACATAAATATTTTATAATACATAAATAAATATAAAAATTCTAACTAGATTTTCACATAACAATTAAGAAGAAAAATAAGATATACCTGATATTATTTTACCATCACAAGATAAAATGATGTGATGACAATCCAGAAATGATCAGGTATAATTAAACTCTTTTATAATATAAAAATGTGAAAAATTAAGAAATATATATTAAATTTTATAATTTTTTAAATTGATCATTATAATATCTTGATAAGATAACTTATTAAGATATATTATTATAATAATATTTATTGTTAAATTTCAACTCATTAAATAAAGATTTAAATTCTAAATATCAAAACCTACTTAGTTGTTGATAACATTTTTTTTAAATATTAATATTATTAATATAAAACCTAAAAATATATGTAAATACTTTAAAATAAATAATTGTGTAAAAAAATTTCGAAATGATGATTGCAGCTTATGAAAGTTTTAACTAATTTACTAGTAATTTTTTTAAATATTAGTATCTTAAATTATCTTTTTTCACTTATTAATTTGTTCACAAAAAATATTCTAAATTGATTGAAAGGGACACATTATTCCTAAATTTGGTTTTAATCATTTAATAATAATTATTATTATATTATTTTTTTGGTGAAAGCCATTTAATAATATTTTATGACTTTTTCTTGATCGAGCCCCATCCCTCATTTCCCACTTCGGTCTTCGTCTCTCTCACCTTTTCCCCTGTTTGTCTTTGTTTGCTTCCGGAAATCTCTGTCCCTCTCACTCTCACCCTCTCGTCTCATCTCCATCTCATTTTCCATCATTCTTCATCTCTCTCAACCTTTAATTCCTTGTTTACACAATTTTTTTTTTCCATTTTTTAGAAGAGAAAGAGAATGTTTGTGGCATTTGCCATTTTTGAGAAGGCAATCGAAGGCAAAATTTTCAGGATTGACTTGTTTGAGTGATGCATCTTGGATTCGAGAGTCTGGCTTTCAGAATATGGATCTGCATCTTCTTTCAAAAGTTTTGGATTCGATTTTGAGCTTGGAATCCTTAGAGTTGGAGTTTTTGTTCCCGTAAATTGTAAATTTTCTCAAATCTATTTCAATTTTTTTTTAATGCATGTTGAGTTGCAAAGTTTGAAGAATCTATTGTGTATCTATATATATATTTTTTTATTCTTTTGTGATGATTCTCTTTAGTTTTTTCTTATTTGTTCAATGTGGGTATAGAATTTTATTGCAGTAAAATATGCTTGATGCGATTCATTATGGCTGCAACAAGCTGCAATATCGTTTTTATTTCGCCGCTAAAAGAGCGCAATACAAGTGAATTTCATTCACACCTTTAAATCGGTGAAATACGGATGCCATTCCTTTCGCAATCGAAATTTTGTGGCTGCAATTTGTGATTCGGTCCGTATGTTAAATCCTTGCTCATATGTTATATTGCTAAGATGCTTTCATTTACACTAAGTTATATGTTTCAAATAGCTTGAATATCTGGGATGGCAAATTGTGAATGCTAGAAATGTCAAAATGGTTGGGTTTAACAGTTCAGTTTCAGATCGATATAATTTTACCTGACCTAAAACTAGGAACTAATATGAAAAATGATAATAGTGACCCGATGAAATTGAAATTAGGATTGGTTAGCTTAATCTGGTAAAGGACTAGTAAGTATTAACTCATTAGATTATTGAGTTAGTCAATTAGCATAATAATAATAATAGTAAGTAATAAATAAATAATTTATTATTATTTATTTAATTTTTTATTTAATTTTTATATAGATATTAAAATAATAATTATGGTATATTAAAATTATATTATATAAATGAGCAATATTAAATAATTTTTAATGTTAAAATTAGTAAATTTATATATTTAATATTGTTAATATATATTATATAAATTTATCAAAATAAATAATTATATTAAAATTTGAATTAGTACTTTTATATTAAAATTTTAAATTATTTAAAAAATTTAAATAAATAATTTGGATATATATTATAATACATTATTATTTTTTATTATATATAAATTATTATAATTATTTTTATTAATATATTGTTTATATAATTATTTATTTATATATATTTAATAATATATAAATTATTAAACATATTTAATTTTATATATAATACTTTGGACTTGATTAATATATATTTAATAATATATATTTATTTTATTAAATAAAATAAATATATAATATAAAATTCAAATTATTTTATTAAATGTATATATTATTAAATGCAAATTCATGCATTTACAAGATGTTAATAGTATATATTTATTTCTTTAATATATATTTACTAATATATATTTATTTTCATATATAATATATATGACTCATTGACATAGATAATAAAATTTTAAGTAATAATAATAATAAAATATAATTATATTTATAAATAATAATAATAGATTTTAATTAATTAATGATGTAAAATTAATAATAAAAAATAGTTAATATGATATTAATAATAAAAAATAATGAATTACAAAATTTGTTTGGTAAATGTCAATTTAAGACTAGTATTGTAACAATCCGACGTAGACCCAACTTAATAAAAAAGCAACCTGGTTTGGGACTAGTCTGATGTGTAGTTTTTATTTATTGGGTTAGTCTGGTAGGATTAGGTTAGTCCATTTTGGTAAGTCTAGTGAATACCATATTTTATCTAGGTAACATTTGATATTTCAAGATAAAAAAATTATAATTAATAAAGTATTAAAAATATAAAATTCTAAAACTTGTTTAATAATTTCTTGAAAGTTTTATTTCATAGTTATCTATAAGAAATAATAAAAATCATTTGAATTTATTATTTAGTTATCTTAATATTTAGCTTTATCTCATCTTTGCATCATAAAAAAATAAAAAAAATAAAAAAATATATACATAATTATCATCTTTATTTAAGCATTATAAGAAATAATAAAATACTAGGATTTATCTTCATCTTATTTTCTTTTATTAATTATTTGGTTTTTGTTTTCTCTTGTTAATATATTCTAAATTCATCATTATTATCCCATTATTTTGTGAGATATGTGTCTTCATTTATTTTTAAAATAATATTCTTTAAATTAGTCATTAATTATCCTTTTATAGAAGAGAGTAAATTATATGAATAATTATTTAAGATAATTGAGATTAGGGAGAGGACTCTTTGTCCCTCCCTTATTATAAATAGGGATTAGGCTACAGGAGGCAATAGAAGAGATGACGGAGAGATTACAGCACGAGAGAGATAAAAAATAAAATTTGATTAATGGAATTCCTGAAAAAGTGGGGAGAGTAAAAGAGAAAGGCAAGGAAAGTTGAGATTGAGGGAAAAATCTTTATTGTATCCAATTTGGAATTAGGGGAGGCAATTCCAGTTATATTCTCAGTTGATTTGGAAATCAACCATCAAAGAAGAATTGCATCTAAATGGGTTTATTAACTTCTAGTTCTATTCTCAGTTGATTTGGAAATCAACCACCAAAGAAGAATTGCATCTAAACGGGTTTATTGACGAGTGTAGCACTCTTGCTTAGGTAAAAAAAAATTATTCTTACTTTTGATAAAAGGTATCAACAATACGAGAATGTATCTCATTTAAAGTGCCTATTTGAGGCGGTACAAATAGCTGCCCCAAATCTATAATTTAAATTTTAACGCAATAGGTACCAACGGTGAACAATAAACTGATGGTGCATAACTCAATCCTTATGGCGAGGGGTTTGGAGTCCGAGTTCTCTCCATTAAAATCACTAAGAGAATTCCACTGGGTTTTGTCTCAAACCCTCTTTGATACTTCGAAGCCTAAGCACCGCACCTTCTTCTCTCTTCATTTTGGCCGGCCTCCACTAAAACCTTCATCTTTCACAATAGCAGTGCCACCCGAAGCCATTCCACCACCATTCGGCCATCATATGCCAGTTCATCCATTGCCAAGTTTGGGTTCAAGTCGGAATTCATTCTACCTCGTGTTCATTGCAGAGGAAAACTCCGTATCGAAACTTCTTATATTTTCTTTTCTTATTTTCATTCCTCTTTTCTACCTTTCAGCCTTTCATGACACAAATCGAAGAAACCATAGATTCTCTTGTGACAGCATGGCTTCTAAGAGTGGGTTGCGGAATGTCGAGGTTGAAATCCGCTTTGGATTGTGATTAGCAATCGACTCTTCACTACCGATAAGATCTTTAACTTAATTATTTTTTGTGTTTTTGATTGAATTTTCTTCTTCAGTTTGTTTTTACATATTTTTTGACTCTCAATTCTTTTTCTTTTTAATTTTTGTCTATTTTACCTTTTGGTGAGAGTAAACTCTTATTGTTTAAGATTTTCTTTTTGCTTGATTTTACTTTATGTTATGATGCTATTGCGGGCTTCAATTTTTTATTTTTTGGGTTTTGATAGTGATTTAGGAAGAACATAAAAGGGGTCTTTAAGTTCTTAGAATTGTTTGGGTTTGTGATTTTCCATGAAAATTTTGGTTTTGTTTGAAAACAATCGGGTAGAACCTTTCAATTTAATTTCTACTCCTTTCTTCCCTATTATTTCGTTATCTTCATTTTTTTTTTAATTTTGGAAAATTTTGAAGTTCATTCTAATTTAATGTGATTTTTGTGTCTGATCGAAATCTTTGTTTGATAACTTAGGTTTAGGATCTGAAGTTGAGTTTCATAAATTAATCAGGAAATTTCTAGTCCTTCTGTAAGTTCATAGTTTGCTCCACGGTTCTTAACACACCCTGTCCCAATACCATTATTTTTCCACATTAGTTTTATTCTATGTGTTATATAGGTTGCTCTTCATAGTTTGGTTCGAATGTTCTTAATGTAACCTTGCCATTTTTTTCATTGACTGACGTATGATGCTCACTTGTGTGAAATATCTATACCCAAATTATACTTTGGTTCATGAAATATCAATCTAATGTGCAAAAAATAATCTAATTCAAGAGGCAAAATAAGCATGTGGTCTCCATATTTAAATTTCATATCCAGTTACTGTCTTCTCGGATTTAATTCTTTGTTTGTTTGTTTTATTCATTTATTTACTCAAAATTAGGTTTCTTCATACTGATTTTATATATCATGTGAAAAGAGACCAAAGCGTATAAAGTTCATGAAAAGCTTCTTTTGCACGGGCTGCTTATTGTTGCGAGGTTTCAAGACGGTTGCAATTCAAACAATCCCTTGTTACATTATTCCCTCAATACTTAACTGGATCTTTGACTTTCAGCAAATCACCTTTTTTTTCGGTTTTGTTCTTAATTTATAGTTTTCCATTAGGTATATTTTCCTTTTCTAATGGCTTGTTGTGCTCATGTTGAGAAGGGAGACATATTTGCAATTTTAGTTGCTAAGGAGCAACTTGTTCTTGAAGGAAGTCTAGTGTATTTTCTTGAAATAATATGAAACTTGTTAAGACATTCTAATATATATAATGGCTTGGTTTTGAAATTATATCCTTCAATTCAAGTAAATTGGGTTCCATTTTTGTTTTCTAGGTATTTGACAAAGTTTCTTGATATCTTGCATATCCATATTATTATAGACGTAGTGGGCTTTGTATTGGCCAATATACAATAATGATATCAAAAGTTGGATTTTTTAAAAGTTTTTGACGTAATTGCAATGGATATGAAGAACAAACCACATGAACTTGTTTCTTTCCATAGTAAAATTCATCTCTTATTTAGATGTATTTCATTGGAATATTTTATTATTTTGACTTCTAATTATAACAATTCCATTTTTCACTTTACCTATTATCATTTATGCCTTTTCTTTTCTTTTTTAAAGTTAGTTTTGCATACTCTAGTAATATGATATTAATGTCATGCTTTTATGGAATTGGCTAAACAATCTTGAATTGTTAATGTGTTACATCCCTTTTATGTTACAGATGTTCAATGACTTTCAAGATTAGAGAGAGAGAGAGAGAGAGAGAGATTGTCTCTGTTAATAAAAGACAAGGAAAACCTCAAAGGTCTTATCATCAAAGATTCCACAACTTTCAATTCACTATTAAAACTGCAACAAGCAGGTTGTCCACTTGTTGATTTATAGTGGATCACGTTGGACTCATTTTGGAATTTTGTTATAAATGATTAAATAATATGTTGTTGTGATAATGCCTTAATATAAACTTATAATACTTTAACACTTATATTTTTTACGGTGCCCTCTTATATTAGGAAGTATTGGTGTCTTATTTGATATAGCAGAGGGGCCAAAATGTCTAAGAGATGAAAATATATAGGATGGAATGAAATAGAGACTTGAGACACAGCTGGAATAGGGCTGTCTCGGGTTAAATGATTGGGATAGAAAAACTAGCTGCTTGAATTATATCCAAACTCATATCCATGTGACAGCTCATGCCTTATAGTAACCTTTTTTTATAGGCATAAGGATTAAGTACCAAGAGTTCACACATTTTTAAGGAACCTTAATGGTTTAGGTATCCTTCAAGAGGCAAGAAACTTCATTTGCTCTTGTTGGGTTTCATGCCTGTGGGGACCTTTCAGTAACTATGCTAAAGTTAGTACCAAATTTGCTTGGGCCTCTTTGTTTCAATAATGGTCTTCAGCTCAAATACAAATTGTTTTTAAATCTTACCAGAAGAAATATTTTTGATATCTATTTATTAAGGTATGCATCAATGGAACTTGTCGACAAAAAGTTTTAAGATGATTTATTAATTAACAGCTAATTTTTAGAGTAAGTACTTTGTCTCAATGTTATTCAACTTAACTATAGGGCAATATGAAATTTCTTTGGCTTCATGCCTATGGGGACCTCCATTTTCTATCTAGGAAAAACAGAGATATTCTTAGGATTTATTTATACTGTCAACTTTAATATTGTTATATGCATATAGAAATGATGATCAACATGCATGGTAATTTAATACGTATGATCTACAAAATTGTAATTCTTTGGGCGCCTTCTTTATTAGTATCTTTTTAAAGTGCCAAGAGGTTAAAGCTGTTGTTAGTGTTGGTTGCTGTCACAACTTACTATTTGAAGAGATCAATGAAGTTGTTGGATTCATTGTGGATTTCCAATGGGTCAAGTAGTAAGATCCATTGGCTTGTCACTTGGAAAAAGTGCTTGTGATGGTGCTTGACAGGTACAAGACCTTCTATGTTTCTCGTTCCATTTCCTTTATCTATTAATGTGGCATTTTACTTTTCTAGTCATTTAGCTTATTTGTATGTTTGTTTGTATGGGTTTGTCTGTCTTTTGTATCAATTAATAGGCATCTCTAATTTAATTAAATGTTTATCTTTGTCTTTTGTAGTAGTTAACAGGGATAAGCAAAATAATAATGTGTATTGATTTTGTAATTTTCATAATTTTTTGAATTGATTTTGTAATTTTTGTTACATTTTCAATTGTTTATTTGTACAACTAATTTTTTAAATTTTTTTTAATAATTTTGGGGTGGCTTTTCCACAGATTATTCCATGGGAAATAACTTTTAAAATTTCAGAAAATTAGTATTCCACGTAAAAAGCCACGGGAAATTCATGGACAATTTGCAGGAAATATCCTTCGGAAATGGTTTTCCATGCCCTGATTTCCCACGGATTGAATTGCCATGAGAAATGTCGACGAAAATGAAAAATCCGTGGGAAATTCCTCAAAAAACCACATGAAAACCACAGGAGTACCATGGGAAATCTGCGAGAAATGCCACCCCAAATTAGTTACATTCCTTTATTGTAACCAAGCTGCTTTAGGATTTTTTTTATTATTATTGTTACATGATAAATGTGATTAAAATGAACATCTGATCTCGTTCTTAATATGTTAATACTGTCACATGGCTTATATAAGAATATATTAGACTAGATGCATCATCTTTATATAAGCATAAAGAGTTGTGTGTTTTGATTATGTTAATCATTCATTGCTAAGTTTTGATCATTGCGGTACAGTGGGGAAGTAATTACTTGTATGAATTTTGATTACGGTACAGTAAGGGTTATTTGTACGAATTATGAATCACAAATTCAATTCCTATATTAAATAGCGCATACAAAAAAAATCATTGTTATAAAGTGTTATAAATTAGAGCATGAGGTTGGTAAATATTTTAACTAGTAATTAGATTTGGTTGATTAATTTGTTTAACCTATATTACAAAGTTGATTAAAAAAATTAGCATGCATATAAAAAAATCCATTCTAATCGGTAATAATTCAATGTTGATTCCAATTAATGACTGCGATAGGATAAAAACTAAACTAGCGTGACCGGATTTAATAGGTTTATCATTTAAATTTTTAATGCATGACGTAATTAATATATGATACCTTATATTTACATGCGTCTGTCCCTTATTGAAGATATTGAGGACTTAGAAGATTTTATTGATTTTTTGGTTTTGATGTGGATTCTCACTTGCAGGTTTTTGACCTCACATAATTCATTGTTCTATTTATTTATTTAGTTATATAATTGTATAATAAAAAAAATTATATGCATTAGATATAAATTATACCTTTAGAAAGTTCTGGACTCTTTAATTGATGATGAGATAGTAGGGTGTCCAGTTAGTTAACAGTTTACTCTCTTTAGGTTCTAGAACAGCAACTTAAGAGATTAGGACTCTTGGCTGTATTAGGAAGAATCATAGGATGTGTTAGGATTATATAACTTTTTTATTTAATTTATGATATTTATTTTACCAATAAATATTTTTAACTTAGACTTGAGAGAATTTTGAAACATTTATTTTATTTATTTTAATGCTTTTGTTCTCTTAATTTTCTAAGTAAATGATAAAAATAAAATTTTTATGTAATTTTATTTGACTTTTATTCATTTATTTCAACTTCTAAGTTTTCACTTTTCCTCTGATTTATCATAAATAGCTATTTATCATAATGTTTTTTAAATTAATTCATAAATTAAATTAAATCAATTTTTTAAAAAATTAAATAAAAAAACTTTACAAATTACATGGACTTTGATCCTTTTCTTGAAGGTATACAGGGCCTACTCTCTATGGTCAAGTCCTTTTTTTGTAAATATTTTTTTATCAATTTAATTTTTTTTCATAAATTCTCTTGTCCTTTCTCTCATATCTCAGATTACTCAACGAATCTACTTTTTTAACTTTGATAGAGTAGCAAGGAAATGCTACTGAAATATTTAAATAATTTAAATAATTTATTTTATTATATTAGTTTTATAATTATTATTGTTATTGTTATTATTATTATTTCAATAAATATTGAGGGATTAATAAAATATTCCTTTAGTCATAATATATTAAATAATTAATTTCATGATAATTATTTTCTAAATAAATGTTGTGGGGAGCTTAATATTTTTCCACATATAATTAGACTTCTGAACCATTCACTACAATAATTGTGTAACATACAGATAATGCCTATACAGATGACATAATTTTGATAATTTGTATAGACTTTCTAATTTTTTTAAAAGAAAAAAATTAAAAATTCTATATAGATGACAAAAGTTTTAATTTTTTTTTAAAACCCCACAAAGATGTATCGAGTTTTTCAATTTTTTTAAAAAATTAAAAATTTTATATAGATGACTTTTGTTATCTGTATAAATTTTCCAAAAATTTTAATTCAAAAAAACTAATAAACTCTATATAGACAACAAAAGTTGTCTCTATAGATTTCAAATTTTTTTTTGAAAACTTTACATAGACGTATGGAGTTTTTTAGAATTTTATTTCAAAAAGAATTAAAAAAATCTGTAAAAATGATAAAAAGTCATCTGTATAGATTTTTTAAAATTTTTTTATTCAAAAAATTAAAAAACTCTATTCAAATAACTTTTATCATATGTATAGGTTTTTTATTTAAAAAATATTTTCTCTACATAGATGATGGAAAATTGTCTATATAAAAAATTCAAATTTTCAAAGGAGGTAAAAATTTGACAGGTTAAAATTTTAAAAACAATATAGACAATTTGTTTTGGCTATACAGATGACTTTTTATTGTTTCAATAGGCTTAAAGAGCAAAATGACACTTATGCCCTTCATTTGAACAAATTAAGACAACCAAGGATACTTATAGAGACAAATATTTATTGTTTGCATACAATTTGCTTATAAATACCCACCCACGACCTATTTCTTCTATTCTTGCACATGTAGGTGGAGCTCTTGCACCTCCTTGAAGTTTAGGTATGCTTTCTTTTTTTTTATTTTTTATCATCTTTTTATATTTATTTATTAATTCTTGTATTTATTTTGCTATATAATTAGATTATGTTGTTGTATTATTGATTAAAATTTTTTATTATTTTTTCACTATTTTATTGAGGTATATTAAAAAAGTTCATACAATAAATTTTTTTAATAGTATTGATATAATGCATAAAAATAAATTTTTAGTTCATTAATCAATAGATATAATTATTATTTTGTACAATGGTGTGTATATTTATTGCATTAAATATATAATGAGTATGAATTATTATTTTACATATTTTAATATGGTATTTAGTTTAAAAACTAATTATTTTGTACAGTTTGATATGATTATTACTTTAAACATCCAATGATATTGATATGATAGTTGAATATGAATTTATTTTAATGCTTTATTATATTGGTTGATAAAATTAATATTTTATGAAAATTGGCATATTTATTGCATTCAATATCTAGTGGGTTTGATAGAAAATAGGATAATAAAATTTGCAATAATTTTGATAATTATATTAATTAAATTATTAATTATATTAAAAATAAAAGTGCATAAAAATGAATAAATATAAATTTTGACAATTATATGAATGAAAATATAAAATCTCTGATGATATGAAACATTTAGTAATTCAAGCAATCATTTAAAATACTAAAAAAAATAAATAATTTGAATATTTACAAAATCACTTAATTAAATCTTCATAAAAAATTATTGAATAACAAGTTATTAATACTTAAGAAAAGTAGATCATTAAATAATAATGAAAAATAAAATACATAATAATTTAATAATACAAGTCATATAATTTTGATTAAATTGTTAAATTATATAAAAATAAAAGTAATTAAAAAATAGTAACAACTAATTTTGATAATTACAATAATGAATGATGAATAGAACAAAACTTTTTATGAGGTAAACTATTTTATAATTTAAATAATAATTTAAATAACTAAAAATATAAGTAGTAATGGATAATAAAATGCATAATAATTTAATATTATAAGTAAGTTATATAATGATAATTAATTTATTATATTATGCAAGAATGAAAGTATTTAAAAAACAATAGCATGATAATTTCACAATTGTACTAACAAAAATTAAAAAAAATTCTATGAATATTTTTATAATTTAAGAATTTAAAATATTAAAAGTATAAGTAATAATGGATAATATATGCGTGTGTGTGTGTAAATCATGCATTTACTTTTTATTTGATACTTTATATTGTTATGTATGGATGTGGAATTTTTTTATTATATATTATTGGAAGTTAGTTTTTGCTTTATTTGTTTTTATAATTAATATTATGATATTTTTAAATAATTATTAATAATTATAAAAAATATTTTAGTGTGTATTAATTTTTTTACCATTTATTTATAAATGAATTCTTTAAATTAGAAATAAATATATTAAAAAATTAATAAAAAATAAATCATTAAAATTGTTAAAAAAAATTTAATATGGATTGAATTTTTTTTTTTACATTCATGCACCTATAAGGAATTATTGTCTAGATAGGTGAGTGTGGGAGCCTATATTGATGACAAAGTCGTCTGTATAGGTGTGACCTTCACACTTATAGAAACAATTTTGTTGTCTATATAAGTAAGACATTATTGATCATTTTCCTACTCTATGCAAATGACTTTGTCGTTTATATAGAGGTAATTTATATAGATGACATGAAAAGTTATTTGTGTAGGTTGAAATATATATGAATCTATATAAATGACTCGATACATACAATAATATCATTTGTAATTAGGGGTGTCTAGTTTTTGCCAAACCAATAGAAAATTGATTGAAAATGGTTGAAAAAGGATGGTTAATGGCGAGCATGGGAATACAGTGAGCAAAGGCAAGCAAAAATGTTGTGATAAATCAACTATGCGGTTAGTAGCAAGTGATGAACCTATAGACTATTTGGCACTGGACTGACCGAATAAATCTTCAAAACAACATCTTTTGAATAAAAAGGATATGCATTTTGTTCGGCAAATCGCACACCCATAACTATCCTTTTCCATTTGCTCTCTCGAGTTAGCTCCCCCCTTTCCGAGGGAACCCTAGCTTTAGTAGACCTTAACTTTTTTCCTGTTAACAAGTAGCATCTCATCGGCACCACTAACAAGATATTAGTCGGAACCGCTATTTTTTATGTCTTCGCAACATCAAACTCCATTAAAGCATCCAACTAGTTCACTGAGTTGCAACATCTTCATAAGGTAATCATCGAAGCCTTTGTTTTGCGTTGTGCTTTTTATGTAATCCTGCCTCTATAAATTCAAATTTGTGATGCATGACGTGATCTCGCAAGTACACGGGTTTAGTCGAGTTATAGTATAAAAGATATCGTCTCCATAGGGATTGAGTGTTGAATACTAACTAAATTTCAAGGTAAATTATCTAGGTGTACTAATTGTGATTGGAAATTAAGAGTAAAATGCGAAACAAAGTTTAGTTATAAAAAAGGAAGCAAATGGAACTAGTATGAATTAAGTAAAGATTTTATCCAAATGGGGTGAAAGTGTACTCAGCTTTAAGGTTTCCTTGTGCTGTTCATTATGGAATGAAGATAATCTTCTAGCCGAATTTACTGTTAATTTAGATTGCTGGATTACCAAAAATAAGCTATACCTCATTGTAAGGCTACTAGCTACTAACCAACAAGTAAAGTGCCCAGAATTTCTCTAGTAATTACTCACCTAGGTTGCATTAACAGTGCTTTGAGAATCTAATTTTAGACATTTTATCTTGTGCAAAAGAATCCAATTATCTTAATTCCTAAATCTAATAGAGATTCCCAATGATTATGCAAGGTTTGATTAATTAATTGGTCATTCCAACCTAGAATCAACTAATCCTTTACACAAATCCAATATTTCAGAAGTATTGGGTTGTTAAATTACAAAATAGCATAATTAAATCATAAATTAATAATAAATTAAGCTAGATTATATTAAAATCAAATCTATAAATCCAAGAATAAGTCTACCCCAGCTGAGTACTGAGGTTTAGTGTGAGTTCATCACAAAACCAGCAGAAAACCAGAAAATAAAGAGGGGAATCAAACTAGTCATGAAGCTTTACAATTCCTTGCTTGAATCTTCAATCCTTTGCTTGAATCCAATTCTTCAAGGCTAGTAGTCACCCTCAGTGCCTTTGGGTCTTTCTTAGGGTTTCTACTGACGACTCTATTTAATTTTTAGCTCTCCCCCCTCTCTCAACAAATTCTTCGTATAAAACTTATATGGGTAAAGTACTCGGGGTATGACACAGCTCGTGTTGTACCCCGTGTTCTTTTGCGAATGGTCAGTAGTATGGTACACGGGGTCTAACAATCCCTGTGTTGTGACTCATGTTCTTTTGCAAGGGGTCGGGCAGTATGTTACACAGGGTTTGACACGACCCATGTTAACCCCCGTGTTCTTTTGTGAACAGCTCAGCGAGGCTTCGAAACACATAGAAAGATACACGGCTATCCACACAGGGTTTCCATACCCCATGTTCTTTGTCAGATGAGGGAACTTGCTTTGATTCTCCATAATTTGCATGGTTTTGGCTCCGGATTCTTTTCTAATGCTTTAATGAGTCACTTCAAGACCTGAGAATAAAATATCGAGCATTTAAGTACCCTTTTCTAATTAATTTGCACAAAGTACTAAATAAATAAGTGATGAAACACACAAAATATAAGTGCAAATGTGCATTTATCAATTCCCCCACACTTGAATTTTGCTCGTCCTTAAGTAAGGAAGTAAGAGAATAAAAATTTACTCCATTTTTCTGTTAATATCATCAGGCAATCATTTAGTGAATAAAAAATTTTGATCAAGTCATGCAAGGCAGCTAAATAAAAATAAAGTAGCAAAATAAGTCAATCCTTAGCATAAAAGCAAAAAAGAATAGCCTCACAGATAAAGTGTTCACTCAAACTCTTAAGATAAGGCTTGTGTATACTCTCAAATCAATCAGCTCAAGACTTAATGTTACCATATGCTTGCAAAAACTCTAGTCTCCATTACTATATTGTAAAATGCAGGCAAATCATAGGACTTTATTAGGGAAAATGATGAGGATAGAGGAAATAAAGATTAAGGGATGAAAAGTGATAGAATCAAAGAAGGGAAAAGACACATTAGCCTTAAATTTAACTACTGTCGAGTTCCATTGCTCAGCTTAGCATATTCCCTTATTTCTATTCTTTGCCTTATCTTTTTTTTTATGATAGCAAACAAAACTTTTCTTTCTTTCTTTCTTTCTTATTTCCCAACAAGCTTTTCTTCTTCTTCTTCCCAAATTATTAATTTAACACCATTTTTTTATATTACTATTTGATACGTAAAATATTTACATATTTATTTTCCCTTGTATGATGCATTTTTGGATGTTATCTTGTTAAATTAAATAAATTTAGTTGCATTTGGTGAATGGATCTTGAATTTGAAATGAAATCAAATATTTTAGATAATGCTGTAATCTGACACTGTTTCAGGTTTTAGGCCATATCTGGAGTTCTGGATGTCCGATTGGGCTGTTATTTATATGGATGGAAAGCTAAGAAGAAGCCCTAAAACTTTCATGTTTTAAGAAAAGCCCAGTTCGGGACCTAAGGATCTCAAATTCTGCTTGGAAGATGAAACAGTGGTTCTGACGGAATCTGACATATGGCTACTAATCTAATCACAACTTGAGCTAGAAATGTCCAAATTAGGAGTTCTTTATATGAAAATTGAAGAAAAGATCCAGACCTACAACTCCTATGTTGACATAAAGATGTAAATCAGCCATTTCGGTGGTCAAAAGTTGCCAACAAAGTGAAAAAAAATTGTGCTGCGAAAATAAAAAATGGTGGCTGAATGTGATTGGAAGCAACTTGTCAAATTGGATGGCTTGCAGCTGGTTCATTCATCTATAAATAGGTAGAAGTAGAGAGCATTCAAGGATTGGAAGCATTGAATCATTCATTCATGCATCTTAGATAGTAGTTTAGTTCATGCAATTTTTAGTTCTTGTATGCTTCCTACATGGAAGGCTAGGTTCTCCTCCTACAAGGACGGTTCTACCTCCTAATGGATGGATAGTATTTTCTATTTTCATGCATTTGTAATTGTTTCCTTATGTTCTCCTCCTACAAGGACGGTTCTACCTCCTAATGGATGGATAGCTTTTCTATTTTCATGCATTTGTAATTATAATCTTATGTTCATGAATGTGATGATATTTTTATTCTATGTTTGTGTTTAATTTCATTATGTTCTAATTTTCATCTTCCTAGGGTGATGACGTAACTTGATAATAATGGATTGAATTCTAATCTATTGAAACTAATTTCATTTTTACTTCCTAGATTGAGTTTTAATTATTGCTCTTAATGCTTTCAATTGATTGACCACCTTTTGAATGAACTCAATATGTGTGTTGAGACCGGAAGGAAATACATATGTATGGAACCTATAATTAAAATCGTAAATTACATATGAAATAGGAATATATTCATATGGTTTATGTAGTCTTAATGAGTTCCATAAATCCTAATGCATGATTAGTTGTTGCAATTCACATAGGAATATAGTGAATTGGCAATTAATTATAGAATTGCTTGACCTTGGAAGAGGCTAGTAATTAATTTAGGGAAACTCGACTATCAATTAAGGGAGTAAAATTGAATTAGTGTAGATAGATGATTCAATCCGAAGTTGTCAAGTGAAGTCTGATCCCTAGGTCTTTTATTCATCTTCATCTTTACTCCAATTGCATCCATATTTATTTTAAGTATTTTCTGCATAAATCTTTATTTAATTGCTTCAATTTCAACTTAACAAATTGCCAAATAGTGTTAGGATTATAAATTTTGGTACTTAGTGAAACAATCCTCGTGGGAACGATACTTACTTATCACTTTATTACTTGTTTACGATAGTGTGCACTTGCGCTAATTGATCAACCATTTTACACGTAACACTATTTTTCCTTTTTCTCTTTTCTTTTTTAACAATCACTTTACCCTTCTGAGTAGCTCTATGTAAGAACCTCTAAGTGATAGCCAAACTCATTTAATATGTCTAAGTTTCCTTAAACTCTGAAGTTCAAGTTCACTTGGGCATTGGCTTTAAATGCACATAGGATGGGCTAAGCTTGAAATGAGGGTCCAAGGCTCAAGGTGACTAACTAGGAGCAAAGCTTAAAATAGTTTAGGGTAAATCAAAGAAGGGATTCAAATAAGCAAAATAAATAAAAAGGGTAAAGAAACATGGCCTTATCATATTTGACATGCAAAATACATAAAATGTAGCTTCAAAAAGAGCAAATGCAAGTTCTAGAGCAAAAAGTCAAGAATGAGACATAATCCTTCAAGAAAATAAGAATGAGCCTCAAATTCTAATGTGAAAAGTTGCTCAATAGGCTCAAGTCTCATGAGGATCAATTATACTCATTACTTTCATCTTCAAGCTTTAGATTTTCCTTATTAAGTTATTAACTAATCATTAAAAGAGTAATGCATGAACAAATCCACTTTAATCAAAAGATTGCCCTAAAAAATTTAAAATTTTTTACATATTATTGTATTTGGAGTAAATTCCAGTACTCTAATTCAGTCAAGCAGATTCAAGTGCAATACATTCTAAAAGCTGCTCCCCCACACTTAAAATTTGACATTGTCCTCAATATACAAGAAAAAGTAAATGGAAAAGAGATAGAGAAGAGATGGGGGACTGGAACTTCCTTGACAAGTGGAGCGTTGTTCTTAATTACAGAACATGGCTTCTGAGGGATCCATAAGCAGAGAAAGATTAGGAGACAAAGAGGAGACTGCTAATGCAAAAGAACAGAGATGCATTACTGGGATAAAATATGCTGTTAGTTAGTCATTACATACATAAATAGTAAGAGTGCAAGAAAATAAAAGAGAAAGAGTTAAAGTAATAAAAACTAAATGAAAGTGCATCACCAATATAAGTACAGACCAAGATAATTGAGAATAGAGAAGAGGAACAAGTAAAAGGGAGAATATGTAAGTAAAAGAAAAAAGTAACTTGAGCTACTGAGTAGGAGGATCTGGATCTGCTAGGGAAGAGGGGTGGAAAAACTTGAACATTGGCTCAACCATGCTCTCAATGTGTCTGGATCTCCTATCCAAGTCATCATAGAGGCCCTTAATCCTTAACTGATGCTCAGAGATGTGCTGAAGCTTAGCTAGAATCTGCTGCTGATCAGACAAGATATCTCGAAAATAAGCCTCAGATGAAACTGTTCTCCTTGCAGAAGATGATGGACCCATATCAGGAGTTGTATCTGCATCATCTGCAAGAAAATCATCCTCAGGGGGTGGCTGCTGCACAGGCTGGATTCCCATAGCTAGAAGAATGCCCCTACAAAGGGAGGTTATGTGGGATGCTACAGAAAGGGATCCATAAGGTCTATCAAAGACTCCCAACCGCCTGACTAGTCTAGTAATGTATGGACTGGCAACAATACTCCCAGCTCATCTGTCTGATGCCTGAGCTAAAAAGAAGTGTGCAAATGCATCTCCAATGTGGATGGTTACTCTCTGTATCATGCTGTACAGGAAGAGGATATCAGCTATGCTCACTACTCTGTGACTATACCCATGACCACTTAAAGTATGACTGAAAATAGAGTGGATAACTTGCTATGCAACTCTCCGGAGATTAGATGCCTTACTTTTTGTCGAATCATAAGTGCTCCTAGTAGCAATGTCAGACCATACTTGCCACTCTTAAGTCCCATATGGCAGTCTTATCAGAATATCCTGATACTCAGGGGTGGCTATAAAGTTTTCAGAGTAAATTCCCATGTGTATTGATAACTGGGTCACACTCATAGAATATTGGACTCTCCTGAGGTGGAACTACACTGTATTAGCAGAATGAACAGTGCCAAAGTATCTCTCCAGATAGAAGGTGCTGAGAAACTCCAAGGTAAGTTCTCTATAAGTAAGCTCTATGATTTGAAAGAATGTCTCCCAAGCACCTACACTGATGAGCTCCCTGACCTCGTCCTCAAGGCCAAACTCCCTCAAGATCGCCTAATCTATGTATCGACCTTCCACAAATGATCAGCCTCTGTGTCTATTAAATGCCTGAATATGGGCCTTATCTTTGAATTCTAGGAGTTGAAAGGTAGCTGGTCCTCTAGAGGAGGTCCCTCTAGAAGAACTGCATTTAGAGGTCCTCTTAGCAGCCATCTTCTGTCTTTTTGACATGATTTGCAAGGGAAAACTAGAATGTTAGAGAGAATTTTGAGAGTTTCACTATAAATTTAACAATTCCAGGTTTAAATAGTGTTAATCAATAGAATTCAAGGCTAGAAATTCAGCAAGCAATTCTAATATCTATCCAATGTCAAAGGAGGTGCAATTCAAAGCTTGATATCATTAATGCAAGTAAGTGAGTAAATCAAATGAGGTAAATCATAAAATCAAGTTCCCCAGATAAACATTAAACTCTAAAGGATTTAATTGCAATCAGTAAGATCTAGCCAAAGAAAAATTCGAAGGATATGAACATTCCTATAAGTCCTAACATTCATTGAAGCTCAATAAACACAAGTAATTGCAAATATCTTCAAAGAATTCAGGGAAAAGGCATCTTACCTCGTGAATTTCATAGAAAAACCCTAAGTTACTAGTTGACGCCAAATCCAAATCTTGCAATTGGACTAATTAAATCGAAGATTAAATAGTAAAATTGCTTCAAATAGCCAAGTAAAACACTTTAATCGGTGTATTTTGGGACAAGAATGGTCGAAAATGAGTGTAGAAAAAGTAGGGCACGGTAGGTGTTGAAGAAGATGAAGGAAAATGGAGGAGTTTCGGCCATTAAAAGCTCGTCTGTCTAGGAACACGGGGTATGACACGACCCGTGTTGTACCCTGTATTCTTCTACGAATGGGTATTCTGAAGAACAAGTATACAGAGGGGTTTTTGCAAAAATACATGAGGTTTGACATACCCCGTGTTGTACCCCGTATTTCTCTCTGGAAGGCTCTTTGAAGACTTCGCAATAGTACACGGGATATGACACGGCCCGTGTCAACTCCTGTGTTCTTCTTTGGAAGGCTCGTGTTTAAAAATTCTTATCATTGGTTCAGTCAGTAAGGTACACGGTGTTCGACATGCCCCGTGTTGTACCTCATGTATCTCACTGGAATGCCATTAAATGTAAAAAATTTCAATTCTAATCAGACAGTGAGATACACAGGGTTTCACACGGCCCGTGTTATACGTCGTGTATCTCACTGGAATGCATTTTGAGCCTTCTATGCATGAAAATGAACAACAAAAATGCATATATGCCTAATTTACCCAGAAACAAAGATCAAGTGCAACAAATGAGCATCTTAAATCAATAAGCAATAATTTATATGCCTCAAACTAGTTAGAAACTCAGAGAAAAAATGGGAAAAAAAGATTAAAAATAATAAAAATAGAAAAATTTGCTTGGGTTGCCTCCCAAGAAGCGTTTGTTTAAGATCATAAGCTCGACCCCTATTTCAATCAATCTGGAGCTGCCATTATTAGTGGCCCAACAACATAGTGTTTCAATCTTTGGCTATTAACCTAGAAATTGCTAGTGCTTTCACTTCAAATTTCTACAGCTCCAAATGGATACACTTTTTTCATATGAAATGGCCTAGTCCACTTTATTTTGAGCTTCCCTGGAAAGAGCTTAAATTTAGAACTAAACAACAACACCAAGTCTCCTTCATGGAATTCCCTTCTGAGAATGCTCTTGTCGTGCCAAATCCTTGTTCTTTCTTTATATATCTTGGCATTGTCATAAGCATTATTTCTCAGTTCTTCAAGTTCAAGAAGTTGAAGCTTTCTTTTCTCCCCAGTAGATTGTAAATCAAAGTTTAGCAACTTTATTGCCCAATATGCCTTGTGTTCAATCTCTACCGGCAAATGATAATGCTTCCTATAAATAAGCCTAAATGGTGTCATTCTAATGGGAGTCTTGAAAGCAGTCCTGTAGGCTCATAAAGCGTAATCCAACTTAAGGGCCCAATTTCTCCTTGAATAAGACACAGTGTTCTCTAATATGCTCTTGATTTCTTTATTTGAAAGCTCCACTTGCCCACTGATTTGTGGGTGATATGGAATAGAGATCTTATGAGTTACACCATACCCTTTCAAGAGGGATTGAAATTGATTGGCAATGAAGTGAGATCTTCCATCACTAATGACTGCTCTAAGTATCCCAAATTTAGGAAACAACACCTTCTTGAAGAATCTAACTACAACTTTTGCATCACATGTCTGAGTGGCAATTGCCTTCACCCATTTTGAAACATAATCAACCGCCACAAGTATATATTTGTTACTGCAAGAAGGTGGGAATGGTCCCATGAAATCAATTCCCCAAACATCGAATATTTCGACTTCCAAAATGTTGTTCAAAGGCATCTCATGCCTTTTTTATATATTATCAACTCTCTAACACTGGTCACATGAAGTCACATAGTGATGAACATCCTTGAATAGAGTTAGCCAATAGAAACCTGCTTGGGCAATCTTTGCAGTTGTTCTTGAGGTGTCGAAGTGTCCTCCATAGGGGGAGAAGTGACAATGGAACAGAATACTAGCAATTTCTTCCTAAGGCACACACTTTCTAAACAAGCCATCGACACATCTTCTATAGAGAAGAGGATCATCCCAAAAATAATGTTTCACCTCTGCTAGGAACTTCTTTTTCTGTTGATATCCTGCATCTGGAGGCAAAACACCACTCATGATGTAGTTAACATAGTCGACAAACCATGGGATAGCTAAAGAAGTGACAACCAACAGATAATCATCTGGAAGGGAATCATTTATTGGTATCTTTTTGTCTTCCTCATCTTCTAACTCTTGCTTCAACCTTAAAAGGTGATCAGCCATAACATTCTCGGTACCCTTTTTATCTCGAATTTCCAATTTGAATTCTTGTAACAAAAAAATCCATCTGATTAGGTGAGGCTTAGCTTCTTTCTTGCTCAAAAGGTATTTAATTGCTGCATGATCCATAAAGACTATCATCCTAGAATCTACCAAATAGGATTGAAACTTGTCAACTGCATAAACTATTGCAACAAGTTCCTTCTTAGTTATGGCATAATTCAGTTGAGTCTCATCCAAAGTCTTGCTGGCATAGTATATGGCATGAACCTTCCTATCCTTCCTTTGTCTAAGTACCGCTCCTACTGTATAGTCACTAGCATCGCATATCACTTCAAATGGTAGATTCCAGTTCGATGCTTGCATGATTGGGGTAGAAATCAAGGCTTTCTTTAACCTACAAAATGCATCCAAACAATCTTGATTAAAATCAAAGGCAACATCTTTTGCAAGCAAGTTAGTTAAAAGTTTGGCAATTTTAGAGAAATCCTTGATGAAGCGTCGGTAGAAACTGGTGTGTCCCAGAAAACTCCTCACTCCCTTTATATAAGTTAGGGGAGGTAATTTCTCTATGATTTCTACTTTGGCCTTGTCTACCTCAATACCATGCTCTGATACTTGATAACCAAGGACAATCCCTTCTCTTACCATAAAATGACATTTCTCCCAATTGAGTACTAAATTTACCTCCTCACATCTCTGCAGCACTTGAGATAAATTAGTCAAACAATTATCAAAGAAAGTACCATATTCAAAAAAATCATCCATAAAGACCTCCATGATGTTTTCAATAAAATCATAGAAAATAGCCATCACACAACGTTGAAATGTAGCAGGAGCATTACACAAACCAAAAGTCATTCTCCTATATGCAAAAGTGCCATAAGGACATGTAAATGTGATCTTTTCTTGATCATTTGGATGTATAGGAATTTGGAAGAAACCAAAATAACCATCCAAGTAACGGAAATATGAATGCTTCGCTAGCCTTTCTGAAGTTTGATCAATAAAGAGGAGAGGGAAATGGTCTTTTTGGGTTACTTTGTTCAATTTTCTATAATCTATACACATCCTCCAACCTGTGACAGTTTTAGTGGGAATTAGCTCATTATTGTTATTTTTTACTACAGTTAATCCCCCTTTCTTAGGAATAACATATACCGGACTAACCCATTAACTGTCTGAAATTGGGTAAATTATCCTAGCATCTAGCAACTTCACTATTTTCCTTTTTACAACTTCTTTCATATTTGGATTTAGCCTTCTCTGATGTTCAATGGAGGGCTTACTATCTTCCTTCATCAATATCCTATGCATACATATTGAATGACTAATCCCTTTCAAGTTAGAAATTGTGTACCCTAAAACTTTTCTATGTGATCTAAGCTGCCTAAGTAATTTTTCTATTTCATGAGCATTTAGATTTGCATTTACTATCATAGGTTAAGTGGAGTGGGGTCCTAGAAATTCATACTTGAAGGTAGATGGGAGAGGTCTTAATTCTACCTTAGGTGGTGTATCTTTCTCAGTGGAGGGATTTTTAGACTTCACTTCCCATGATTCAATTACTTCAGGGAGGGAAAGTGGTGGGCTTGCCTCCAAAAATTTTGCATATGCAGCAATCTCCTCATTTTCAGCAACTTCATCTGTCACTATACATATTTCAAGTGGATCTTGAAGGCACTCCATGAGAAGGTTTTCTTTCACAACCTTGTCTAGCATATCAATCCTGCATATTGAATCTTCACAAACAGGTAATTTAATTGATTCATTCAAATTAAACTCAACTTTTTCATCTCCAACAAATAACAAAAGCTTCCCATTTTTGACATCAATCAAAGCACCCGTAGTGGCCAAAAAAGGTCTACCTAATATGATAAGGATTTGTGTATCCTCTTTCATTTCAACTACAATAAAATTAACAATAATCTCCTCATTTTTAGCAACTTCATTTGTCACTAGACATGCTTCAAGTGGATCTTGAAGGCACTCCATGAGAAGGTTTTCTTTCACAACCTTATCTAGCATATCAATCCTGCATATTGAATTTTCACAAACAAGTAATTTAATTGATTCATTCAAATTAAACTCAACTTTTTCATCTCCAACAAATAACAAAAGCTTCTCATTTTTGACATCAATCAAAGCACCCGTAGTGGCTAAAAAAGGTCTACCTAATATGATAGGAATTTGTGTATCCTCTTTCATTTCAACTACAATAAAATTAACAGGAATGAAAAACTTACCAACCTTGATAGGTATATCCTCAACTATACCTACTGGGTATTTCACAGCTAACTGAAGTGAAACTGTGGTGGGCTTCATTTCTTCTATGTTCAGTCTCTTTGCAACCGACAATGGCATGAGGCTCACACTCGCTCCCAAATCACACAATGTCCGATTAATAAGAACATTTCCAATCACACAAGGAATGGAGCAGCCGCTTGAGTCCTTGAGTTTAGGAGGTAGTTTATTTTGGATGATGGCACTACGCTCCTCCATTAGGGCTATAGTCTCATGCTCCTCTAGTTTCCTTTTGTTTAAGAGGATGTCTTTCAAGAAATTTGCATATGACGACATTTATGAAAGAGCATCAGTGAAGGGGATATTGATATACAATTTCTTCAATACTTCCAAGAACTTCCCAAACTGCTTATCAAGTTTAGCCTTTGCTAGTCTTTGAGGATGAGGGATAGGTGGTTTGTATGATTTTGGAGGGACAAACTTTGGTTTTTCAGGTAATTCCCCTTCTTTCACTTAAGCATAATTAGGATTTGAAGTTTTTTTGCCTTCTTTTTGCACTTCTCCCTTAACCATCTCTTCTTGACCTTCTTGAGTAGCATTTGGAACCTTCAATACCTCCCACTCCGAAGAGTGATTGCCTTACAATGCTCCCTAGGATTGGATTCAAGTTAAGCAGGGAGTTGACCAAAAGCTATAGAAGAAGAAGCAGAAGCTTATTGAGCTATTTGAGTCTCCAACATTTTTTCATGTGTGGCCAATGAGTCAACTTAGGAGGACAATTGCCTAATGGAGTCCTCCATGGCTCTACCATGCTTCCTAAACTCTTCATTAGTTTTCTCTTGGGAAATGAGAAATTTCTCTAAGAGGCCTTCTAATTTAGAAGTAGAAGAGGGTTAAGCTGGTAGGTTGTAGGGTCGTTGGTTTTGAAAACCAAGTGGTGGTGGTCTACTGTGAGTGTTTTGAGTGTTGTATGGTTAGTTGGGCTTGTAGGATAGATTTGGGTGGTTTTTCCATGATGGGTTATAGGTGTTTCCAAAGGGTTCATTCAGATTCTTCTGTCCATACCCACTGTTGTGCACACAATTCACTTGCTCAGTGAAATCCTGCCCTAATTTACACTTAGTTGCCATGTGACCTATCATACCATAAATCTCACAAGGAAGGTCAATAGCACCTATAGCATTTACATTATTAAGTGCATCTACTTTGCTACCTAGACTTCCTAGTGCATCTACCTTAGCCGACAAATGATTAAATGCATCTAATTCATACTTACCTGGAGCTTTCCTTGAAGATCCTCTCTCATTTGACTATTGGTAGTGGTTCAAGGCCATGTCCTCAATCAATTCATATGCTTCATCTAACCTTTTGTTTATCAAAGCACCTCCAGCAGCAGCATCCACAGTAAGCTTAGTATTGTAACTCAAACTATTGTAGAAAGTGTGAAGAACTAGCCATTTCTCTAGCCCATGATGTGGGCACAACCTCAGAAGTTCTTTATATCTATCCCAAGCATCAAATAGAGATGCCCCTTCTCTTTAAGAGAATGTGGTGATTTCATTCCTCAATTGAGCAGTTTTGCTTGGAGGCAAATATCTTGACAGAAAAGCCCTCAATAGCTCTTCCCATGTGGTAATAGATCCTGTTAGTAAAGAATGTAACCAAGCCCTTACTCTATCCCTTAAGGAGAATGGGAAGAGTCTAAGCTTGATGGCATCCGCTACCACACTATTTATCTTGATTGTGTCACAATATTCTAAGAAAATTTGAATGTGGAGGTTGGGATCCTCCATGGGTCCTACACCAAACTGGTTTTGCTGCACCATAAACAAAAGAGCTGGCTTCAATTTGAAGTTGTTAGCCTCAACAGTAGGCCTCCTTATACTAGATTGAAGCCCAGTTACGTTAGGTGCTGCAAATTCTCTAAGAGACCTGTTATCCATGCCTTCAATCACTGTTTCAATGTTAATTGGCTCTTGGATAAGTACTAGTTTTTGCTCTCTCCTTCTCCTTAGCAGAGTTCTTTCAATCTCCGGATCTAAGTCAAGAATTCCTTCAAGACTTTTCCTTCGCATATACAAAATTTTCTGCAAAAAAAGTAGGTAATACTCAAACAAAACAAAATAAGAAAGAAATTCTATATAAAAATAAGAAAATCAGAACAAGATGAATTAAGAACTAAAAAGAAAATGAATCACCTAGTCTAATTTACTTAAAAGTTTCTGTTAATATCAACTAATTTCAATCCTCGGCAACGACGCCAAAAACTTGATGTGATCCTGCAAGTGCACGGCTTTAGTCAAGTTATTGTATAGAAGATATCGTCTCCACAGGGATTGAGTGTTGAATAGTAACTGAATTTCAAGGTAAATTATTTAGGTGTACTAATTGTGATTGGAAATTAAGAGTAAAATGCGAAACAAAGTTCAGTTATAAAAAAGGAAGCAAATGGAACTAGTATGAATTAAGTAAAGATTTAATCCAAATGGGGTGGAAGTGTACTCCGCTTTATGATTTCCTTGTGCTATTCATTATGAAATGAAGATAATCTTCTAGCCGAATTTACTGTTAATTTAAATTGTAGGATTACCAAAAATAAGTTATACCTCATTGCAAGGCTACTAGCTACTAACCAACAAGTAAAGTGCCCAGAATTTCTCTAGTAATCACTCACCTAGGTTGCATTAACAGTGCTTTGAGAATCCAATTTTAGACATTTCATCTTGTGTAAAAGAATCCAATTAGCATAATTCCTAAGTCTAATAGAGATTCCTAATGATTATGCAAGGTCTAATTAATTAATTGGTCATTCCAACCTAGAATCAACTAATCCTTTACACAAATCCAATATTCCAGAAGTATTGGGTTGTTGAATTACAAAACAGCATAATCAAATCATAAATCAACAATAAATCAAGCTAGATTATATTAAAATTAAATCCATAAATCCAAGAACAAGTCTACCCCAGCTGAGTATTAAGGTTTAGTGTGAGTTCATTACAAAACCAGTAGAAAATCAGAAAATAGAGAGGGGAATCAAACTAGTCATGAAGCTCTACAAATTCCTTGCTTGAATCTTCAATCCTTTGCTTGAATCCAATTCTCCAAGGCTAGCAGTCACCCTCAATGTCTTTGGGTCTCTCTTAGGGTTTCTACTGACGGCTCTCTATTTAATTTTCAGTTCTCCCCCCTTTCTCAGCAAATTCTTTGCATAAAACTTATATAGGTAAAGTACACATGGTATGACATGGCCCGTATTGTACCCCGTGTTCTTTTGTGAATGGTCAGCAGTATGGTACACGGGGGACAATCCCTGTGTTATGACTCGTGTTCTTTTGTGAGGGGTTAGGCAATATATTACACGGGGTTTGACACGGCTCGTGTTGACCCCCGTGTTCTTTTGTGAGCAGCTCAACAAGGTTTCGAAACACACAGAAAGATACACGGCCATCCATACGGGGTTTCCATACCCCATGTTCTTTGTCAGATGAGCGAATTTGCTTTGATTCTCCATAATTTGCATGGTTTTAGCTCCGGATTCTTTTCTAATGCTCTAATGAGTCACTTCAAAATCTGAGAACAAAATATCAAGCATTTAAGTACCCTTTTCCAATTAATTTGCACAAAATACTAAACAAATAAGTGATGAAACACATAAAATATAAGCGCAAATGTGCATTTATCAATGCACAATGATTCAATGATGTGGTTCTGTGATTGTGCTCTTTGTTCAAAGACTTTCCATTTTATTTCACATATTGGGGCTTTGGGTTACTATTTCACATATTCTATTTTGCTTTCTCCTTCAGTTTCACTATCTCTTTCTCCCCCTTTATCTATGGAGTTTGTAGCTCATGATCTTCAAACTTTTCAAAGCAAAATTGGGGTTTGAGGTATATTTTTTAAAATCTTCTTAGGAATTTGGCAGTTTTGGTGCTTGAAATATTTTAGCTCTCTAATTTATATGGGGGAAAGAAAGTCGTGTAAACAATGGATTTCTGGGTTCACCTCTGAAGTTTTAAATTTTATTATAATTAAACCACCCCAGTTGAGCTAACAATGAAATAAAGGCTCATTACAATGCAGCTAAAAAATTTTTTAGAATTATTTTGGATAATTGAAATAGCTTAAAATTGCCTTGCTTTACCTTGGAGCAGAATCTTGGATCCTTTTCCTCTTTTTTTCATGAGCTTAAAATTGTTTTGTATTGTGTCTTGCATTGGGGCTTGGGGAATGCTTCTTCTTGGGGTTCTATATTGATTAGTCAAATTGATCAGAGTCAAACTAATCAGAGCAATATATCTTTCATCCTAATTCTACACATTGTTAGGTGGCTTATATTTATTATCACCTAAGTCAATATAAATATACACGGTTGACTAGCCTTATGTTTATTATACTTTTACTTTTATGTGCCTAACCATCACCTAAGTCAATATGGATTTTTTGTTTTTATCCTTTGACTATTACGAGCCAAGCCTTATGAGTTGATTGCTTATGATAGTCGGGATTTATACATGGTTATCATTGGTAGTTTTAAATGTAAATATAATTCAAGTATAATATTAGTTGGCCAAATAAACTGAACAAAATTGCTAAAACCAATGAAAACTGTAATTTACAACTAAAATCTATTTTGGTCTTGCAGTGGTTGGTAGAGGGTGATTTCTTAAGGAAAATTTCAAATTTTGGTCGGTTATCAATATGCTTAAAAAGTAGCTAAAACTGATCATTGGATAGGCCTATTTGTAATAGCTATACAATTGACATTAGAGTCTATATAGATGACAAATTTGTTGTCAGTATAGGCCTTTTTGTGGTGATTTTATTTGGTAGAAAGATCTACTTTGTTCATATTTTCAAATTTATAATATTTCTTTCAAAAAATTAGTGGCAACTCCTATTTATATTGTTATTTTAAACTATTAAAATAGTCATTATTTATGTTGTGACATCCTTCGCGCATGTTGTGACACAAATCACAAGACACCAAGAAGATCTCATCAAAGGAGCATTAATAGAAGGTATAAGCTACATTTTAAGTTAGAATTGCGGTATCAACAATACTAATAGATAGCAAAGGTGAGCTTATTGGAAAGCTCCAAGGAGTTATGCAGGACATATATCAAGCAGTCAGAGGAGTAATGTCGCAGGATCTTTTGGATTTCTTGCTTGGTGGGACTAAGTGTTATTGCTCATCCAGAAGAGATTGGATTGGAATTTGGAAGTCAATTTTTAATGGCAAAGGCAAACGTCATTGCACGAGTGTATTTGAACTGATTATTTAACTGAGGTCATTAATTCTTGTAAAAGATATAAAACATATAACAATGGCTGAAGCTGATTACATTTATAGAAGTTTGTGAAACACAAATGGTATTATGACGAAATTAAGCATCTTTAGCAAAATTGAAGTTTAGGAGACAACAATCCTGCAAAGAAGATGTTTCATCAGAATTTGCAGATGAAAGAGGAAACCTGATTTGTTATCAGTTGAAAACAACGTAATCCAGCAATTCCAGGTTTCTATGATGTCTTTAACAAGTTAGTAAAAATAATGACATTTTCAAAGAATTTTAAGAAACTCAAGTTCTCAAGCCCAACATCAAATAGTATATTCATCCTCCAATTACAAAGGGTACCAAGTTAGAGAGGAATCACAAGGGGTATACTTTTTGGAGAAAGACATTAAGAAACATGTGAAGAATATATTTGAAACAAGTTTCTGTTTGAAAGGTATAGTCCCATTCTTCTTACAAAGGGAATTAAACATACAGATAAAATGAGTGACATAAAAATTGACATGAAAACAATAATAAAAAGAGTGAATAAAAATTTCTAAACAAATGAATTAAAATTAAAAATATAATTTATTTATATAAGAATAAAGACATATGTTATAATTGGAATATATAAAAAATTTTATTTATACAAATTATTTAAATTTGGTCAATACATCATTATATTGAATACGGTTCATATATATATAGGGATCGTTTGGTTCATTTGGTTCAATTAGAGAAAGGGAAATGTATCAACAAAAGAAAACAGAAGGAAAGGAAATGAAAATATCGTGATTATCTATTTTATTTAATTCAAATAAGAAAGGAAATCAAGCATTTTTAATTTACTTTACTAATAATTATTACATTAAAAAATAATTTATTTATAATTATTATTACAATAAATATTATAATTATTATCTTATTATTTTTATTTTATTTACTAATATTATAATTTTTTAATTATTTAGTATTAATTATTAATATCTTATTAATATTATTTCAATTATTTTATTATTATCTTAATAATAATTAATATTATTTCAATAATATTAATTATTATTTTTAATAGTTATTATATTTATTATTATATTATTATGTTATTATTTTATTATGAATATTTATTATTATTATTTTATTATTTTATTAAAATTATTAATATTTTATTAATATTATTAATCTTATATTATTAAATACTTTATTATGTTTATTGTAATAATTATTATATGATTATTTATTTTTATTTAATTAATTTTATTATTTCTATTATTAAATATTATATAATAATTATTTTTATTTTTAATTTTATTATTATTTTATAATAATAAATGATTATTATTATCATCATTATCATTATATTGAAAATGATAAATTCAAAATTTAGAATGAAAGAATTGGATTTCCTAGGGAATTAGAAAGAATTACCATTCTCTCATTTGAGATAATCTTATTAAAGAAAAATGAGAAAAGAGAATGAATTTTTTCTGAACTAAATAAAAATAGAAAAAATGAAATCCTACCATTTTCTTTTTCTTTCTTGATTACTGCCAACTAAACAGTCCCATAATTTATTTAAACTTCCAAATAAATTAATAGAGGGAGTTAGTCATTTGGAACCATTATGCTTGTAGGGCTTGAATTCAATGGGAGTGGGTTTGAGCCCCGCATGAGGAGCGATTATGACCGCGGACAAGATAGTTTTTTACAGAGAGGTATAAATTATCTTTGTTGGAAAAATAGGAGGCCATTCTACTTATTTAGCAAAATTGATGTTAACAGGAGCACATTATCTGACATTTCCAATTCTACAGTAGTCATCCGATTTGACAAAGATAATTTAATTCGGTCAATTATTGCTTGTGATTTTGCTGCCTTGTGTCAAATTGTATTTTCAGTGATTTAATTAGTCCAATGTGAATTCCCTACTGTCGTCTTAAATTAAACTCTACCTAGGTCTCAAGTCCGAACAGGATAGGAAGGTTTTGTTAGGTAGTTGATAACCGGTGTAAAATGTTGTTGAACCTTGTGATATAGATCTACAATATTTTTATGATAGCACGATGACTTCATTTGATTTATGTAGCTAATTTCATCTAATGAGACAAGTCTCAGTTGGCTCTGGTTGTAAAAACCGTCTTGTAACAACGATACTCTCAAATTTGAGTGCTTTGATTTTTTCGGACACTTAAATCCTTCAACCTAAACCCAGATTTAAATCCTTCAACCTAAACCCAGATTCAAGTGTATTGATATCATCAATCTCCAAACATTTTAATGGAAAATCTAAGCTCACCGGCAAGCAAATCTAAAGCCAAACACCAATTCTCTGTTTTCGTATCACAAATTTTGAAATACACTTTCATACTTACATCATAAGAGATATTATAACGGCCGTAAAAGAGCATAAGACGTTAATGTATATAATACGTAGCTATCAATATCTTATTTGTGGAAAAAGAAACTGAATGTTGTTAAGATTAGGAATTAGGATATTCGTTTCTCTTACATTTAAATTGAATAGATAAAACCAAGATCAACTTTGCTAAAATTCTTTATTTCCAAGAATCCTTCATCAATGCAACCAGACGCAACGGAGCAGCAATTTTAGAAGGTGTAAGCTACAGTCTCAACTGGAATTATGGTATCAGTAATAACAGATAGAAAAGATGAAAGTAAATAGAAAAATACCCTATTTGGATCCAAAAATAATGAGTAGGAAATTATCCTTTTCTTCTTGTACCAAAATACAAGTCAAAAAAATTATATTATTATGAACTGCAAACATCAGATTTTTTTGTGCACACATAATCGGTACCAAGTAACTTGCTATCAACTGCTTCATGAAGTCACGACTGTCCTGTCCAGCAAAGATGTTCGATGCAAGAAAAGAGAACAATGAAAATGCCATTAATTTAAGATATTTATATTTGGAATTTGATATTTGAAACTTAATTCGTAACAAAAGTTAAATGTAATGTGATTTTTTCTTCCATGCTGTTCATGATGTTCTGTTAATTAAACTACATGGGAATGGATTCCTCCTCCATCAGAATATACAATTCAGGGAACATTAAAAAAAAAAAAAACCTTTTCTAGAGGATAGTAAAACTGAAAAAGACCACTTTTTTTGTGACTCTATCTTGAATGAAATAATACATTTTGAATTTGTACTGTTTAACTCTTACCGGTAGAAATCTGTTCCTGGTAGTTGGCAATAAGTCAGAAATCAATAAGAAAGGGTATACTTTCTAAAGAAAGACATGCAAAATTATATTATGAATAAATATATTTAAAATAACTAGTCTCTATTTTAAAATATAATCATTTTCTTCTTTACCTAGCTTAGGAGACAAATGGAAAAGAGAGAAAACCCTCTTTGAAAGGAAACTGTATTGCTTCTCAATTCTTTAGTGATGCCAAAGTACAACAGAGAAAGGGTATTTGTAATAGTTTCTAAGGATATTTTTATCCCAATTTCTCTAAAAATATCTCTTTATGTTGAGTTCCTATGCAATGTTTGAGTTTCTCCATAACTAGGTGCACAGTTTTTACAATTCCAATAGTTAGAAACTCTAAAAATATCTTAGGGTTATTAGAACTTGGTTTTTAGGTTGGGTTCATTGTATTGATGTTGTACTATTCTTTTCGAGTTGGATGAGACTCGCCCTCGAATCTAGTTGTCATCTTTCTTGTAGTGGCAAGAAATCAGCGATGTTAAAAGTGGCAGAGATGCCATAGGATTTTGGCAACTCTATCTTATAGGCATTATCATTGATCTTTTGTACAACTCAAAACAATTCATTTGCTTTTAGGAATAACTTGGCATTTGGCTGATTTGGAAGCCTTTCCTTTCACTAATGTATCCATATAATGTCTCCTTCCTTGAAAGTGTTCTCCTGTTGATGTTTATCTCGTTGGGTTTTGTATTTTGAATTCTTCTTCTAAATTCTTGTACAAACTTGGTCATGAAGCTTCTTGATCTTCTTTGTTCTTTCTTTTGCATCTGTGTTGTATTAACAACAAGTAGTAAAAGGTGCTAAGTCAAGTGGATTAAGTGAACGAGTACCATATACCACCTCTAATGGGCACTTTCCAATTGTTTGATTAATGGAGTTATTGTAAGTGAACTTGGTCTAGGCAAGGATAAGCCATAGAAATTTCACATCCCAATCAGAAGTGATAGTTTTTCAAATGCCATAGAATCGAACAATCTCCTTGAAGTATAAGTCTACAACTTGAATGGCATCATTTGTTCTTTGACATGAAATAAAATATGCTATCTTCAAAAATCTATCTACAACTACCATTATGGAATCCTTCTGTCTTTAAGTACGAGGTAGTCTGAGACAAAATCTATATCAACATCTTGCCATTGTGATTTTGGAATTGGTAAAGGCATGTCTTATATTGTGACTTTTGGTTCCTTTGCTAAGTGACAAATCTTGTATCTTGGAATGTGTCTATTGATGTTTCTTTCAAGCTTTAGCCAGTAGAAAATTTCCTTAATTAGAGCTATAATTTTGTCTCATCCAAAGTGTTTAGCTAATCCTCTATCATGAGCTTTCTAGATAATCACCTCTTATAGTGAACAATGGGGAATACATAATGTTTTATCTTTGAACAAGAATCCTTGATGTCTATAGTATTTAGAAGGGTTGTGTCTTAGTACAACTCTATACTTTGCAAAGATCTGGGTCATCTTGGTCTAGTTCTTTAATAGTCTCAAATTTGATAACCTTTTTCCTCAAGAGTAAAAAGCAAGATGTATCATCAATTTAGTGCATGTGCTACAATATTTTGATTTGCAACCTTGTGCTTGAGTAAAAATGGGTAAGGTTGCAAGGATTCACTCTAAGAGGCATGTTTATGGCTAATCTTCTATTGAGAATTCAAATGTTTGAGAGTCTTGTGATTCGAGTTAAGAATAGACTCTTTGTGTAGCAAATAATGACTTTAATGTTGTAGGGTACAAATAATGGTATAGAATTCCTTATCATAAGTGGAATATTTGAATTTGTTATTACTAATTGAAAAAGGCTACTGGATGTCCTTCTTGACTTTGAATGGTGCTAATTCTAGTCTTAAAAGCATTGTAGCTAACTTTGAACACTCAGTCAAATTTTGGAGAGGATAATACAAGAGCTTTGGTTAAACACTTCTTCAATTCATCAAAACTTCTTTGGGCTTATTTTGTCTATTGAAATTTATCTCCTTTGATGCAATCTGTGAGTAGGGCATTAATAAAGCTAAAATTTTGATAAATCTTTTATAAAAGGAGGCGAGTCTATGAAAGCTTCTCACATCATGAATAGATTTAAAAGTTGGCCAATTGTTGATAACTTCTATTTTGCTTGGGTTTACTCAGATGCCTTTAGCAGTGATAATATACCCAAGAAAGATAATTTCATTTGTTGTGAATGGACACTTTTTGAGGTTGACATACAACTTTTGCTCCTTATGGATTTCTAGCACTTGTCGAATATGCTTCAAATGTTCTTCTTTAATTTTGTTGTCGATTAGAATATTGTCAAAATACATAATTACAAATTTTCCAATAAAGGTTTGAAGTCTTGATTCATTAAACACATAAATGTGCTAAAAGCATTGGATAATCCAAAGGGCATTATAGTACATTCATACAAGCCATCTCTGGTCTTAAAAATGGTCTTCCATTTATCTTATGGCTGTATTCTAATTTGATAATATCTGCTGCGAAGATTTATTTTGGAAAAGATGACTGCATGACTGCACTGTGTAGTTGGTCGAGCATGTTGTCAAGTCTTGGTATTGGAAACCAATACTTGATGGTGATCTTATTTACATCTTAGCTATCAATACACATTCTCTAACTACCATCTTTCTTTGGTACTAAAAGTGCAGGTATAACATAGGGACATATGCTTTTTCGGTTTAGTCCTTTCTTTAGTAGCTCCTCAACTTGGCACTAGATCTTAGCATGCTTCTATGGATTCATTCTATAAATAAGCTTGTTAGGAATGATAGCTTTAAGGATGAAGTTAATGATGTGTTGGATGTCTCATATTACTATTAAACTAAGAGGGAATCTCTTTTAGAATAACATCTGGGAATTGACCAAATAATTGTTTAATCTTTGGTGGAAGAGTGGTTCTGTTATTCTATTCGAGCAATAGTATGAGGTACATAGTTTGGGCTTTTATTGGTTTTACCTTGAATTATGCCTTGGATATTAAGGATACTAATTGTTTGGCTTTACTTTTGGTTTATTTAAATTTTTTGGATGGCAATGGAGTTAACTTTATTTTCATTCCATCTTTTATAAAAAAATAAGTGTTTACATAACCATCGTATATAATACAATAGTTATATTGCCAAGGTCTTCTTAGGAAAAGGTGACAAGTTTCCATTGGAATGAGATCATACTATAACTTATCTTGGTATTTCTTGCTAATTCAAAATGTGACAAGGTAGCATTTTTTTGCTTTTACCTCATTATCTTTGTTGAGGAACTATTACTTGTAAGGATATGGATGATTCTGAATAGGTAGCTTGAACTTTTCCAGTATATATCTTGACACAACATTCTCACAACTTCTACTATCTATAATGATATCACAGATTTTGCTTGGGCAGTGCAACGAGTATGGAAAATGTTATGCCTTAGTCAAGGTTCCTTTTTTGCTACTGTTATATGCAGGCTTTATTTAATTACTAGTGATTTTCCATGATCATCAGGGATGAATTTTTCATCAAATACTAGTGGTTAATTGGATTCTTCTTGATTTTGCTTGAGCTTTTCTTTTTTTTGATACTTCTTGAATTTCTCTTTTAATGACGATGATAATTTTGTGATTTGGACAATTAGATGCTATGTGGCCAAATCTTTGGCATTTAAAGAATTTGAGTGGTCTGGGTTGAATGGGTGGTTTAGGGTTAGCTTTTTTGATGGGCTTAGATCAAGTCTTGTTTAAGGTATTAAGTTATGGGGCTTGAGTTTTATAGGTATTGGTAGGGTTTTTAGAAAAGGAATGTTGGAATATAGACTTTTTGGGAAGTTATTTCTCAATTCAAATGGAATATAGACTTTTAAGGAAGTTGTTTCTCAATTCGAATGGCAAGTTGGATGACATCATTTAAAGTGCAATATTGTTAAAGTTAAACTAGTTCGAGCAATTTCAAAGTTCAATCCTTTAAGATAGTGAGCTATAGTCTATTCTTCTTTCTCTTGAATATTACATTTCATCATCCAATTTTCAAATTCCCTAGTGTACTCTTCCATAGATGGGGACTTTTAGTAGAGATTTTGCAATTGGATAAAGTTATCTTGATAGCAATGATCCAATAAGAACTTATGTGTAAGCTCTTGTTGCATCTTCTTTCATGTCTTCATCTTACTTCATTGTTTATGTTCATGTTTCTTCTTTAAGTTTTCCTACCAAATTACGGCATACTTCTTTAATTTTGACAACAACCATCTTCACTTTCTACTCATCTAGTATATCTTTAAACTGTTTGAAGCCAATCTACAAATTCATCTAATTAAAACCTTCCCTTGAAATCTGAAATGTCTACTTTTATATCATTACCTCAGGTTGGTTGCCGTTAGGGGCGAAGATTACTTGTTGAAAAGTAGTTACTATTGTCAAAATCATATTTTGAATTCCTTCTTTAATTTAATAAGGCCTGTTGAGTGTTGATAACCTATTGTAGTTGTTGAATTTGTTGCCGCAACGCCTTCATTTCGATTTTATGGAGATTTCTCTTATTTTGTTGAATTAAGATTTTGGAAGGCTTTAGTAATTTCATAATTATAAAAAAACTTCTAGATTAAAATTGAATTTGATAGAAAGGATAGGTTGTTTTGGTAAGTTTTAGAAAATCTGAGTCTAATAAGAATCTTGAAAAAAGATAGGAGTAATTTGAAAATTTAAGAAAAATTTTGGGGTAAGAATAGGATTATTGAGAAAATGGGGCATTTATGTAATTTTGGATAAATTTTACTAATTGAGATCGTGATGTGTCAATACTAGACATGTGTTAAAAGGTGGATGGGCTGATGTGGTGCTAATTGTGCATTGGTTATTGACTAGGTAATTGATATCAATAAGAGTGATTAGGCGAGCTGATGTGGCAAAAGGTGATACGTGACACACCCAGAGTGGATGATGTGGTGATGACAGGGCAAGAGTCCCTTGATATGGTATTGACATGTGTCATCTTCAACCTTTAAAGGTGCATGCAATGCATGTGCAGAATGGCTAGCACGTAGGTCTCTAGTAGTGGTGCTTGAAAGCATGTGAGGTCTTTGATTATTGTGAAATTTAGGATTTCAACATTTTGAACCTCTCTGAACACATCTGCAGTATTGTTTTGCTAAAAAATTGATCGGAAATAAGGGTTTTGACATTGGCAAGTTGATAAATCTATAAAACTAGGAAAGCAAAGAGAATTCCGACCACTTTTGATTCAAACACTTGCATAGGAAGTTGGGAAAACTAGCTTTGATACCAAAAATGGCTCAAAAGCCAAATGGAAAAGAGAGAAAACTCTCTTTGGAAGGAAACTACATAAATTCTCAATTCTTTAGTGATGCCAAAGTAAAATAGAGAAAAGGAATTTATAGTAGTTTTCTAAAGTCATTTTCATCCTAATTTCTCTAGAAATATCTCCTCATTAGAGTTCCTATGCAATCTTTAAGTTCTTCTATAACTAGGTGTAAAGTTTTTACAATTCCAATATCTAGAAACTTTAAAAATATCTTAGGGTTATCAAAACTTGATTTTTAGGTTGGCTTTATTGTATTGACTCCATACTATTACTTAAGTATTCCTTTCTTTTTTTATCCATTGAAAATTGTTAAATTTTTCTCACAAAAGATATAGCTAACACATGCCAAATAAATTAGACAGTACCAAGGTCAGGCTTCAACAAAAGTTTTGGCAGCTTTTACAGGGTTCAACTCTAATTCGACTCCAATTTGTTTCTATGTTTTAAATTTTAAAATTGCAGTTTTAGTCATCATGTCTTCGAATTTAGAAAATCTGGTCCTTCTAATGATATGTTTTCGATTGAAAGCCTGATTGAAATTTTAGGTAACTACAACTATTTTAATACCGAAGTTGTGTTTAAACCAGAGACTTGGCACAATTAAGGATAAGAAATTAGATAAAGAATTACCGGATAAGTAGTTCGTCCTAGTTTTTTGACCAAGTGGTTGTGCCTTGCCCTAGTTGTCATGATATAAGTCCCCAACTGCAATTCCACTTGTGCCATCTGCTAACTCATCAATATCTTGAGATCTCTTGGATTTCTTCTTTGGTGGGAGTTGTTGTTCTTGTTGCAGCTCATTCAAACTCTTTGACAATCTTGCTTTCACTCTCGTAGAGGAAGTGGAAGAAAGCTTGGCTCCATTTCTGCGCTTGAAAAAGTAGTTCTTCTTCTTTCTCATGATCAGAGCTTGCCATTTGCACTTCCAGTTCCACAGGACCAGAATTCTCTTCCTTTTCTTCTTCAATTTCTTCTTGTTCTCATCTTCCAAATCAGAGGCATATATTGGCCAAACCCCGCACTCTTTTATCCCATTTTCATGTTGCTGAACGTCCGAAAGACACTGTGTCCAATAGAATCGAAATGAAATCTCCAGATTACAATTGGCACCCTTGTCATTGGCTATGGTTTCATTAACCGCCTTCAATATCTTATTAGATGTTCGTGGAGAATAAAATAGTGCAACAGTGCCTGAAGCCGGATACCGCATGTGGTAGATATTTGGATTGTCAATTCTAGCACCTCTACAGCTGAAGTCACAAAAAATATAGGCTTTATCAATGCCTATTCTCAACGGAGAAAAAACTAAGCAGAAAGCGAAACCCAAGAGATGCAAAGATGGAAGAAGTTGGATAGTTAATCGATTCTCTATTGCCCTATATCTGAACCACCTTGGAATGCTGCTGCCTGGCAACAGGACGCAAAAATCGTTAGACCAAGCAAAGCCAGAAGACCGTATAAATGATCTTTCTCGTTCTTTCACGCAAATTCTATGCCTGCTGTCATAATTGAAACCGGTATTTTCTTCCATCGTTGATGGATAGAGGCCGAAAGCAAATAGTAAGCGCTTCGAATAAATGTCCGATTTCCACCTGTCATAGTCCCAACATTCCCAAGTATCAAGACGAATGTAATGGGTAATTTCAAAGTAAGAATCTTTAAATAATAGATGAAATGGATGATGGCGATCAAGATATGCTAATTGCATTAAAGAGTTACATGCCGCAGACTTAATTCTGTTTATTGCCTCATCCACGATAACTTTGCAACCATCCTCATTTAATTTGATGCAATCTGTTAAATCAAATACTTCCCCGTTATACTCCATACCAGCACGTACTTTTGATTCATGAAATTGTTTGAGTAATAATCTCCTAGTCTGGCTATTGAAAAAGTTTTGAATGAGTGTAGCCGCCGTAGAACCAGACGCAATTTCCAAGGAAAAGCAGTGATGTGCATCCAATATATATAGAAAGAGGGGAAGCTCTGGTAGAGACCGAAGCCTCTTACAATAGCTTACATTGAGCTTTCTCAACTTGGAGAGAAGCTTGATGCTTGTGGGTAATGTCTCAATACTGGTTCCTATTACAGACAACTCATTTAATGCTGACAAGAGGCCAAGGTTGTCTGGCAGTTCCGATAAATTTGAACAATTATTCAGCACAAGTATTCTAATATACGGTGAGGTTTCAATGATTGGAGGCAATTTCTGGAGTCTTTGGCAACCTACAATCCAAATGGAAGTGTCTGAACCCATACGGTGGAAGTTGCTTGGAAGACTATTTAGTCTTTCACAACAATAAATGTCCAAGTGAAAAAGATTCCTACCTTGTCCGACTAATGAGGACAGCTCTTCAATTGCAGTGCCATCTAAGTTCAAGTATTCCAATTTCTCTGAAACCACTGAAAACTCCACAAGTTTTTAACAATGCCTAAGATTGACCCATTGAAGAGATTTAGAATGTATGCCACTTGAAATACACCGAATCTTTTTGCAACCAGTCATATTTAGTGCTGATAGATGGTCAAGTGAGAAAATAGATGAAGGAAGATGATGTAGACTTTCACACCATTTGAGATCTATTTCTTCGAGCTTTTTGCTGTTGGATAAATTTGGAAGTTTAATTAGGTGCTTGCAGCAACTCAAGCATAATGACTTCAAATTATAAAGATCCTACAATGTAACACATCTAATTTTAGCATTGACAGTTTCAGCATTTTATTAATCAAATCATGGAATCAGTATGAAGGATACCTGTTCTTTGTCCCAAAGCCTTTCAACGAGACTGTTTCTCAAATCAAGCTCAACAAGCAACTCCGCACGAAATGACGTTGGTAAAGCTTTCAATGGAAAACCGTCCCACCTGAGATAACGCAATTCATCAGGCAGAAATGCAATATCTTTAGAAATACGCAAGTTGCTCCTCCCGTGTATTTGATCACCCTCTAAGTAGAATTTTAGAAGTCTTAAGTTGGGCATCCTAGCAAACGTATCAGGGCTTATTTCCACATTCTTGATTTTAGAAATGTCTAGTGATATACTTTCAACAGAATGATCAGTACCCTGTCCACGAAAAGCAGCAAGTGATTCAACGTGCAATTATATAATAAAGAATAAATTAGTAAACTTTAAAAGTTTGTATTAATCTATTAATTCTTACTGGTTTACGCTTGAAAATATAGTAAATTTCTTGGGGATCCCATAGTCGACTCCTTCTGCAAGGGTCTTTTATAGATTCTTCATGTACAATTTGCCAGCCCGTTGCTTGTATCAAATCATGCATATTCACTTTATCATCATTAGAAATATTTATGAGAGATTTACTTTCAAGACTTCTTAATCCAATTTCAGCAAAGAAGCCACAACTGTCTAGTAGATTTTTAACACGCCACTTTGTCTTTCCTTTCAAACAACATGCAATGTCTAAAAATATATTCTTCTCATCCGAGTCTAATCCTTCATAACTCAAGCCCAACACATGGTGAATTTTTACATTGGGGACCTTCTTCAATTTTTTCAATGTATCTTCCCATTGTCCTCGGCTTTGGAATAAAGAGATGAAAAGCTAGTGGGAGGCCTTCAGCATAATTTACGAACATGTTTGATATTTGTCTAAATTCCTCTTTTGGTTGATCTTGTTGAAAGGCTTTCAAGCTGAAAAGATGGAGAGCTTCTTCAACATACAATGGTATGACTTTGTGGTATAACACACCATTTTTATTCATAAGCACATCCTTATCCCTAGCTGTCACAATAATTATACTACCTGGTCCAAGCCAATCATTCTCTCCAATTAAGTCTTCTATTTGTTGTGAATCACTCACATCATCAAAAACAATGAGAACTTTTCTGTGTTGGAGTCTGTCCAGAGTAAAAGTCGAATGTATGCTAGGAGTGCAAATATACAACTTTTCGTCTCCTAATATTTGAGTCAATATTTTTTTCCGCAACTGAAATTTTCTATGATTTTTCAATTCTTCTTTCACATTTTCAATGAAGCAGCATCCTTCAAAACGATGCAAGAGTTTCTTATACAAAACATCTGCAATAGTGGTTTTTCTTATACCACCCATGCCCCATATCCCTAGGGTGCGCACATTTCTTGATCCATTGCTCAACAATGATTCTATACGTTCTACTTGTCTGTCAATTCCAACAAGATCAATTGGAACTTGTGAGTTGATCATATAATTCAGCTTTTGCAATACATCTTCAAGAATACTTTCTACCAGTTCTGACTCCAATCTGCATTAAACGGGAAGAATAAAAGTTTAATGCAGAAGGGTGAAAACAACATTTAACTTCACTCATTGATCCTATTAAAACATATAATTGCTCATGATACTTTGTTATCATTCTTTCTACTTAATAAAATTGTGGATTTTAGAAATATATAATCAATAAATATAGCATGATTACAGATGCGACATCATCCTTTGGTGTCTCTTTGTAAAATTTGGAAAAGAAAAAACGGTGCTATTCAACCCGTAGGGAGTACGTATTATAAGGAACAAATATGCAAAAATTACATACATGTAAATAAAGGGGCATGGCCAATTGACATCAATCCAACTAATGTATAATTTTTTTAGAGAAAATTGCAAATACGCCCGTCAACTATGGGATGGTTACATTTTATCCTCACTAGCTTCAAAACCTTGCAAATTAAACATTTTAACTATATAAAAACTGCAATTAATATTCATCATCTACTTAATTAACCATTTTAGTAAATTATATAATTTTTCAAGAAGTTTTTAAATAATAATCACAATATCATTACATGTTTATATTACAGCATTTTTTATGCATAATTTTTATGTCATATAACTAATATAAATTAAATTAGATATATAAAATTTTAATTAAATACTTGCAAATGTGTTGCAAAGTTATGTGAAAAAATGATGCAATATTAAAAATACAATAATATTGTATTTTTGTTTAAAATGTTAATAAAAAATTACATTATTTAATAAAATGATTAATTAAATGAATACAATCACTCTAGAATTGAAAAAGGTAGTTTGCATTTTTCTCTTTTTTTATGGTGATATTTTGCAAAGCTTGTGGTTGGATTTGAAATATGAATAGCATAAATCATATGTATGAAATTTTATATAATCCGATATTATTTGGTGTTCCATTAGTATATACTTTAAATTTAATGTAAAATATGATATGAGAAAAAAATTAAGTGTTTGATTATATGCTTATAGTTATTAGAATTTTTTAAATTAAAGTATAGCATATAAGATCAATGTTAAAGTTACTTATAATCCATTGGTTGGATAGATAGAAGTCAAATTACCTTGTATTTGAGGAATCCCATCCTACGCAGTTGGCTGCTTCATACATAGCATTTCTCCACTCCAGTACTTTTGCTTGATTGTCTCTCTCATGCTTAGCAAATGCTTCTTCATACGTCCCTCTCTGCTTTCGCACGTGGGATGGATCAATGCGATAGAAAACTGGCAGTAAAATTTGTCCCCCTGTATTCTTGCATTCAACAATTTTAAGGAGCTCATTTAAACACCATGTTGAAGAAGCATATTTTTTTGAAAAAATGACTACAGAAATTTTGGATCCTTCTATTGCATCAAGAAGAATTGGTGATAGTACATCTCCTTTCTTAATTTCTTCATCATCAATGAAGATCTTAATATTTTTTCGACGTCAGGCAGCGTAAAGATGACTTGTAAAAGTGCAGCGTGCATCACCCCTGAAGCTGAGGAATACTTCATACTTTGTTTGAGAAGAAGAAGAAGCTGCAGCCATTGGATTAATAAGAGGCACCAGGCAGGTCCAGTACTGCTATGTAGACTGCAAGGATCGAACTAAAATTATTCACTTTCCTGCATTTTTATTGCAATAATTAATTAATTATCTGCTACTATCTATAAGAACAGAGATGAACTTATAAGATGTTTCCAACAATCCCCAAATTAAATAACACAAACAGAGAAGAAAATAATACCGGTGTGTATTACTATTAGCTATTGGTTGGCCTCTGTCACTTGAAGAGCAGATCAAACTCGAACATGTTCAAGCTTAGAGATGATAGCAATGAAGAGAAATAAAGAAAAAAGATATCAGAGAAAGCTCTTCGTCAAGTCCACAGAGGACTAATTCATAGCAACTTCTATGACGCTTCCCAACGGTTAACATTCTTGGTGCTGATAATTTTTTTTTTTGGGTGTTTCAATTTAGTTTTCATATATATATATATATATATATATATATATATAAGTAAGAAAAGGTGATGAAATTCTTGCATTTTTCAGTTATAACGCGTATCCTTATCCTTAGTCAATGAAATGAGATCATTTGCCTATTTTTTCAATCCCAAAAGCATCGAAAATTTCGTTTTTCTGTTTTCAATAAAAGTCGTGATCGATTTCATTTCATTCACTGGAAATAAAAATACATGTTATAGTTAGAGAACAGTAGAATTTCTCGAAAAGGTGTTCTCTATGACTGGGAAGTTTCCTGGTAGCCAAGGTATTGACTGATTTAACTCCACGCGCAAAGGAAAGAATTAATGGTTTTTCTTTTTGACTTTAAGTCAAAAATAGATAGTGATGCTTTATGCAGGTAAAGAAGTTTGACGATAGTCAAAAGTTAAGTTTGTCAATAAAAAATGTCAATTTTTTTTTTAAAAAAGTGGTCACATTATTCTTCACAAAAATAGAAGTGAAGTTTCTTTCTTTTTCTACTGTAAATAAATTATTCCCTTCAATAATATGAAAGGTATAAAATTTTTTAGAATATACACAATGATTTACATGTCCATTTAGGCCACTTTTTACTATGATATAACCATTCACAGTGTCAAACTACTTACTAATCATGTCAGAATAAACTATGCGTGCTTTATATATTTATTTACAAATGCTACTTTTATTTATCGATAAGAAAAAAAATTAAATTTCAAATATGACTTTTTTGAAAAAAATTATTTATTATAGTCCCCATAATAATTGTTCCACCCAGACACATATACTCTCACATTATCTCTCACTCAATATCTTCCCTCTTTATATAAAAATTCTGATTCTAATTCTCTAAACTGATATGACAGTAATTAAGTGGAGTGATAGCAGAAGCTACTCCTCTGATATATAAAAGGCAGAAGTACATAAAACATGAGAAATTTTTATATAATATAATTATATCACGAGTTCTCATGATTAAAATAAATAATATTTATTAATTTTTATAATTTTTAATATCTTAAAATTAAAAATTCATATTTTTAATATACATAAGCCCATAAAATTAATAAATGTTTTTTTATTTATCATGATTAAATTATATAATATAATTGGAGATATAAAAAATTTCTCATGAAACATTGGCAAACCTTAATCACTGTCCGGCAATGAGTAAGCTTTACAGTTTTGAAAGCTACGGGACAATTTACGCTGCTTCTTTTAAAAATTAATTAATGTAATTATAATACTTCTTTCATTTTTAGAAATATATATATTAACATTTCTTTATATATATATTCACTTTTTTGCCTTTATTTTAAAAATACGCTCTCCCTAACTTGTTAAAAAAAATAAAGGGGGTGAGTGTATATCCTTAAAAATAAAAAAATATAAATATAATTGAATTAAACCTTAAATCTTGTAGAAGTAAATGTAATTTTTCCAAAAGCATAATATTGATCGGCCAAAATGAATAAAACAAGAGTGAGTGGATATTAGGAGTAAGCAGTAATTAGGCCCAAATGAGAAATAAACAAGACTGACCTTCAGCTATAGATTGTGGGATCGGGGATATCTTCAAAATCAAACTCTTTTGGCCTCTTTGATTAAATTTGTACAAAATAATCTCAAATTCAGTTCTAAAGGAATTTTTAAAGTTCAGATTCGATCCTCAGATAGATAGCACTAATTTTGTACCAAAGCGAATTAGATGGGAGACAGGAAAAAGAAATGTTTCATACCAGTTGGATATGAAGCCCTTGAAAATATGGAAGTAGTATCGCCAGTAAGAGATCAGGGGAAGCTGTTCTTTAACGTCGAGTCGACTGAGGGATGTTTGAAGGGCTGAAAAATTGCGAAGCCCCTTTCTGGGAATAAGGTGTATGATTGGGCACAACTTCTCAATAAGTTTCAGAAGAATGGATGGGGAAAATGTTGAAGGAAAAGACAAAAATCTCGTGTGGGATTGGATACAACTTGCAGGAAATAACTAGGAAAATATCCTAAAGGAAGTGCTTTATATTTTCGTGGAAAGTCGTTAACGGAGTTTACTTTTGACTTCAACTCCAAAAGTTGGCTTTACTTTGAATTACAACTGTAATTTTATGTTTGGTATAATTTCTGGGAAGTTAGAGCAGAAATTGCATTTATCGAAGAAGTTGCGAATGAATTCTACTGGAGCAGAAAAGAGAAGTTTCCATCTTGACTTCAAGTCGAAATTACGGTCCCGAGTTCATTGTTTTTATAAATGATTTTTTATTTTTTAATTTTTACTCTATATGTGATAATAATGAGTAATAAATATTAAAGGTGCATAAATATTATTTGTAATAATTGTTTTTCTTCCTTACTTGTTAGTACACTCCTAAAACATTTTTAATTTATGGCCAAGGTTACGGGAATCTGCGAGCAAAGTAGTAAGAAAACTCGTTATATGCAACTGATGTTATGAAAAATAGTATTTTTATATCTTTAATTTTTTTGGTAATTTATATCTTTAATTTTATAGGTACAATAGAGTATGATTATATGTAACTGATGTTATAAAAAAGCCAATAACCTAACATAAGAATGAAAATTTGAAAGCTAATTTATGAAGAGAAGTTAAAAGGAAAGTAATATGTTATTTCTTGGCTTCCATTAGAATTACATGATGTTCCTATGATTGTAACCATGCAGCAAATAAATCCTCGTCCCCTCTTTATCATAATACGCAGTTTGGGACTCATGCATGGCAATATCAAAATAACGTTGTTCTGAATGATTATAAAAACAAAAACGATAGAAATTATAAACAAAAATTGTTCAACAATATAATATAAGGGAGATTAGAGCAAACTCCACCTAAATTCAAGGGAAAAAAGTTAACAAAGTATGTGAAAAATGTCAAAAGGGATAAAAAATGACGGGGCTTGCATTATTTCATGAAAAGACGATAGAAGAGGATGCTTTGTGACTTTTAACTTCCACTGAATGAAATTCCAAAAATTAAGCTTTGGAAGTAATTAGTAAACGTATAATAATTTTATTACATGCGCTTGTAAATGGGATACAAAAGGAGTTTCCTTTCTTTTTCTTTTTTGCAAAGCATAATTTTTTTATCAGCATTTTTATGAGTAATAATTTATTTAATATACATACAAGGATCAAGGTTCAAACCCTATATATGATAAGGAATAAAACCTGTAAAGTAATATTGGGTGCTATTGCACCACTAAAGTACCAGATTTGTTTAATTTTATCCCACAACTTTAACAAATTTTCATTTAAAGCTTTGAATTATAAAAAAAAAACATAGCAACTAAAGCCCATCTTTCTCTAAATTAATTTTTTTACATAATTACACGAGTTTTTAATGAACTTCCTAAACAAGTATTACAATAATAGATGTTAATTTATTACATCATTTTTTACATATAATTTTTATGTATATAATTACTAAGAATTAAATTAAATATATAAATTTTTATCCAAAGCATGAAAATGAGTTTATGTGTGAAAAATGATATGTTGAATTAATTATATACAATAATAATATGATTCTTGTATATAGTCTTCTTAAAAATATTGCATAATTATATGAAATAGTTAGTTAAATGAATGATAGGTGTCAATTCTAAAATTTTGTATGATTCAAAACTTTAATTGAAAATTTTCAATTTGTGGAAGCAAACCTAACCAATATTTAAAATCTCCTCCTAATTGAAATATTAGAATGACTCAAATTGTAGTTAAGCATTTGTAATTTGAGAGAACTTTGGTTATTACTGAAAGACTATCCACCAATGGACCACATTAATTCACCAAAAGTGCACCCCAAAGTTCCAGGAAATTTCCTAAGGATTAGGTATGTGGAAAACTATCCATCAATGGACCACATTAATTCACCAAAAGTGTACCACAAAGTTCCAGGAAAAGCTATCCACAAATGGCTAGCATTAATTCACCAAAAATGCACCACAAATTTCCAGGAAATTTCCTAAGGATTAGGTATGTGGAAAACTATCCACCCATGGACCACATTAATTCACCAAAAGTAAGCCACAAATTCCCAGGAAATTTCCTAAGGATTAGGTATGTGGAAAACTATCCACCAATGGTCAGCATTATTCACCAAAAGTGCACCGCAAAGTTGCAGGAAATTTCCTAAGGATTAGGTATGTGGAAAACTAATAGGAATGAATTTTGACTTATTCCTCATCGAGAAGAAAGAAAATTTAAAAAAAAAGTAACGAATCTCCCTTTTTGTCTTGAAGTAAATTTCTAGAATGAATGTGATTAACTTTATTGACTGCTTAATGCAACTAATGTAACCGGTAGAGTTGTATATAAACTAAGTTATTTGTGAGTAATTGGAGTTTAATTTATAACATGCTCATGTTTAAGTTAAACAAGATTGAGTTTAAAAGAGCTATAACTCGCTTTTTAGTCCTTGAATTTGAGAATCATCAATCATTTAGTCCCTCAATTTTGGATAGTGGCACTATGCATCCCTCAAATATTGTCCCGTTAAATCATCCTATCCCTCCGTCCCTTGGTCTTGTTGTGTGAAGTAAATGGTTCATGCTGATGAGGCTACCTACTCTCTGGGTTAAGTTATGAGCATCCATGCTGGAAGTAGGTTGCTGCTACACCACGTCGTCTCATTGTGAGGATTTTTACGAAATGCAAAACAAATGATGACAATAAATGAATTATCGGATTGAACTGCGACTAATTGATCTTGTTTGCACATATAGATAAGCATAGTCTCAAATCTTATATCCATTCTGCTTAGTTAGAACTGACCTAGAGGCTTATCTTTAAGCCAAAATCATACATGATACGCACCATTAGTTTCATAAAAGGTTCATAATGGCCATTAGGGCTGATAAATGTCGTGTTATGACTGGTTCTTAACCATTCGCAATTAATAATCATGAAGGTTCATCAACTCTAACACAATTCATGCTCATCTCATCTTATAAACTACTGCTGACGTATGCTTATATAAACAATCTAATTTCTCCTTATTAGTATTTTGCCAAATAAGCACTAATTTAGGCATTGAAGTTTGCCCTTTTGCTTCATTGTACAGGTATCTCAACCAATCAGCTATTCTCTCTGGCCACCGAGAAATTCAAGAGTTGTCAAATGAAATCAATATTTGTTCCCTTCTTCAATTCCACAATAGTTTTCAAATGCTGGTTTTGTTGCGGCTCTGGCTCTTGGCGAATTGTTATAACAAGATGATCATAATTTGGGTTTTCACGGTGCTGAAGACTTAATGTGTAATTACTTTGAACTTTATCAAAATTTCAATCTGCCTCATTTTAGTATGTTTTTGTAACCCCTTTCAGAAAATTTATATGTCTTTTTTATCATTGGATATTAATACAGGTGGAGATACAAGAATAAATAAGTTTCCTGTTGGTTTGACATCATATTTGGTTTGCTTATTATTTTGTTTCTACTACATTTTTCTCCTCTTCTAATATAACTTCCATTTTTAAAGAAGAAAAATAATTAAGCAAGATGTTGTGGTTCTCATTGTGAGAAGCTTTTATTTTTCATTATACAACCATTTACTGTAAAATTACTGTACATTTTGATATGAAATTACTGTTGTTGTTATGCTAAAGCAGGTGACAAGTTAATTTGGTGAAGGATGGAATAATAGATCCTGTTAGTCAGAACAGCTTTGATAGATGCCGCCAAGTGAAGGTCATATCATTGCAATGCAGTTTTTGTGCATATACATAGAATATTGTCACACATTAAACTACGCCGTGTTTTTGTTCTATGCTCAGTGTGTTACTGTTGCTGACAACAACTGCAGCAGCTGCAATGGATGATCTGAACGTAAAAAATGGGCCTGCCAACTGAGCCCTAGATATGGTTAAGTTGTATTAAATTGCTTCACCAAACCAGGAAATCATTTTTCTATAACATGTTTGAGTTCTATGTGCAATGACGTCGGAGAAAGTTTCGACAAATTCAGAGTACAACAATTCTACACAACGAGGGAGAAGACTTGAGAAAGGTATAAATTACCTTTGTTGGAAAAATAAGGGGAACATTCTATTTATTTAGCAAAATTACCTATGTTGTGATCTATTGTCATATTTCCTACATAATCGGTCTCAACTCTCAAGTCAGAATAGAAGAGGGATTTGTTAGGCAGTTGATAACCAGTGTAAAATGTCGAATCTTCTGCGATATAGATTAACAATATTATTATATTATTATGATAGCACAATGACTTCATTTGATTTATGTAGCTATTTCTATGTAATGATAGATAGGGCTTGGTTTGTTCTGGTTGTGAAAAACATACCCTCACATTCAACTACTATAATTTTTTTCGAAACACTTGAATCCTTCACCCTTAACTCAGACTCAAGTGTGTCTATCAATGTCATCAATCTCCAAACATTTTCGTGGGAAATCTAAAGCTAACCACCAAACATTTTTGTAGAAAATCTAAAGCTAACCGCCAAATCCTTCCCTTTTGTCTCACAAGAAATTTGAAATTTATTTACTTCCATATTCATTAAGGTAAGAGATATTGCAACTGCAATAAAGAATGCAAGACACCCTGTATAATATGTGGGTATCTCTATTTAATTTGAGGGAGAAGAAACTGAGTGTTGTTAAAACCAAGATATTGATTTCTCTTTTATTTAAATTGTATCGGGAACAGTGTGCTAAAATCCTCTATACCGAAGCCCTCATCAAAGCTACCAAGAGTCAACGGAGCAACAATGTTAGAAGCTTCATTGGTAATAACAGATGAAACGAAACAGAACAATACCCTATTCTTAACCTTTTTTTCACATGTTTTTCTTTGCTTTTTTTTTTTTTAAATCCAAACAAAAGGGTTAGTGATGTATTAACATAACTTGAATGTGAGGGATTGAAAATTAGGACATTTACAATCAAAGGGAGAAAGAAACATCGAATAAACCCCCTATTTTTATGTGTAGTAGTGGTTTTTCCTATAAAATATCCTTTTTATCAATTACATTCTTATAAAATATTAATTTATTTAATTTCATTCTTCTATTAATGTACATACAGAGATTAATTTATTTAATTTCTTTTTTTAAAATTAAATTAAATAAATTGATATTTTATAAGGATTAAATTGATAAAAAATATTTTATAGGAATAAAATTAAAAAAAAATTGCATCTCACGGGGTAGAAATAGAGATATACTCAAACATTAACAAGCGGGTTAGAAAATTCACAATAGTACTTAGGTTTCAACTTGAATTATCTTTAGCCAGTTAATCATGACATAATGAAATGCAATTTATGAATTTTTGAAGGTAATGGTAATATTTTTGGATATTAAACTAAGAAAAGCTGGGTTCTTGGTTGGATCAGACTTCAATGCACTATTAATTCACCACTAGATTTAATAATTCAAATCTACTAATCTATATAATACTATATAAATTAAATAAAATTTAATAATTTAAAATCATTAGTGCAGCATAAAATAATACACTAAAGTGCCTTCTTGGTTGAGTCAAGTTTTGGGGGTTTGATTGACTTGATGCCAAGGTGAGTCTCCTCCTCCATATGGCACTTACACGTCAAGATGGGCCGTGAGTGGTGGCTGTCATGTTGTAATTGGCCCTCTTAAGATGCCAAAGCCTGCCGCTTGTTTTTCTTTTCCCTTGTGGGGCGAATTAAATGAATGAGCAGACCAACTTTACTTAACCTCTTGTTCCCTTGCAATTGATGAGGTTTGTTATTCACGTCTTGTTTTCGATTTAGATTAATTACATTAGATCGTATGTATTACTTAAATTTTAATTCTAGAATAAAGAAATCTTTTTTTTTACGAAATCTCATTTTTTTAAGGAAAGATTAGTGATACAAAACTGACTTTTTTATTATTTTATTATTGTTAACATTCTTAATTTTTAAAGTATTCCAATTTGATTGAGAATTTGTCGCTCAAAGTAGCATATGCTATATCTTAAATGTTTATTCATTCTATTATTTATATCACTAAAAAAATATTCTATTTATTAATAATCGATTGAATTACTGGAATCAGATTCATTCTTAAAAATTTCAAACTGAATAAAAAAAATTGAATTTGACTCTTCAAATCTCAAAAAATGATAAAAAAATGTAAATATATCCTATATATAAATAAAAATATTCTCATTTTTAAATTATTTTCTGAAATATATAAGCTTTGTATAATTTCATAGGTTTTTAATAAAATTAGTAATTAGTGCACTGGCCTCACCAGTTTCGGGGGATGGGATGAGTTCAGTTCAAATCGACCAAAACTAACTTAAAAACTAATTAATTCACTAGTTCTGTATGAAATTGCTTAAAAATTATAAAAAATAAAATAAAATAATCTAAAAATGAGTATTTTTTGTATTGATAAAAAAGTTTATGCATCATATTTTAAATAGTAGTTTTAATCTACTTAATTAATAATAAATAGTTAAGCTATTATTTCAAATATTAATTATCTTAAAAATTATTAAAATTATTCAATTTACATCCAACAGCTTATAAATGGCTATATAAAGATCTGAAGCTCTCCATTTAACTACGTCACTCAATTCACTAAACCGAAAATAAAGAATGCAACTGCAACAGACAGGCTAACATGGTCTATCTTGCTCCTAATCTAGGAAAGTTAATCTTATTTCTTGGTTTGCATTTTTCATCGCAAAACATTATTTTTAAGAAAAAATATTTATATATATTTATTAATGAATGGATGATATATTATCTATATTTATAATAAAAAATTATATCTAAGGTGATAATAATGTAAAAAAGTAAGTTGTAAATTCTTTTTTTTTTTTAAAAGTTATTTTTATAAATTTTTATATTTAATATTAAATAAATGAAATATTTTTATTTTAATATTTTATAATTATATTTTATAAAAAATATTTTCTACCAAAACAATGGGAGCTATCAATTTTTTTATTTATGATTTACATATAACATAAGTTTGTTTAAATTAAGTTTTATTTGGTAATTTCATTTTGAATGTACATAGGATTTCTACGTCATTGTCCCTTGACATAGGTCATAGGGTGTGAAATACGAAATGAAATTCAATTGTTTTATTTAAGAATGTAAAAATAGAAAATGGAAATTATTATAAACTCTAAGCATTTATTGGTGCAAAAATGTTATACACACAGAATATGACACTTGAAATTCTCTTCCAATTTTTTTATATTTATTAAATTAAATTTTATAAATTTATGGCAGAGCAATACTTTGAAGCCTAAGTACATTTTTTAGGCATAAATGCTCGTAAAGATTAATTGTTAAGATTTTAGCATATTTATAATATGATTAGATTATTATTAAATGTAGAAGGTTTTTTTAACTCATTTCTCTATACATTCTAATTACAAACTTATTACTAATATAAATACAATGAAAATTTTCAAATAAGTTGATTCTAATGTAATAAATTAATAATAAAAATGATTTGTTATTATAATTTTGAATGGCCATTATATAAAAATCCAGACTTTGTATTAAATAAGAAATAAATATAATATATTTTTATCATTTAATTATTTTATAATTATAAACATAAAATATTTTTTTCTTGGAAAATTAGTTAAACTTAACAATAAATAAGTTTACACAACATCAAACGTGTAACTGAATGTGGAAATAAAAGAAAATGGATTATCCACTTATATTTTGGTGGTCTTAGCCAAAAAAAAAATTCTATCAAAAGTTGAAAATGTATTTCTGTAATTTTTTTATTAAAGATTGTATTTGTTATATAAGTTTTGCAATGTTATGCTAAATAATGCTATTTTTTCACAATAATAAATTTTATTTAAATTTTTTATATTTTAATTTAAAATTATAAAATTACAATCTGTGTATTTATTACATATACAATTCATACACGAACTTATAAAATAATATAAAGGCTGAGTTTTCTTATAACATGAATTTAAAATTATAATAATAAATAATTAATTTTTATTATTAATCTATTACTTTGGAAATAGCTTATTTGTAAATTTTCATTTTATTTATTTTAATGCCAAGCTTGTAATTATAACATATAAGGAGCTTTGTTAACAAAACTATTTGTATTCGTTTAAATAGAATAATGATGATTCAACCACTTTAAAAACATGTCAAATTTTAATCATTAATTTTTATGGATGTCTATATCTAAAAAAAATTACCTGAAAATTAAAATCTGATCCTATGTTCAATTGACAAAACCTTCTCCTTTATTTGCATTTATAAAAAAGGTAAAAAAAACCTGATGAAGAAAAAAAAGGTTGAAAACAATTTTTTTAATATTTGAATGGTTTGAAAATTTTGATTTGGAAACAAAAAAAAGGTTGAAAAAGTGTTTTGGGAATCTGCAAAATATTTTCCCATCAAACAGACATGAGAAAGGATAAAAAAACTTGATGATTAAAAAATTATCCTTTTATAAAATTTATTATTTTTTTGACATGCAATAAAAGCAAATTTATCTTTTAATAAGTTTCTCCTTTTATTTTTTTTACTTTTCAATGAAATCAAATAAAAATAATATTTTTATTATTTTCTTTACATCTATTTTCAATACATAAAAATTGTTTTTTATTTATTTTTATACATTCAAATAAGAAATAAAAATACATATTTATATATTTTCTTTCCATTTTTTATAATTTTTTTACTACATCCAAACAAAAGCTTAACTTACAACGGAAACTCGATATCCAACTCAATTTTCATTACCTATGTCCTGCCCCTCTGCAATTAAAGGGGGACATGAATCGAATTGGGCGGACTTCGAATCGAGTCTATCGGATTGCCGGATTGGATTGCATAAATTTTATGGTTTGAGCGTGGACTCACCTATTTATTTTTAAAAAATTTAAGCTTAGCCTAATCCAATTTTTTTAATGTATGGCTTGAACGCCTGATTGGATAATTCAAATAAAATATTTTATTTTTAAATAAAAAGTAAATTTTTAAATAATAATTATATATTTAAAAATAATATAATATTTAAATATATAAAATATTTAATTTTATTAAATTAGTTCTTATATTAAAAATAATTAAATATATAATTATTTTATTAAAAATAAATTAATACAATTAAATCGAATTGGATTCTTTTTTTCTCGATTCTGAGTCCAATTTCATCAATAATCGAATTATCAAGAAAAATTTAACGAGCTAATTGGACTAAAACAAAAATAACTCAAATCCTATATTTTCTCGGATGTAACGTTTCGGGCCGGATGACTCGGCTCTATCTGCGATGCATAAAATTCCGTGTAAAAGTGGAGTGCTAGTAGTGTATTATACGCGTGTGTCGATGGAAGCTTCGATCTTGTCTGTCTGTAGTGCGGACTTCAGTTATCGTGCACTCTCTTTCCGGCTGGGACCAAATTTACAACCATTTCACATCAAATATTGCATCTTTCTAAAAAGCTTATTATCTATTACGAAGAAATAATTTATCAGTCATTTTTTAAATATAAGGAAGGGATTATAGTATACTAATAATATATTAATGTATCATTAGATTTAATTATTAATTAATTTTTTAAAAAAGTTAAATTTCGTATATTTCTATATACTTAATTAACTGTCAAATTTGGTGGTACATTAAATTACTTGCACACCATAAAATTCTCCCAAATTTAATTTACGGGCCAGTCTTTGCATGCGGAGAAAAGTATTAAATTAATATATGAAATATTAAAAAAATATTATCTTAGTATAAAAACGTTTTAACGTCAATTTATTATTTATAATAAAATTTAATTTTTGCATCAATTAAAATTTTTTAAACGTATACCACATACATAATTACTCTAATAAATAAAATAACAATAATATTAAATTAATATATATAAAACTTATAAAATTAAGAAGTCACTTAATTTGTACAAAAATAATTTCTCATAAAAAATTAAATTTTTTAGAAAATAATTTATTATGTAAATTTTTTAAAAAATATTTAAAATTATTTGATTGACACATAGAAAATAACACTTCTATGAAGTAACTTCTTATATTTTACATAATTTAAATTTGAATATCCTAAAAAGTATTAGTAAAATAACTATTATATCATCAATATTATTATAATATAAAATAATAAATTTTATTATTATTAATTATATTTAATAAGAATATTATATTATTATATTTATAAATAACATCCGAAATAGAACTTACATAAGAGAAAGATAAATAAGCAATTTCCCATACTCTATAAGAAATATGACTTCTCAGGAAGTATTATTTTTCCTAATTTATTAAATAATAATCAATCAAACAACATATATTTTTTTATCTCTAAAAAAATAGAACTTCTTATGTTATTAAGGCAAATTAAATACCTCTAAAACTAGATTAAATTTAAAATATCTTCCAATACAAATTTATTGTGTCTATAATTTTTAATGTATTAATCTAATATGGAACTTTTGCTAAAAAGAAAAAGTATGATCGTATTCACTAGTGTTTCCCTGTTCAATGCTTTATTTCTACATCTATTCTCATTTTTTAGATTAAATTACTCTATTATTACTTATAATTTTACTAAATTTCTAATAAAGTATTTACAGTTTAAAATTTTTTAATTAAATTCTTATACTTATTTTTTAATTAAATAATTTTTATCATTTTACTATAACATTTTATTGGCAATTAGTTTCCATAGTTAATAATCTATTAGCATTTTATAGGGTGAAAGATAAATAATCCATTCTTTTCCTCCAAGAATAAAATATTTTTATGATATAATATAATATTTTATAAGTTATTTATCATTTAATTTAAAAGAGTGTTGGCCGTACATAATGACAACAAACAGAACCTGTAAAATGATAATAATAGGTATCTAAGTATATATATGAAAAATAAATATAAAAATCTGATAATTTTTTTAAATTATAAGAATTTAATTGAAAATCAAGTGAAATTACATGTAGGAGTAAAGTAATTTGACTCAACTTTTACATAATAAAGGGTAAAATTACTAGATAATGATTTAATAACAAGAGACATGTGGGAGTAAGTACGTTGAGGATCATCTTATAGTCAATGTGAAAATATTACGTGTGCTTCTACCCCCCCCCCCAAAAAAAAAGAAATATCATGTGTACGTATCCGATTGTATGATTGGATTGGATCACATGAGAAAGGGAGGAGAAATTAAACATAACATGTGGAACAAACTCCTTTCCCCTCATTCATTATAATTATACAGCAGATGCTTGAAGTGAGTTCTTTCCTATTGAAACCCAGCTCTATTTTGCATCCATACCATTTATTTTGTTCCTTTTACTCTTTCTTTTATATTCAACATGTGTTTTTTTTTTCAATGTGTCTCTTAATATTTTTTATTTTTTAATAGAGATAATGATCAAGTGAGATAATCATTCTTAAAATGAGAGTATTAATTGAATTTTATATTTAATGATTCATTGGGGAATGCATGGCTAATGACAATAAATAAATAATCTGTTCTAAAAAAGAACTCATTTTAAATGTTGGTCTTCTAAATTCATGAACTTTGCAAGAAAAGTGTTTTTTTTTTCAGTTGAATCAAATAGACCAATTTGGACCAGATTCAGCAAATTCATAATTTTTTTTGGGCTCTTCTGACCTTTCATTAAGTTCAAATTTAATACAATAAAAAAACACACATTTTCTTTTCATTAGTTTATGACTAAAATTTAAAGCTTTTGTCCAAAATGCTAGCAAATCTAGTAAATTATTCGAGTCTTGTTTTTCTAGTATTTTTTTAAATAATAAAAATGATAATTTACTTAAAATATATATGCAAAATTTTGAATTAAAATTCAAAATCTTTAAAGTAAGGAATATCATTATACTATTCCGATTTTATCCCTAATAATTTTAAGCAACTTATTAAATTGCACTAAATTTTTGTACCATACCAAGCATCAAGTTTACGAGAAATTTTAAAATCCCAATTTGAAAAGAAATTTGCTTGTGTGGATTCAAAGAAAGGACAACGTATCCCTTGGTCGGTCAAGAACATTTTCTAAAATACAAGAAACGATTTTGGATTCTTCTGTGGTACTTCTTGAAAAAAGTTGTGAGCATTTACGAAAATTTAATACAAAATACTATTAAATATGGTGAATTCTATCATACTATGAGATTTAAAAATTCAGAGTGATGTGATAATTTAAAATTATTTAATTATATTTGTTAAAAATTTAATAGCTATAATTAAATAATTTTAATCTAAAGATTTTAATGTCAAATCAAATTTTAAAATTCTTGGAAAATTATATAATTTTTCAGACAAGAGCTGGTAATTTTTTATATGAAAATTGTAAGTGTGGAGGGATTTTGTGTGCAACATATAACTAAAAAATTGCAAAAAAATTTTAAAGATTTTTTTAAACTTATAAAAATTGTAATAATTAATAAAAAAAGTTACAAATTTTTATGTAAAAATTATAATTTTAAATAAAAAATTATAAAAATATATGCCAATAAATTTTTTTTAGCAAAAATAAGCCAACAATATTTTCTTTCGATCACAAAACAAAAACAAAAAGCACCTTTTGGGCCAAAGAGTTAATCCACAAAAAACCTGCTGAGTCACAAAAACTACCAAAAATCCTATTTGGGCAAAAGGCCGGTTGAGTTTTTTCATGAAGTAGGCCGTCATGTTAATATTTATGGTATGGGCCCAGCAACTCCCCATAGGAAACTTCGAGAAGGTTTAGAATTGTCAAAAATATAGTCATGAAATTTAACCCCATGAAAAATTAGAAACCCAATAAACCCCACAGCTTAAACCCTCCCTAATGCCCTATTATCTTTAGTGTGCATCGCTCCTAGTTAGGGGTGCAAACGAGTAGAGTTACTCATGAGCAGCTCGAGATTGATTCATAAAAAGTTCGGTTCGAGTTTGAATTTTAACGAGTTAAGCTAAAATGAGCTCGGCTCGTTTAGCTCGTTTATTAAACGAGTTGAGCTTAAACAAGTTAAGCTTGAGCTTTTTATTGCTCGGCTCAAATTGTTCATGAGCCTAAATGAGCTTAATATAAACTATATTTTTATATTATATATAATGTAAATATAAAAAATTCACTAAGCTCTTTTAGGCTTGTATAAGTTCTTTAGGATCATTTAAACTCGAATATAACTAAAACTCGAGTTTAAGCTTAAATACTTAGATTCGATTAAAAATTTAGAGTAAAGAATTTAAAACTCGTTTAAATTCAAATAAGTTTGATTAAGTTCGTATTCGAATTGAGCTCGAACTCGAGCTCGACTTTTTTGAACTTGATAAGTTTGAGCTTAAGCTCATTTAATATTGACGAGTTAGAATTTGAGTATTCAGATGTTCGGCTTGGCTCGGTTCGTTTGCATCCCTACTCCCAGTTGTTACTTTCTGGCTTTTTTCTCTAGCTTGTTTGAATTCATTTCCTCTGCAAATGTATCGCATAGCTTCGAAACTAGCTTCATCCATCACTTCTTCTACATCAAAGAAACTAGTAAGAACTGCTACTTTCCCTTGCTTTACTTGGATCAAGTTGCAAGTGAAGTACTTTTGTTTAGGAAACTTCAACGCTTGAATCTCTGGTACTTTATTAATCTTCGAGAAAACGGGTCTCTGTATTCTTATATGTTTGATAAGAGATTTTCTTTTTGTTTCTGATATGATGTGGGTTGTGATAATCAGCATTGCTTCAGCGTATCTGGGTGATGGGGGAGAAAAGTGGATTCCTTTTCTGCATTTATCTTGTCGGGCTGAATTGTTTATGTGTTCTTCAGAGCGAGATTTGATGTTTAGTCTGAAATTATATTTTACTGCGTTGGTTCGACAGGTCTGTAGTCGGGTCGTATCAAGTAGAAACTATGTGGCCAAAGATATCAATTTTGGGGTTGGAGCTCGCGCTGCTATGCTGCAGGGGGTTTCTGAGGTTGTTGAGGCTGTAAAAGTGACCATGGGACCCAAGGTATTCAATGTGTATTATTAATGCCTTAGATTATGGTTCGGTAGTTAGTAAGACTGCAATTGAGTGAACTTGTTTTTTAGATTTGGAAACACTATGCTCTTGTGGATTCTCTTACATGTAGTCATTGTGGTGCTTTATGAATAATAATAATAAGTTCGCTTGGTGTCATATTGAGACCTACTGTATTCAAATCTGGTATTTGCTATTTACCTGTTCTATATATTTCTCATGCAGCTGTTGGTTTGATTGGATAATTGGATGCCATTTTCTTTGTCTGATGAGATCAAACTTGTCTCCTCATCTCATTTTCTTTTCTTAGTTGACAATTGCATGCATTCTATGGTTGTCATAGATCTAGGTATCATTTATTGTTTTTTCCAAGTAATTGGCAAACTGCTATTTTAAAGGATTGTAATTGGTCTTGGATGATGAAAGGTGAAAGAAGAAATGAAAATGTAGAAACTTCATTCTATATTCTTCCGAATTCATTGAGTTTATAATTGATATGATGTAGGGTCCCAAAAGTCGGGGGAATCCCAAGGTTACGAAGGATGGTGTTACTGTTGCCAAAAGTATCAAATTCAAAGATAAAGCCAAAAATGTTGTGCACATCTTGTGAAGCAGGTAGCCAAGGCTACTAACATTGCTGCTGGAGATGGTAATTATTACTTTCCAAAAAACCTATGCCTCAAATATGCTTAGGTCAACTGTGTCTCAAGGAACATAGTGATGATCCGAAGTCATCTATGTCTTTATAAGTTTGAAAACCATTTCAATGAACCGTATGTTGTTTACTTTATTTGATGCCTTCTGATCTAACAGAGTTTATGCTAATTCTATCTTTCCGGGTACTACTTGTGCTACTGTTCTGACTCAGGCAATACTTACAGAAGGTTGCAAGTCAATTGCTGCCGGTGTAAATGTCATGGATTTGCGTAATGGTATAAACAAGGCTGTTGATGCTGTAATTACTGATTTGAAAAGCAGAGCAGTAAGGATAAGCACACCAGAAGAAATAACCCAGGTGCAATGACATCTCAAGAGACTATTCTCATTGCTCGTTGAAGTTAATTAACATTTTTGTTTTGGAATGCATAATTGTTTAGTGTCCTATCATTAAATATCAGATAATATACATTGAGTACTACAGCAAATGGCAATGGGCAAGGTTTATGGTTTTTTGGTTCTTTTATTGAAGTTCTTATGATCAACAGAAATTTTGTTCAGACAAGCAGCTGATTTCTCTGTATTTTCTCTGCTGTTACACTTTTCTGTACCATAAGTCCAAAGCATGGATGCTTTAAGAAAGTATGTTTGTACATGGGTCAAGATTTACTACAACTTGTCATCCTATCGTTTAACAAATTTGCTGGATCGGCATATTAAACATATTTTTCGTTCCCCCCCCCCCCCAACTTAGGCTTCTTTTTATTGCCATTCGTTTTTTATTTTCCTATCCTGAACAAGTAGATGAAGACTGAATAGGCAAATTGTTTGTAAGAATCTGTTGGTGCTGCTATTTATTACCTAAGTATTAACATATTAGCTCCATCTGTGAATGACATGTATTTGGCATTACTTCTATACGTTATACTTTACTTTTCACTTGTTGGCCATTCATACCTCTCATATGGCAAGCAGGTTGGTACTATATCTGCAAATGGGGAGCGTGATATTGGAGAACTGTTGGCAAGAGCAATGGAGAAAGTTGGGAAGTAATAAGTTATCACTGTTGCTGTGAGTGACTGCATCACTTTTTATGGATTTAATAAATCAACAAACTAGAATTTGCAGTCAAGGTTATTCAAAGTTCTAAGGCTTGCAGCATGGGAATACTTCGGATAATTAGTTGGAAGTGGTAGAAGGAATGAAGCTAAAAAGAGGCTACATTTTTCCTTACTTTATTACTGATCACAAGACCCAGTAATGTGTAAGTGCAATAACATTTTGTCTTTGCCGACAGCCATCTAAAACATTCTCACAAATGGAACTGATATGTTGGTTTGTGATAGATATTCTACCATTTAGGATTTGCCTTTAATAAAGTAGATGCCTTGTTATTATTAGTCTATTGTCTTAGGGCCATGAGCCAAGCCAAGTTCACCAAAGATTTTCTCTGAAATTTGTCTTATGTTTAGTATGTTAATGTTAGTTGTTTAGGTGGCAATTTGGTCTCTAAGTTGATATATAAGGCCACTTTGGTTGAAAGGTCTTAAAGATAGAGGGTGTGTTTGGATATATATTTTTTTTTTTATTTTTAAAAATTGTTCTTAAAAGTTACTCTTGAAAACTGTTTCCAAATTTAATGAAAACAAAGAATAGATGATATTTGGTGTAGTAAATAAGCAAAACTATTCTTAAAAGTTGTTTTTGAAAACTTTGGTTTAAAAGTTTTAAAGATATAAGGTGAATTTGGATATATTTTTATTTTTTGTTTTTAAAAATTGTTTCTAAATTCAAGGAAAACAAAGAATAGGGGATATTTGGTGTAGTAAATTAGCAAAAGTTTCATTTAATTGCAAAATTGCCATAAAGAACAAAAGAACAAATTTAAAAAAAATCCAAAACTTGTTCTTCTTTTTTTTGGGGGGTATACATAACCCCCTTGAAGCATGGTTTTCTATCAAATAATCCTCCTCAACTTTCAAATCTTTCAAATAACTTCCTTGAAGTTTGGAAAAAAATTAAAAGGTGAGAGAAATGGAGTGAAAAAATTAGTGGCGATTTTGCTGTCACTTATTAGCGGTTTGAAACCACTGGTAAGTGCAAATAGTGTGGCGATTTCCAACCACCGGTAAATGAAATATAATAGTAGCGATTCTAAACATCTTCTTTTTTTTCCAAACTTGAGGGGGTTATTTGTAAGGTTTAAAAGTTCAAGGGGATTATTTGATAGAAGGTCATATTTTATGGGGGTTATGTGTATTTTCCCCTTTCCTTCCATGTTTTTAGAACAGAAAAATTTGGAAATAGTTTTTAAAAACAAAATTTGGGAACTTGTTGCCAAATTTGGGAGCAATTTTTTTTAGGGTGTCCTTGGATATATTTTTATTTTTGTATTTTTTGAAACTATTCTCAAAATTGTTTTTGGATTGAATGAAAATAAAGACTAGAGGGTGGTTGGTATTGCAAATAAGGAAATATTTTATTTGAATACAAAATTGACATTAAGAATGAGAGAACAATTTCTTAAAAACATTTAAAAGTTGTTTCTATTCTTATATTTTTAAGTTATATATTTGGAGTTAATAGTTTTTAAAAATAAATTCTAAAAATAGGTTGTCAAATAGTTTCTCCTATTTTTTGAAAATATATATAAAAAAAACAGGAGAGTGTTTTTAAAAATAGAATCGAAATAGGTTCATGCCTTCTCTCTGCTTTGATCAATTGCTCTTCCTTTTCCCTTTTAATTCAACTCTTTATTGTGCATCATGTGTCCGGTTAACAGTAAATTACTTTCAATTTTTTTTTTAGAAGTTAAAAATTTTAGTATTTAGGAGAGCTTAATTTATATTGATTTTCATTCTTTTAGGAATTGGAAAACGCTCTTATCCTTATTCATGAGAAGAAAATATCGGATATGAATTCGTTGGTGAAAATATTGGAGCTGGCAGTAAAGGTACCTAAGTCAACTCTCCTTTTAAGTATTTATGGTCAATTGCAATTTGGGTTAATTCTCGCGCTTTAGAATCTTCTCATTCTTTTGTTTGCTATTTGTTTTTTAAACAGGAAAGTAGACCACTTCTAGTTGTCGCAGAAGATGTGAGAGTGATGCACTGGCTACGCTTATACTCAACAAGCATCATGCAGGGCTTAAGGTTCTCTCCTATACACTAGAATGCTGAAGTATTCTATTCGAGACTATGGAATGTCATAATTTGTTTCCGTATTTTTCTTTGGTTGTTCATGATCTTATATGCTGCATATGTAGTTGAATTTTGCTTTCTTGTTTGGGTCCTTCCTGTTTACTTTGTTTCCCTTTCCTCTCTTTTTGGTTGGTGCATTTGAGAAAAGTTTACTTGGTGGTCCAAAGTGGGATTGAACAGCTAAGACAGTCTGATAGAACAATTATATGGTTTAAACTAGCTAGGTGCTGGAAATAATGACAGCAATAATATTTTTCTTTGAAGCAACTTCATAATGGAAGTAACTTGACTTGTCAATCTTTTTGAAATGTATACTTGAGCCTTTAATTTTTATGATGTCATATGAGTGTTAACTAAATTATAGAGGTGAATATACTACATAATGTATTTTTACAATAAAAACAGCTAGATACTTGAGCCTTTTATTTTTACAATGTTATATAAGTGTGAAATAAATTATAAAATCTGAGGAAAATCTGTCTTACGGCTGCTGGATGCTTATCAGTCACTAGTGTGTATCTAGGGCACATGTCCCGCTCCTACTTCTAGTTAGCATGTCTTTCTAATTTTTGCCGTATAGCATAGGTTTAAGACATCATATGCTCTTCCTATCTATATTTTCAAGTTACTTTCTCTTTTTGTATATGCATAGTTTTCGACATGCACAATATAAAATTTCATTTATATTAGGTTTGTGCGATAAAAGCTCCTCGTTTCGGGGATAACAGAAAAGCAGGTCTAGATGATCTTGCTGTTCTTATTGGGGGAGAGGTGAGTATACCACATGCTTATCTATCAAATATGGCTTGTGGCGGTAGGTTATATGATGAGAAAGTTTACAACATTTCCAAAAACAGGTCATTACAGATGATCGTGGTTTGACTCTTGACAAGGTCAACCTAGAAATGCTTGGTACCGCAAAAAAGGTTGGTGACTTTAGACAACATAAATAATCTTATGGTCCTTATAGACAACTAAAAGTGCAACAGGTTACTGTATCTCTTGATGACAGTATTCTTCTGAATGGAGGTGGAGATAAGAAGCTCATTGAAGAGAGATGTGACCAGGTATCCGATGGCTCACCAAGTTTTTCTTGTGCTCTCTGTCTCTGTGTAAAGTATTTTGTCAGAATACTGGTCTTCATGTGGCTGTGGACAAGGGCTGAATATGAACCTATTTCCTTGGGTTGGCACTTAGCACTGAATGTTGTCCACTGATTGACATCATTTTATAGCTTAGGACAACAATTGAGAAGAGTACTGCCACATTTGATAAAGAGAAAGCACAGGAACGACTATCAAAGCTATCTGGTGGTGTAGCTGTTTTCAAGGTGATCTGCTCGCCCCCATTCATTTCATGACTAGGAGTTTGAAAAAAACTTGCACATTATCTTACGTGGAACTAAAACTAGTCAGGTTGGAGGGGCTAGCGAGGCAGAAGTTGAGGAAAGGAAAGACAGGGTGGCAGATGCTTTAAATGCCACTAAAGCAGCTGTGGTGGAGGAGATTGTCCCAGGTACGAATGTGGTTTAATTCATACTGTTGGCAAAAACGTAAGCCTAGAGCATAGGATTTTTGGACACGGAAGATGCATTTATGACTATGTTAACATGATACTATTGATCAGCTTTCTCAATCAGACGGGAGTGAGCTGCAAATTATCAAATAACATGCCTTAATTTGTTCACATTCTTGAATCCTTTTCATATATTTCAGTAAAAATGTTATTGTTTTCAGGTGGTGGAGTTGCTCTCTTGTACGCTTCCAAAATTTTGGAGACTCTTCAAACTCAAAATGAGGATGAGAAAAGGGGAATACTTGAGATTGTATATTCGCCACATATAATCTTCTCTCATGTAAAACACTGTTTTCATTTATTTCCATTATTATTTTTGTATGTATCCTGATTACCCATATTGGCCATTGATACGTAAAATATTTACATATTTATTTTCCCTTGTATGATGCATTTTTGGATGTTATCTTGTTAAATTAAATAAATTTAGTTGCATTTTGTGAATGAATTTTGAATTTGAAATGAAATCAAATATTTTAGATAATGCTGTAATCTGACACTGTTTCAGGTTTTAGGCCATATCTGGAGTTCTGGATGTCCGATTGGGCTGTTCTTTATATGGATGGAAAGCTAAGAAGAAGCCCTAAAACTTTCATTTTTTAATAAAAGCCCAGTTCAGGACCTAAGGATCTCAAATTCTGCTTGGAAGATGAAACAGTGGTTCTGACGGAATCTGACATATGGCTACTAATCTAATCACAACTTGAGCTAGAAATGTCCAAATTAGGAGTTCTTTATATGCAAATTGAAGAAAAGATCCAGCCCTACAACTCCTATGTTGACATAAAGATGTAAATCAGCCATTTCGGTGGTCAAAAGTTGCCAACAAAGTGAAACAAATTGTGCTGCGAAAATCAAAAATGTTGGCTGCGTGTGATTGGTAGCAACTTGTCAAATTGGATGGTTTGCAGCTGGTTCATTCACCTATAAATAGGTAGAAGTAGAGAGCATTCAGGCATCCCAAGCATTGAATCATTCATTCATGCATCTTAGATAGTAGTTTAATTTATGCAATTTTTAGTTCTTGTTTGCCTCCTACATGGAAGGCTAGGTTCTCCTCCTACATGGATGGTTCTACCTCCTAATGGATGGATAGTATTTTCATTTTTATGCATTTGTAATTGTATCCTTAAGTTCTCATCCTACATGGACGGTTCTACCTCCTAATGGATGGATAGTATTTTTATTTTCATGCATTTGTAATTATAATCTTGTGTTCATGAATGTGATGATGTTTTTATTCTATGTTTGTGTTTAATTTCATTATGTTCTAATTTTTCATCTTCCTAGGGTGATGGCGTAACTTGATAATAACGGATTGAATTCTAGTCTATTGAAACTAATTTCATTTTTATTTCCTAGATTGAGTTTTAATTATTGCTCTTAATTCTTTTGATTGATTGGCCACCTTTTGAATGAACTCAATATGCATGTTGAGACCGGAAGGAGATACATGTGTGTGGAACCTATAATTGAAACCGTAAATTGCATATGAAATAGGAATATATTCATATGGTTTATGTAGTCTTAATGAGTTCCATAAATCCTAATGCATGATTAGTTGTTGCAATTCACATAGGAATATAGTGAATTGGCAATTAATTATAGAATTACTTGACCTTGGAAGAGGCTAGTAATTAATTTAGGGAAACTCAACTATCAATCAAGGGAGGAAAATTGGATTAGTGTAGATAAATGATTCAATCCGAAGTTGTCAAGTGAAGTCTGATCCCTAGGTCTTTTATTCATCTTCATCTTTACTCCAATTGCATCCATATTTATTTTAAGTATTTTCTGCATACATCTTTATTTAATTGCTTCAAATCCAATTTAACAATTTGCCAAATAGTGTTAGGATTATAAATTTTGGTACTTAGTGAAACAATCCTCGTGGGAACAATACTTACTTATCACTTTATTACTTGTTTACGATAGTGTGCACTTGCGCTAATTGATAAACCATTTCACACGTAACAGCCATGATAGGCTCCAACATTCACAATACTTGCAAATGCTGGTTATGACGGGGCTCTGGTTCTTGGCAATTTGTTAGAGCAAGATGATCATAATTTGGGTTTTGATGCTGCTAAAGGTTCGTGATTCAGTTGTTTAAAAATGTCAAATTACATTGAGCTTTATCAAAATTTTAGTTCAGTTCGTAATTTGGGTTTTTTCTGTAACCCTTTACATAGCATTTAGAAGCACCGGATATTAATACTGTAAGAGCTAAGACAACGGGTTTCCTGTTGGTTTAACAGCATTATTTGGTCTGCTTATTGTCTACTTAGGATCTTATTTTGGTTCTGTTAAATTATATCCTCTTTTTATCTTCTAATATAATTTCTTTTTGTTTAATAAAAAAATTAGGCAGGTTGTTGTGGTTCTTTTTGGGAGAAGTCTTTATTTTTTATTACATTGCCATTCGCCGTCTAATTATTGGACCATTGTAAGATGAAACTATTGTAATTTCTATGCTAAAGCAGGTGACTATGTTGAGATGGTGAAGGCTGGAATAATAGATCCTGTTAAGGTTGTTGGAACAGCCTTGGCAGATGCTGCGAGGTGAAGATCATATCATTGTGTTGCATTTTTTCTGCATGTATATCAATATGTCGCACATTAAATTAGCTTGTGTTGTTGTTCTATTTTGCAGTGTGTCCTTGCTGCTGACAACAACTGAAGCAGCTGTAGTTGATAATCCAAAGGACAAAGACAATATTTGAGTTATTGCGCAATCACTTTCAAGGAAGTTTGAACGAATTCAGAGGACAGAAATTCTACGGTACCAGGTAGAAGACTAAGAAAGTAGGAATTACCTTTGCTGGAAAGTATGGGGTCGTTCCATTTATTTAGCCAAAGTGGTATTAACAATTGCAAGTTGCTTGACATTTCCAACTCTGCAATACATATCCCTTTCTTTCCAATAAATTTAAGTTGTTGGTTAGATCATTCAATAGAGGGAGCTTTGTTTGGTTGTTGATGACCAGTAGAAAATGGTGAATCTTTTATGACATAGATCGAGAATATTATTATGAAAGCACAACGACTTAATTTATGTAGCTAATTCTATCCCAAAAGATGAGGGCTTGGTAGGCTTGGTTTGTTGTGGTTGTAACAACTAGACTCTCAAATCCAACTTGTGCAATTTCTTGAAACACTTAAAAGTGATCACCTTCAACTCAGACTCGAGCGTGTTTATCAATCCGAATATCTTCATGTAAAGTCAAAGCTAACTGGCAACTAAATCTAAAGCTAACGACCAACACCTTCCTTTTTGTAATACAAAGGTCACAAAAATTTTGGAGCAAAATACTTTAACTTCTCTCAAGTTTTAATGGGATTATGCAAACATTGTCTTCGGTTTCTAAACTTCTAAGGATCTTTCTTGAGGCAAGAAAAAGTAAAAAAAAAATGATTATAAAGTGTGAATATAATAATGAAAGCTATTCTATGTATTTTCCTAAAGAAATGTGTTGACATATGATTGATGAAAAAGTTTATTTTTTTTTTATGTATGCGTGTAATGATTTTTTGGCCATTTGAGCTTAATAGGAGCATATATTTCGTAATATAATACTTAAAATATCTTATTCTATTTAATTTAAATTAATAATTATCTTTTGTAATTATTTTATTGATAAATATTTAAATTTGAGTTTAAGTATAACATTTTTTTATATTTTAAGGGAGGTTTTTGTGATTTTGAAATTAAAGGAGAAGTCTATGTACTTTCATCAAAACTCAAGGGTAATTAAAATATTTTTTTCAAAATTTTAAATTAATTTGCTTTCATTCGCACACACATATATGTATAAGTGGTCATAAAAAGGGGAAAATGTAAATTATTTTTTTCAACTTTGGAATAATTAAATTTTCCTTCCTTCAATTTTAGAAATTTGGAAACCATCTTTTTAAATTTTACAAAATTTGAAAATAACATCCATTTTTCACTTAGTTAATCATTTTATCAAATAATGTGATTTTTTAATGAAATTTTTAAATAAAAATAAAAATAATATAAAATATTGGTTTATTTTTTGGATAATAATTCTGCATCTTATATATAATAATTTAATTAAAATTAAAATTTTTATATATAATTTGAATTTTATTATGTAACATAAAAATTATGTATGAAATATAACTGAAAAAATTAACATACTATAATATTTCAATCATTGTTTGAAAATTTTATAAAAAATTATATAATTTGATAGAATAGATAATTAAGTAAGAGGTGGGTATTAATTTTAATTTTTATAAAGTTTAAGGGGGTGATTTTTAAATTTTCAAAATTAATAATTAAAGGGGATAATTTGTGTTTTTTTTCTAAAAGAAAATAAGACACTATGCTAAAATGCTCTATACCAAAGGCTTCATCAAAATTACCAGGAGTCAATGGAGCAGCAATGTTAGAAGGTGTAAGCTGCATTGTTAATAACAGATGAAACAGAACAATACCCTATTAGGATCCAAAAACAAGGAGAATAGGAAAATACCCTTTTGTTCTTGTCCCGAAATACAAGTCAAATTAAGTACATTTTTTTTTTAACTGAAAACATCACATGTTTTTGTACACACATACATGGTCGGTACTAAGAACCTTGCTATCCACTGCTTCATCAAGTCTGCTCAGTCCTGCGAGGATTTTCCATGCAAGAAAAAGAAGAATGAAAAAGCCGTTAGTTTAAGATATGCAGTTAGAATTTGATATCTGAAACCTGATTTATGTTGCATAGATACGGGTACGAGTATGGTAAGGGATTCATTGGTGTGATATTTTTCTAAAAAATTTAGAGCACAAATATAGCAAAATATGTAGTACTAAAGTTAAATATATACTGTTTATATATGTGCTCAAAATTGACATTACAAAAGAAAAATAATATTATAAAACATAATATGAACCATCATTAAATTATGATAGTTGTTATAATTTATGAAGATGCTGCTAAATATAAAAGTTAAAAGCAAACGAAAAACTATCTTTAAATTCTAAGAATGTTAATTTCATAATTTATCTAATGATTATTACTAAAAGAATAATTTTTAATTCCCATTCATCATAAGAATTATATACTCTATGCATATTTTTCAAATATCCAATTTTAATTTTTAAATATGTACTTGGTATGGATATGCCTAAACTTTTGAAATTTTGGTTATTCCAAGGTCTCCATGTTGTTCTGTTAATTTAAACTACACAGGAATAAATTCCCTCTCTATCAGAATATACTATTTGGGAAACATCATAATTAAAAAACCTCGTTTTTCTTTTTGGAGGGTTGTAAAACTAAAGAGACAACTCTTTACGTAACTCATTTTGGAATGAGATAATACATTTTGAGGTTGTAGTACTTTTAACTCTTACTCGTGTATTCTTGGCAGTTGGCAATAAGTTAGAAATGAATCACAAAGGGGGAACAATTTCTAATCTTACCATAATATTAAAAATTTCAATACTATTTCTATTCGCATTTTGACAAGAAGGACAACTATTTTTTGAATATTAGTGGTTACTTGACCATGATATCAAAATATTCTATTTGTCAAGATATAAGCAAGAGTAGTATTGAAAACTCAATGCCACTGCAAGATTGAAAATAATCCCCACAAAGGTATACTTTCCCAGAAAGATATGAAAAGACATTTAGTGAATGAATATATTTGAAATAATCAGTTTTTGTTTAGAAATATAATCATTTTTTCATTACCTAATTATTCCTTTCTTTTTTGATCCATTGAAAATGGTTGAATTTTTCTCATAAAAGATGTAGATAACACAGACGCCGGCTATATTACAGTAACAAAGTTAAGTCTTCAAGAAAACCAGAAAAGCTTTTAAAGCTATTAGACTTAACTCTAATTTGAGTTAAATGTGCTTCACTGTTTTAAATTTTTAAATTGTAGTTTTAGCCATCATGTCATCAAATATAGAAAATCTAGTACTTCTGATGGTTATGTCATTCACCACGCTAGCTGCCATGTCACATACCACATCTTCCTTTTAAGTTGATATCAACTGCCATGTAAGGGATAAAATTGCTATGATTTTGAGTATTGGAAGATTAATTGTAATTTTGTATAACTATTTTACGACCAAAATTTTGTGTAAACCAAATATTTAATACAATAAAAGATAAGAAATTAAGAGAAAGAATTACCGACTAAGTAGCTTGTCTCAGTTTTTAGACAAAGTGGTTGTAGCTTGCCTTAGTTGTCATGATAAAAGCCTCCAACTGCTGCAATTCCACTTGGGCCACCTGCTAACTCATCAGTATCTTGAGACCTCTCGGATTTCTTCCTTGGTGGGAATCGTTGTTCTTCTTGCAGCTCATTCAAACTCTTTGGCGATCTTGCTTTCGCTCTCGTAGAGGAAGTGGAAGAAAGCTTGGTTCCATTTCTGTGCTTAAAAAAGTAGTTCTTCTTTCTCATGATCAGAACTTGCCATTTGCATTTCCAGTTCCGGAGGACCAAACTTCTCTTCCGTTTCTTCTTCAATAAATCAGAATCATATATTGGCCAAACCCCCCACTCTCTTATCTCATTTTCATGTTGCTCTTTGTCCCTACTAGAGTCGAGCCAACAGGTTCGAAATGAAATCTCCAGATTACAATTGGCACTATTGTCGTTGGCTATACTTTCTTTAACCGCCTTCAACATCTTATTAGATGTCCGTGAAGAATAAAATAGTACAACAGTGTTTGAAGTTGGATACCGCTTGCGGTCAATATAATGATCGTAAATTAGATGATCTCTATAATGGATGCAAAAATTAAAAAAGGCATGATTCATTATCGATGGAGAAAAAACTAAGCAGAAAGCGAAACCCAAGGGATGCAAAGATGGATGAAGTTGAATAGTTAATCGATTCCCTGTTGCCCTATATTTGAACCACCTCGGAATGCTACTGCCCGGCAACCAGACGTGAACATCATTACTCCTGCCATGAAACCTTGTATACGACTCTCTCTTTTTTTCCACGGAAACTCTAAGCCTGCTGCAATAGAAGCGATTAGTCAGGTTCGATTTCCAACTTTCATAGTCCGGAAATGCCCGAGGATCAAAGTACCTGAGAAGTTCAATGACACAATCCTTGCATAATGGATGAAATGGATGACCGAGTTGACAACATGCTTGTGGCATTGAAGAGGTGAATGCCGCAGACTTAATTCTATTTATTGCCTCATCCACAATAATTTTGCACCCATTCTCATTTAACTTGGTGCAATTTGAAAAATCAAATAGTTCATCATGATACGGTGTATCATACATATCAACAGATACTTCTGAATCATGAAATTGCCCAAGTAATAATCTCCCGTTCTGGCTATTGAAACAGTTTTGAAAGAGTGGAGCCGCCGTAAAACCAGACACAATTTCCAAGGAAAAGCAGTGATGCGCATCCAATGAACATAGAAAGAGGGGAAGCTCTGGTAAAGACCGAAGCCTCTTACAATAGCTTACATTGAGCCATCTCAACTTGGAGAGAAGCTTGATGCTTCTGGGCAATGTCTCAATACTGGAACCTGGTACAGACAATTCATGTAATGCTGATAAGAGGCCAAGGTTGTCTGGCAGTTCTGATAAATTTGAGCAATAATCCAGCACAAGTATTTTAATATATGGTGAGGTTTCAATTATAGGCGGCAATTTCTGGAGTCTTGGGCATTTGACAGTACGAATGTAAGTGTCCAAACCCATCTGATAGAAGTTATTTGGAAGACTGTCAAGTCTTTCACAACAACTGACGTTCAAGTGATAAAGATTCCTACCTCGTCCAGCTAATGGAGACAGTTCTTCAATTGCAGTGCCATCTAAGTTCAAGTATCCCAATTTCTCCAAAAAAACGGAAAATTCTACAAGTTTTGAACAACCACCAAGATTGACCCATTGGAGAGATTTAGAATGTATGTCACTTCGAATACACCGAAGCTCTTTGCAACCCTCCACATTTAGTGCAAATAGACAATCAAGTGAGAAAATAGACGAAGGAACATGACGTAGACTTTCACATCCTATAAGCTCTATTTCTTGGAGCTTTTCGGCCTTTGATAAATTTGGGAGCTCAGTTAGGTGCTTGCAGTAATTCAAGCATAATGACTTCAGATTATTGAAATCCTAAAATGTAACACGTCTAAATTTAGTACTTCACAATTTCAACATTTTATTAATCGATTCATAGAAACAGTATGAAATATACCTGTTCATTGTCCCAAAGCCTTTCAATGAGACTGTTTCTCAAATCAAGTTCAACAAGCATCTCTGCACGAAATGACATTGGCAAGGCTTTCAATGGAAAACCATCCCACCTGAGATAACGTAATTCATCAAATAGAAATGCAATGTCTTCAGAAATGTGGATGTTGCTCCTCCTGGGTATTTGATCACATCCCACGTAGAATTTTAAAAGTCTTAGGTAGGGCATCCGAGCAAACATATCAGGGCTTATTTCCACTTCATTGATTTCAGAAATGTCTAGTGATATGGTTTCAACAGAATGATCAAAACCCTGTCCACCAAATGTAGCAAGTGATTCAGTATGCAGTTATATAAGAAAGAATAAATCACTAATATTTAACTTTAACCATGTGCACTAATTTACTAATTATTACCTGTTTATGCTTGAAAATGTGGTAAATTTCTTTAGGATCCCAAAGCCGACTCCTTCTGCAAGGGTATCTTATAGATTCTTCATGAACAATTTGCCAGCCCATTACTTGTATCATATCATGCATATTCACTATATCATCATAAGAAATACTTATGAGAGATTTATTTTCAAGACTTCTTAATCTCATTTCAGCAATGAAGTCACAACTATCTAGTAAACATTTAACACGCCGCTTTGGCTCTCCTTTCAAAAAACATGCAATGTCTAAAAATGTGCTTTTCTCATATATGTCTAATCCTTCAAAACTCAAGCTCAACACATGGTGAATTTCTAGATTTGGGACCTTTTTCAAATTTTCCAATATATATTCCCACTCTCTATGACTTTTGGAATAAAGATGCGAACCCAACACCTTTAAAGCTAATGGAAGACCTTTTGCATACTCTACGACCATCCTTGATATTTGTCTAAATTCTTCTATTGGTTGATCTCGTTGAAAGGCTTTCAAGCTGAAAAGATGAAGAGCTTCTACGTCATTCAATGGCTTGACTTCATAGTGTAAAACACCATTTTCATTCATAAGCACTTCTTTATTCCTAGTTGTCACAATAAGTACACTACCGGGTCCAAACCAATCACTCTTTTCAATTAAATCTTCTATTTGTTGTGAATTGCTTACATCATCCAAAACAACGAGAACTTTTCTGCGTCGTAGCCTGTCTAGAGTAAAAGTTGAATATAAACTAGAAGTGTAAACATGCAACTTTTGGTCCCCTAATATTTGAGTCAAAAGTTCTTTCCGCAACTCAACTTTTCCCTGATTTTTCAATTTTTCTTTTGCATTTTCAATGAAGCAGCATCCATCAAAATGACGAGAGCTCTCCTTAAACAAAACTTCTGCAATAGTGGTCTTCCCTACACCACCCATGCCCCAAAGTCTGAGGATGCGCACATTTGTTGATCCATTGCGCAACAATAATTCTATGTTTTCTACCTGTTTTCGAATTCCAACAAGATCACTTGGAATTTGTGGATTGATCATATAATTCAGCTTTTGCAATACATCTTCAACAATACTTTTAACCAGTTCAGACTCCAATCTGCATCAAACCAGAAAAATAAAAATTTAATGCAGTAGGATGAAAACAATATTTAACCACACTCATTATGCTATTAAGACATATTATTACTCATAGTACTTGATATCATTCTTTCTACTTAATAAAATGGTGGATTTTAGAAATACATAATCAAGAAATATAGCATGATTACCCATGCACCATCTTTGGCATCTCTTCGTAAAATTTGATAAAACAGTACCATTCAACCCGAAGCGTACATATTCTGAGGACCAGGTGTGTAAAAATTACATGCATGTAAATTGAAGTTGTATGACCGGTTGACGTCAATCCAACTTCCGTATAAGTTTATATACGATGACATTTTACAAAATTTGCGGTTGGATTTGAAATATTAATAGCAAAAATAAAAAACTATAAAGTGTTTGACAATATATTAAATGTGAAAATTTGCTTCCATGTGACAGAGTAAGTATAGAACTTAGATGATCTACATTTTAAGAAGACAATCAATTTGATTAGCAAAATCAATAACAATTACCTATTAATACATTAAATGTGAAAATTTGCTCCCATGTGACAGAGTAAATATAAAACTTATGTAAATTATCTATTTTTCAGAAAACAAATAATTTGATTAGCAAAATCAATAACAATTACCTATTGGACGAAGTCCATCCTGCTATACTGCCAGCTTCTTTCAAAGTTGTCCTCCACTTTTGTACTTTCAACTGATTGTGCATTTCATGCTTAGCAAATGCATCTTCATACAGGCCACTTTGATTCCGAACATGTGTCGGATCTATGTGATGAAAAATAGGTATTACAGTTTTCTTGCATTCCATAATTTTTACAAGTTCATCCAAGCACCATCGTGAAGTGGCATACTTTTCCGAAAATATGACAATGCAAATCTTGGATCTCTCAATTGCATTGAGAAGTGTAGATGATATCTCATCTCCTCTTCCAATTTGTTCATCATCAATGAAGGTAAGAATATTCTTTTCATGTAAAGCGGCATGTAGATGACTTGTGAAGTTGAGTCGTGTGTCTTCCCCCCGAAAGCTGAGGAATACATCATATTGCTCTTGATCCGAAGGATAAGAGGGAGGAGATGATGAATACGATTCCATCGCCAGTGGAATAAATAGAAAGATCAGGCAACTTCAGTTGTAAAAGATCTCAAATTGAATGAATTGAAGCCTGAATTCAAGCAAAATGTAACCATAAAAAGATAGACCAGTTATAATTTGTAACAAATCAAATTGTAAATTTGATTATTTTGCAGCTTCAAACGACTCATCAATTGACAGTTGTGGTTAAAACAGAGAATGATATAACAAATTAGCAAAATGAGAGAAATTGAGAGGAAATACTGTATAATACCAATCTATATTGCTTAAAACTATAGAAGGATGGTTTTGGAGATTGAATCAAACTTCATCAAACTCACAATTACAGCAGTTCGTCACAATTACTGCAGTTCGGGACATACATTAATGGTTGTCAAATTGAAAATTCAAATGGCTCTGATATTTCGTGTAGCTACAATGAGAATTATGAAGAACTCATTCTTATGAGAACAAGCAGGGATTTAAATTGCGGTTGCAGTCACGATCGCGGTCGCATCATGATGCGGACAAATGCGGAAAAATAAGGCCATAACGGTCTAAAATTGCGAAAAATTGCGGATGCGGTCTCTCCCAAAAATGCAATATTGCGGGCAATATTGCGGTCGCGAACCGTTTTTTAAATCCTAGAGAACAAGCTCTCATACAAACATAACCCGCTTCTTACGCTGGTTAAAGAGATGAGATGACAATAAGATGAATATCTATGTCAAAGTGAATGGCACGAAGTACACTACTGCCAAATTCCAATCACACTATCTAGTACTATAGATAGGATACAACTCATGAGAGCACTTTTCTTTAAGTAAAAGTAGTATGTTAGAAAATGTCTATGCGTAAAGAATTAATTATTTCTTGAAAAGAAGTAAAAAGATATTGCCTTTGACTTGAAGGCTTGGAGTGGTTTTGACTTTTTTCCCAATCTTTTTTATCATCATAATTTCATATATGATCAATATTATTTTGATGAAATTGGTTGTTATTCTGTTTGCTTTAATCATGTTGTTATTAGGTTAAAAATAGGTAGGTATAAAATTTTCATTTATTGTGAAACCTAAATTTTTTTATGTAAAGTAAATTAGATCTATGCAAAATTTTATATTTAAAATTTTAATATGACAAAAAAATAACCACATAAAAGCGGAGGATATTTAAATCCTGTTTTCATAAAGTACGCCACATTCATTATTCTGGAAAAAAAAGTTAACTTGTCATTTAGTTTTAGTGCAATAGCTATTGCAAATATTCTAGTTGAATAATGTTTTTACATGTTTTTTTTATATAAATTTAATATTTTTATACAAATTTTTTTTGTACATTTGTAAATTTTAATAAAATATTATTATTTTGTATTGATTTTTCTTGCAACAAATACACAAAAAACTGTAATTTCGTTACTCAAAGTTGCAACAAAGTTTTTTTTTTGAAAATATGCAATTTTATATTAGAAGTTATAGCTTTTTTATCAAAAACTTACAAAAAAATTTTCTATAAAATTTAATAATTCCTATTTTTATATTCTATTTTTTTTTGTCCCATACGAAAGTAAAACTTTTAAGTTTTCATAATCTTTAGGACAAAATTAAGAATGTTTTAAAATAATTTGTAAATTACGACCATGCATATATATAGGGGATTTTATTCTGTGTCTCTTAAATATAAAAATAGTAATTTTTTGCCATGAAAATTATGATTTCATAATTAGTCTCCTTTTGTGTTTAAAACCAAATAGATGTTTGCTATGATGCTACAAGAATTTCAAAATTCGGGGTGATATGGCAAATTCTGAAATCTTTTGATTAAAATTATTTAATTGTAACTATTTATTTTTTAACAAATTTGATTAAACTATTTCAATCTAATGATTTTTGAGATCACCCCATCACCCCGAATTTTGAAACTTTTGAGTTACATAGATTTCACCAACCAAACAACAAAGCATACTTTCATTTCCTTGAAATGAAAAATAGAAAATTCTATTAATCAAGAGGAAAAGAAAATATTAAAAAAATAATATTAGAAGTTTTGAACATGTTTTGCCAATCAAAATCATAATATGGTATTAAAAGGAAACAAAATCATAGTTACAATAATCTAAATTAAAAATTTTCAATAATTGCAAGAGATTTGAGAGTAAGCTCTATCCAAATTTAAGAGAGAAAAGTCCACAAAATATGTGGAAATTAAAATATCAAATGGAAAAAAATATATTGATGTTAATAGAGGATGCTTTGTGACTTTTAAGTCGATTTTTTTTTTAATATGTAATGCTTTTATGTTTCGTGTTAATACATTACTATTATGTTTTCATCTTAGTCTTAGTCTTTTGTTTAATTAATAATTAAAAATATATAATGGATGCTTTATACTTGTAAAGAACTTTTACAGTAGTCAAAAGTTAAGTTTGTGAATTAAAATTGTAAATATATATACAGAGTGAGAATTGGATTCTTCATCACCATAGTAAATAGAGTAAAGCCTTTACAAAAAAAATAGAAGTAATTAATTCTGACACATTCGCTAAAAAAAAATTCTTTTGTAAGAAAAATAAATAAACTAAACACATAAGTATAAATACGTTATGGGCGAATGATGGAGATTGAATCCGCCCATGGTGGATTCACAATTCACTTGGTTACACCTGCCCCGATCATTATTCTTCACGAGAATAAAATTGAAGTTTCGCCATTTTTTAACCATAAATACGTCGCGAGAGAGAAATACAGAGAGACTCATTTGTTCTGTTTCCTATCCCTAATTTTTTTTTCTTTTTAAAAAAGGTAACTACTTTTGTGACGAAAATAGAACTCTTATCATATAAAACAATTAAAGTGACCGCCGGTCTTCATCCTGTGACAATATGTTTTGGTCACAAAACATATCCTATGTATTTTCTCACTGATTTATTTATTTTTAAATTTATAAAACATATCAACCTATAAAATATTCTTATCACCAAATGCTACCTCTCTAGTAAATATGGGAGTTGTTACTGGAACTTGTTGAGTACAATAGTTCAGTGACAACAATACAATTTTCATTATTACAGAATTATAATTCTATGTTAGTCAACAGGGTCATAAGTTAAAGCAACATCTATATAAATGCAGTGTTATTTTTGAAATTATTAGAATAAATAAGATGATGATTTTAAAATAAATTGACATCTCTAATTAAACATTAGCATTTTTAAAGATAAATGGAAACTTAAGATGATGGTTAAATTAGGAAACGCCATTCAAAAGGCATTTAAAATGTCACATGGAAAGAAGATAACATTTATATGTTGGTTTTGTTATTAACCGATGTGTAAAAGCATTTATAAAATTTCCTTGGGTAATACAATTGACACTTAATTATAATGATATTGGTTTTAATTTAATAACTGACATCTATATTTTAGTTTATTGACTATATGTATTTCACGTTTACTCTCTATTTAAAAACATCTCGCTAACCTCTTAACCTCCATTACCTAATACCTTTAAAGATGTTATAGAATATGATTATTGCTGCTTTATCTATTATAATTTCTAAACGTGCTAGGTGAGACAGGGGGAGCTATTTTCCTCCCCATTAAATATAGATTGGCATTGGTAATAATGGCAAATGGATTGCCTAAATTCATGATCTACCATTATCAAGATTTAATGGAAGTTGCTACTGGTTTTTGCATGATGGCTTCAAGAACTACCACCAAATTTAGTAATGATAGTGAAAAACCAAAGTCCTCTTTTTTTTATATATATCTTATGTAATATTATTATAAATTTGTATTTGTTGATATAACAATATATAGAGTGAATAAAATTATAGAATAAAATTTTCTTATATCAATGTCTTTTTTCCTATATTTTGGTATATTCACATTCAATGTTTTGATATTAGTAGTGTTGTAAGAAAAATATGCCAAAAAAACATATAACTTATCATAAATTTATAATATTTAATAAAATTGAATAAACATTATTAATCAATTTTGAAAGTAATATTATTTTTTCTTCAAACTTAAAAAAATTAATATTTTTTAAAATAGAGTAAACCTCTCATTCCGTTTTTATAACTTTCAAACTTTCTCAAACTTGATCCATCTCTTTGATAGTTCATAGAATGGTCAATTTATTTTCCAACAGTCAAAGTAATTTTATAAAACTTAATGCAATATTTAAGTTCATTAAAAATGTATGGGAAAAAGGATGTTAGTTTTTTACAAATAATTGACATTATTATATGTAGCATATCACATCAATTTCATATAACTATCATCCAAAAGGTATTCAAAATTGAGATACTAAATGTTTGTACATTGGTTATTGTTAAATAATCAATGTCCATTGTTGTTCTCTTGCATATAAATTTTCACTTTTGCTTTATGCGTTATCTAAGTTCTTTACTAATATAGTTTCTTTTTCATTTTATTTCTTATTTACCTTTTATTTTACTCTATATTTTATTTATGTTTTCACTCCCTTTGTTTATGTTGAGATATAAGTCGCTATTCTTATTTTGTCATCCTCTCTTATGTACAAATAAACAAAGATAACACAATTTCTTTTTTATATTTCTAAGAGGTTTTAGTAATATTGGCCATAATGTGGTTGCCATGGATATCACAGTTGCTTCAAGGATATCATGCAGATAATTACCATCACTTTCTCATGGCAATTGGAACAATTATTGCAACATGAATAGGAATTAATGTTGTAAATAATCTCAGTAAAATGATTTAGATGGGATTCATGTTTGGATTTGATATCATCATAACCTAGTCTATCAATTAACAAAACCTTCTAATAATCAATTTTCCTTAAAGTTGATGTTAGAAAAATGTCAAAATGAAGAAGTTGTAAAAGATGTTTGGAAGTTGTAGAAAAAATGGACATCTAAACAATATGAGTTATTTATTAAAATCAAAATTGTTTGTAAAAATTAGATTCTAATACCAAAGTGGTTTTTTTAATCAAAATTGATGTCTAAATCTAACATAACAGCTAGCTAACATATGATAAATATTTACTAATACAAATGATGACATTTACAAGGTATATTTGTATTAGGAGATGAAAATATGAATCATAAATACTAAGCTTTTATGAAGTAACATGTATTAGGAAACCACCAAAAATTATGATGTTTTAAGGTATATCAACAATTAAGCTTGATAAAGTAAAACATATGTAATATGTCTATTTTGGTTACTAACCTACATATAAATCTATGCATGATGTCTATAAATTTCATTCCCACACTCCATTTGAAATATCTAGGCAATGCCTTATCAATGATATGCAAACTAATGAGAAATTGTAGTGAAAAGAAGTAATATGAACATTCTTACATCAGAAAGTTTGACCTTTTGAGTTTATTACAAGACTGGCTATAATGCTTCTTCTTACTATAATTATCATTAGTTTGTAACCATCGATTCCATCTCAAGAAGCATAATTAGGGAGAAAACATAAAAATAAGTTGGAAAGTGATGATAAATTATTGTAAAAAGAAGCAACATTTTCATTCTCACATTGGTATAGGAGTTCAATGCATGAATGATGATGTTACCTTTTCTCATTATAATTTGTACGATAATACTTTAAGTAAAAATTTATAATTTATAGTTTCTCATTTATTAGATTATTTAGTTGTTTCTCATTACTAATAAAACTTTGTTCATTGTAAATTATAGCTTCTCATTTATTATATTGTTCAATTTGTTATTACTTGTATATGTTTAATTGTATAACAAATATGTTATCATGCAAAAAAATTTTAATGTTGCCAACTTATAAAATTATAAAATTTTTCTTGATAAAATCATGGAAAAACAAAATTTTATGGTTTATAATGTTAATTTTTATATGATAACCAAAGTTTAAAATTCTCTAGTTGAATGTTAGTTTTTAATTAATAACCAAGGTCTAAACTTTAAATAGTGAAAAACAAAAAGGCATGGGATAAAAATAAAAAGAGAAAAGTCATGGTGCTATTTGCAAATTTTATCACAAAGTCAAAAGTGATTCTCTTTCAAACGAAATATGCTTTCTTTCCAATCTTAAGGCAATTCTCTTCAATTTTGTATTTGCACTTATTAATTATTTTGTAGGATTGAAGTTTTATTAGCATGTGACTGAGTATTTAATGTTTAGCACTCACTGGAGAAGCACATAATATAAATATTCATTTTATATTTTTTGTTTGCTCTTGCAATTTAATTTTTGGTTTCATAATTGACTATATTTTGTTGCCTTTTACTTTGATGTAACTTTTAAAGATTTGTATATTTAATAAACTTAATTTTTCACATGAAATTTTAATGAATATTGCTCACATTTATAAGTATTGGATTCAAGAGTACTTTTCTTTGTGAGTGCTAAACTCATAAATTGAGTAACAAATACTTATAGCAAAACATTCATCTTTGAATGATGTAAACCTTCACCATTTTTAAACTTTTTTTTAACTTTAAAGACATTGAAATCAAGATGAAAATATTAGTTTGGTAGGATGTGGAAAATATAGGGAATAGGGATATTCACAATAACTTAGAAGGTATTTTTTTTACCATGATAAATGTTTTGTTTGTAATTGTTGCAATATTGAAATTTTTACGTACTTACTTTGTTCCCTTATAGTTTGAAAATGCTCTAGACATATGTCATTTAGCACTATAAATCATTAGGTATTCCCTAATTCCATATATCAAAGTTGCATTATAATATTAGAATATTGTTTTTTTGGTGGTTTTGGATGTATTTCAAGTTAAAGGTAGTGTAGTAGGAAGTGATCTGAGATGCTGTATAGAATGGAGAAGGTGTAGGAAAAGTTTTTTTTTATTTTTGTGGGGGATTAATATAATGTTAGTTATGTAAATCATTGATGTGGTATCTAAAATATTTCATATTAGTTATTAAAATAAGCTAACATTAAATTTTAATTTTTAATGATAGTTACTTCAAAAAATTGAAGTATTTAAATGTGACTAATTATCAAGTTTTATGTCCTTCAAGAAATTATGATAGTTTACTTGTTATGGGAATTGGCATAATATTTGTAAACCACAATAATTATGTAACTAACATCATAATATATTGACAATGATGTTTGATAGAATAACAATCTGAAATTGGCATCGAATCCTTTAAATAGCCAACACAAATAGTTTTTTTTAGTAGTGTTCATTACTAAAAGTAGTCATTTGGCAGCAAATTTTTTGCTTGTCACTGAAAATTAAGTTTTTTTGTAGTGATTATTCCCTTCAATAATATGAAGAATATAAATCATTTTTAGAATGTACCTCAGTATGAATCTTTTCTTTCAAATACACAATGATTTACATGTTGTCCATTTAGGCCACTTTTATTATGATATATCCATTTACAAATACCAAATTACTTACGAATCATGTCAAAATAAAATGTACTATTAACCTTTTGTTTTTGTCAATAGACAAAAGTTTAAATTTCAAATATGACTTTTATTGAAAAAATTATTTAATATTCTAGTCTTCGCAATAATTGTTTGACTCAAATTAACACTTATGCTCTCCTCTCACTCCATATCTTCCCTCTTCATATAAAATTCTAATTCTCTAAACTTTTATGGCAGTAACTAGAGTGATCGCAGGAGCCCTGATCCTCTAATACATATAATGCAGAAATGGATAAAAAAACATTGACAAACATTAATAACTGTGGTGGCAATGAGTAATAAGCTTTATTGTTTTGAAGACTAGTGACTGCGAGACAATTTACACTACCTCTTTTAAGAATTAATATAATTACATTAATATTTCTTTTATCTTTAAAAATATACACTAACATCCCTTCTTATACATATATATGTTTTATTTTAAATATACACTCACCTCTCTGCTTGCCAAAAAATAAGGGAGTTGAGTATATATATTTAAAAATAAACGAGATACAAGTGTAATTAGATGAAATCTTGTAGAAGTAAATGTAATTTTTTTCAAAAACATAATATCGATCAGCCTGAAATGAATAAAATAAGAGTGGATATTAGCAATAAGTAGTAATTACTCCGAAATGAGAAAAAAAGAAGACTGACCTTTCGTTGTCCGAAGCCCTTGAAAATATGGAACTAGTTTTGCCAGTAAGAGATGAGAGCAAACTGTTCTTCAACGTCGGCTGAGGAATTGTTGAACAGCTGAAAAATTGCGAAGCCTTCTGGGAATAAATGTACGATGGGGCACAACTTCTCAAAAAGCATAGATGGGGAACATGTTGAAGGAAATGACAAAAATCCCGTGTAAGGTTGGATACATCCGGGTTCCTGCATGGAAATAACATGGAAATATTTTAAAGGAAACGCATTATTTTTTCATAAAAAGACGTTAATGGAGTTTGCTTTTTGTATGTAAAGTTATGTATCTAAACGGGTCTTGTTAGCATATATTGTTTTTCTTAATTTTTGTAACGTTGGTGTATTTGAGGTAAATACAAATTATTTTACCATCTACAGGGTGACTCTGCCAAATATTGAATTTATTTATGTAAAGTTATGCATCTGTGTGTGTAAAGGGTCTCTCTCGCTCTCGTTCTAAGATATATACTCCGTATTTCTCTCTTACAAATTATTGGCTTGACCCGAATGCATTATTTCCCCCACACTGCTCATTATTCCAATGGAATTTGTCTCCTTCATTTACTTAATTTCCAATTCCAAACCATGAATGCTAACAAAGAAACTACATTATGTGAGGAATAAAATTGATATAAAAGATATATATGAGAGACAAATTTGATGAAGTCCAATTAATGAGGGATCAAATGAGATTTTAATTCAAAAAATATAATAATACTATAAAACTTTTTAGCATCAATTAAGATTGTATGTATTTTTTTATACTTTATTATTATAAAATTAATGTCTTGTTTGTGTATTTTTATTTATGAAGTTAACCAATTGAAGGTTGTACTCATGGCTAAAAGATGAATTAGCTATGGAAAATTATCTATGCCATAAAACCATTTTTCTATAATAAGTTTTTTGTCACATTCACTTGTATCACAAATTTATACAATAACTATGCCCATGGCTAGATAGTATAACCATAAAAATTTTAATCTTGTGCTACAAGTAATAATTTGTTGTAGTGTGCATACATTTTTTAATATGTTTCAAATAAAAAAATTATTTACAAATGAATTAAAATTATTATCCTTTACATAGTTTTCAAACAATAGAATTTATTTATAAATAAATTAGAATAATTTTCATCAAAACGAAACGGAATCAATTATAGAGAAATTTGATTTCAAACCAACTCAAAATAATTGACCGAAAATGAGATATATGGACCCTGCTAGCTCTCGATGGTGGGCCTGTAGGTATATGACATCAAAATGAAACTCCAATAAATGGACGTATATGCGTGAATCAATTTTTACAGAAATAATTTTAATTCATTTTTAGAGAAAGGTCAGATTTAATCCTCAAATTCTCAAATAGATAGGTCTAATCTTCACTAAATCCAGGATGAGAGATACTTTAATAGATATTTCATACCTAATGGAGCCTGAAGTACATCTGAAAATATGCCACCAGTTTTGCAGGTCAGAGATCAGAGCAAGCTCATCTGCAACCGTAACTGAGAAAACTTAGAACTCTGAAAATTTGCAATGACTCGTTGGGTTTAAAATGTATATGATTGAACGCAACTTCTTGGTTGTTTACCAAAAGGCTCAAAGCATGGAGAATATATTGAAGGAAAGAAAAAGAATAAAATATAGTTTTCCTCTTGACTGGAGCTCGTCCATGGTTTCATTTTCATTTTGGGATGGCTCAAATATATTCTTTATGCTTCCCTTTTTGTCCTTTTTATCTTAACATTTGAGTCTTTATCATTTTATTAAATATGGTTGCGTGAGTATGTCATACTATCTTTTATGTGTGAGTCTGACGTTGGAAATTTTGTCTGATCTAATAATGTCAAGTAATTAATTGTGAAAAATGTTTAGGTAGAAACTACTTTGATCCTACGCAACATATTAAAAAAAAAGAATTAGTTTGATTTATATAAGAAGTAAATTTTTATAGACAGTTAAATTATTTAGGAAATGATTTTTTTATAAATTTCTTATAAAATATTCAAAGTTATTAAATTGATAATAAAGAATTAATATATTTGAAGAATTAATTTTTTATATTTTATTTAATACAACTTCGAACTTCTCAAAAATTATTATTAAAATGACTACTACACACCTCAAATCTATAATACCAAAAAAAAATCAATGAATTGCATTTAAGATGAAATTTTTACGTGTGTAATTTCATATCTTAAATTTATTATAAAAATAAAAATTAGAATCAAAATTAAAAAAATTAGAAATATCAATTCCCTTTCATTGAAGCCATGTGTCGATCTTTTCTCTTTTTCTATCATATATTTTTTCTTTGAACTAATAATTTTTTATAATTTACTTAAAATTAAGATGGTTTGTATGTGTGTGTGTCTCCCTCTCTATATGTAAGGATAAAGGGAAGAATTATTGTTAGTTAAATAAAAGTAGTTTTATATTTTTCATAAATGATATAGGAAGCTTTTTTTATTGAAGAATGTAAATAAGGAACTTCTTATATTTTTTTTGCAAAAAAGTAAAACTTAACAAAATTTTACTTCATTTTAATTTTAATAGTTAGTAACTAATTAAATAATTCATCTTTTCCTTACTTATATAAATTTCTTTTAACCAAACGACCTTTGAAATTTCTTCTAAACTTGAGGTCAAAATAAGTCGCTCCAAATATGGGTAATTTCATGGTAACCGTAGGGTTGTTTAGATGATTTTCTTTTGCGCTGATACACTAATCCTTACTTATAAAACAATAGGCATGCCCATTATCTCTCGGCACACACGCAAACGAAAAAAGAGTATATGTAAGAAGAACATGAATCAGCACATTAACCTATATGGAGAAATAGCATTCTATGATTCGTTAATTACAACTTCCAGGGAGTTTCATAAGGGACAATATTAAATTATGTGATAGAAAAATACTTCACTTCCTCTGAATGCTTTCCTTTTAAATACTCGCAACAAGCAAGCGGACAAAAAGATATAAATCATTGTATTAAAAAGATTAAAGGGATTTTAATTCATTAATACCGTGAGAGTAGTAGGGGAATGAATTAAAATAAAGAAAGTAATAAAATAAACTATTATTATTTTTGAACTATTTAATTCACTTAAGAGCTGGTATTATATAATTTGTGATTCTCTTTCTTATTATTTAATTCATGAGTCAGGGAATAGGATCGCACTATATAATTAATTTGCAGAAACAATTCAATTTAATGCAATCAACTCATCAATTCCTGTAAAATTATCCTTATTTAAAAACGCATGTTCAAGAAGAACCTGCAATAATTCTACAGAAAAATTGTTTAAAAATAATTTTCTTCTAAACTTGAACTAGTCAATATAATCGTTTTTTTTTGTAAGGTGGTTTCGACATATTTTCTATGCTGCTTCTTTTTTTTTTTCATTTTAGCATTTTCTTTATAATTATAAGGTGTCCTTTGTGGTTGGGTATAATAACACGTGGGAAGTTGCCTCGTGGCCAAAGTCAAAATTGTTTATGTATTAAGTCTCCGTTACTTGTTTGTTTCCCAACGTAGGAAAACATTTTCGTGAAATTTTTTTTCATTCATTTGTAATTATAGTTATAAGAACTTAAGATTATAAAAAATATTTTATTTATTAAATATTATAAATTGTTTGCCTCTGTTATTGTTAATCACTCTAAGTGGTATAGAATCCTTTATCTTTGGGTTAGCGGTAAAATATTGAGGGGATTGAAAAATAATTTATTAATGATTTTTATAACAATCTCTTAATTTTGAGGGGGTTAATTATGAATTTTCTCTAAAAAGTAATTTTCCAAACGTTGGAGCCGGCGGCAAAGGAAAGGGAGCTTCGTCCCTCTTTACCTTCCACATGTAAATAAGATTTTCTTACAAATATCTTTCGAGAAAATAAATAAAATTTAAGAGTCCATTTGTTTCAATGCAAAATAAAATTTTACAGAAAATACATTTTGAAAATAATGCATTCCCAGAAAATGAATTTATATTTTATGGCACCTAAACCCTAAAAAAATATTTTTTTCTTATTTGGTGCATAAAGGTAAGCTATTTTCTTATTGTTTACATGCAAAATTTATCCTTAAGATTAAATAGCACAATAATCATTTTTCCATTGGATATGTTTTCAAGATAGGAAATCAACAAATTTTTAATAGTACAATCAAAATTTCAGTGCATTTTGTAGTAAAAATAACATGAAAAATTAATTCATAGTTATTTAATTTTGATTAAAATTTATAATCACACATTTTAATTCTCTTAATTACCCAAACACCTCTTTAACATAATTTTTGACATCATTGGATATCAACATCCATAAGAATGAAATGAAACAAAAGAATAAAGAGATACAAGACGAAGTAAGCAAGTGGGAGAGATAAGGATTGATAGAAAGCTAAGGAATGGAGGGGGAGAGAGAGAAGAAAAAGAAAAAGATGTGGGAGAGATAGAAGGAAAAGAATAATAGAAAACTAGACAAGAGAGAATTGAAATGTAGTGGTATAAAAATGATAGGAGAGAGAGAAGTAGAGAAATGGAATGAGAGTAGAAATGGGAAGCGAGAAAGGAGAGAGAGAGCAGTAGAGGGAAAGAAGGGATGTAGAGTGCAGAAAAGTAAGAGATTTTGCAATATATTATGATTTAAAAAACTGATTTCTCCATCAGAAAAGATTCCTCTTTTTCCTAAATGAAATGTCATTTTTTGCTGATCAGAATTACTCCTTATTAACTAACTTTCTTGGTGGGAGTGCAGAAAATTAAGAGATTATGTAATATAATATGATTTGAAAAAATGATTTCTTTCCATTTAAGGGGGTATCCCTTTTTCCTGAATACAATATCATTTTCTACTAATTAGAATTACTCTCTATTAACTAACTTTCTTGATGGGAGTGCAGAAAAGTAAGAGATTATGTAATATTATATCATTTGCAAAAAATGATTTCCTTCCATTGAAATGGATATCCCATTTTCCTAAATACAATATCATCTTCTACTAATTAGAATTACTCTATTAAATTTCTCGTTGGCTCCAAAAATAAAGAATTGAGAATTCTTTTTAAATAATTCCCCTCAAACAGAGAGTCCTAATTGTCAGCAACGTTTAATACTCACTTTTTAATTCTTTTTTGACAGGGAAAAAATTAAAAAAAATCTATTTTTGATTTTAAAACAACAAATAATAATATATAAATAAATCCTTTAATGCAATAGATAAAGTTGAATAAAAAATATTATGTCATATTACTTGAATTTTTCATGGTCAAGGGTTGTTTAAGATACAAAACAAATAATCATTTTTATTATAATAATCTTTTTTATACTACTTAAAGGGTCATTTAAAATAATAGATTGATGTTTTCTTAATTTAATGTATAAATTTGAATCATTAAAGTATAGAATTGCTAATCAACATTTGTTGTTTGATACAAGTAATGTCAATTATGAACCAACCTATATATAAGTGTAATTATATACTGGACGATTCTATGTTGGTTTTACAATTGATGTGAAAAAGATACAATAATGTTGGTTTTTATATGTATAAAAATAATTGTTATTTCTTCATTTGGAAGCCTTTTTTAAGAAGTATATTGCAATATTAAATATCAGTTATTTATTAAACAACTAATGTTAAATATACATATTTAACTTTGATTTTTTTAAATAACTGACATTGTATGTTATACCCACCCTTTCACACTAGCCCTTGCTTGCAATTCCTTCTTGCATGGTCCCCTTTGACACCAATCTTGTATCCCAGTTCCTCCTTACTTAGTCCCCTTTAACCCTTAACATCTCCAATGATGCTACAGAATTTCAATTTCAACAATTTAAAAAAGTATAATAGAAGAATAAAAATAGTAAAAGTTTATATTCAATATCCATTGGTCAATATATAAGGTAGACACTTGGGAGAAAAGCATACTTGAATCCAATATTTGTAAAAATAACAAACATTTATTAAATTTTAATGTATAATATTTCACATTTCATATTAATAAATAGTAGATAATACTAGCAAATACTAAAAAAGATAAACAAAATCAATTTTTTTATTCATGTAAACCTGTAAAAGTTGTATCAAAATAAAAAGCAACAAAACATATTCGATTATAGAATTAGGAACTAAGTTGTGTGAACAAACAAATGCACAAAAAAATAAAAAAAATCCTTAATTTTATATTGTGCACTTTTTCAATGAGTGTACAACCTCACAAATTTAGTGACGGCTAATAGATCTTCATTTTTGCAAAACAATTAATGAGTATAAATATAAAATTTAAAACAATCATCTTAATCTATATTAAATGAAAAGAGTTTAATGGCAGACAACTTTCTTTTTTAAAAGAATAAAGTTGTTGAATGAAGGAAGTTTGGTTGAGGATCACTTCCTCTTTTTAAAAAATGAAGCTATTTTCTTCCATTATTATGTTTTCACATATTATTTTTTTAATCATATGGTGTAAAAGTAATATGTCATTCCTTCATTTATATACAAAGAAATAAAATCATCCTAAAATTATATCATCCAACAAAACAAATTTAGCCTATTTTTCTTCTAAACGTGAACTAGTCAATAAAATCGTTGTTTAATATAAAGTGGTTTTGGTATATTTTCAGAGGTAATAGTGTTTGCTTTGCCCATTTTTTTTTAATTTTAATCATGTTCTTTATGATTATATGCTGTCATTTGTAATTGGGTGATGGATATAATAACTTGTGGGAATTTTCCTATGGCTAAACCCAAGTATATTTGGCAATTGTTTAGCAATCAAGAAAAATATTGTAAGTACCAAAAATAAAATTTAAAATTGAGTTTTGAATCTTTTATATTCATTAAATTGAGTTTTATAAATTTCTTTAGTTATTTATATTTAATGATAATTCTTAATTTTGTTTGAAATTCAATTTTAAATATTATTTTTTATGCATATATAACATTATTGAGATATTAATATCTACTGCTTTTAATTACACATGACAAGGGAAAGAAAGGATCTTCTTCCCTTGAAGGTAATAAATGAGCTTTTAATTCTTTTTCTAACAAGTATAATCATATATATATGATGACAAATAAAATGCATAAAAAAATCTTTAAAGCTATAAATATAAATGAATAAAAAATATTATGTAATATTATGAGAATTTTTTATGTTCTAGAGTTTTTCAAGATAGTGCCCATTTTCTCTCTGTTTCTATGGGTTGAAATTATTTTCTATTACTATATATGCTCATTGTCTAATTGCACAAAATCAAATTCTGCTAATTATTAACATAAATGTGCAAAAGTAATGCCAATGCCGCCCCCAACGAATTTAATTTCTTCATTAAGCACACGATAAAAAAATAGGATAACTCTACAGGAGCTTAATCTCTTAAAAAATTAAGTATTTTTAACGTTAAATTATTTTTAATATATTAAATTTTATATTTTTATTTTTATTTATTTACCTGAAAATTTAAGGAAAATAATCGAATGATCAAATAAGTAGATGCCAATTGTTGGTTCATGTTGATAGTATTTTTCAAAAGATTGTGCTGTCATTTCAAAATGACTTATTTATCAATTAAACATAGAGACTCTGTCTTCGTGATTGGTTCAAATGAAAAAAAAATTAACCTTTTGTTTCTTTTATGGAAAAATTTATTTCCATGGAATAGTTATAATAATTTATTTGCATTTATAGTTATAAAATATTAGAATAATAAATGATGTTCTGTTTATTTAATATTAAATGTATGAGGTGCCGTAAAAAATGATATCCCCTATTTTACGGAGAAAGTTGTTGTTGATTGTCAAGTGCTAAAGGCTTTCTTTATTATTCAAAGTTCTATCCTTAATTTTCACATATGTGGATCTAGTGATTTAACAATTCTTACCATTAATTAAAAGAGGGAGAAAATTATTTTCCTAACTTCTATAATATCATATACTATTTTTTTAACAATAAAGTATACAAGTGGCATAACATTATTTTATTTACAAAATGGTGAATATTTTTTCTCAAAAAATATTCCGTCAAAGCAAAGCGAGCTTGATTCCTATCGTTTTTCGTTTCACCATATAGTGTAGAGCACGTTATTTTGAAGCTGACATATTCTTGCTAGAATTTTAGTATTTAATATTATTTTAAGAGTTTTATTTTTTTTATGTTATAGGTTTGAATCCTCAATTTTTAAGTATGTATGCAAAATAAATTATCACTCTTACAATTAAGGAAAAAAAGGAAAGAAAAAGAAGTTGAAATCTTCTTTGCAACAATGATAAAGAAAGCCTTTAGCACTTGACGAAATTTTGCAAGAATTTTTTTATCAACACAGTTAAACTGAAGCACCAGAGTCATCTCGCAAGCGTCATATAAGTATGGAAGTAACCATTATAATATCTTTAAGATTTTAAAATTTACGGTGATGTGATAAATTTTGAAAGTATTAAATTAAAATTATTTAATTATAATTATTTATTTTTTAATGAATATGATCAAAAAATTTTAATCTAATAGCCAACACCTAAAGTGGTGTACCTCAAGGACTTTATTCTTCTCACATTTTAGGTTCGAACTCTCATACATATGTGTTAAATAATTATCACTCATATAATTATTAAAAAATAATTTTAATCTAATAATATCTAAAATCACCACATCATTTCAGATTTTAAAATTCTTGAGATATTGTAAAATTCACCGCATATGCAATTTGCAATTTTAAAACTGCCCTGCGAGCTTCAATGAAATTTCTCCTTTGTATTTAATTACTAATTAGTCTTATCAATCTCAATTTAATACCGAGGAGTAAGTAGACAATGTATAACTATTTTATGTGTTGGACTTTGATCTAAATTTAAAAGCCACATCAAAGTATTATATTAATATCATTACATAATAGTCTAGTTTGTGATTTATTTTCTTTCAAAATGACGTCCATCTTCTTCGAAAGACCATATATAACTTTTTTTTATGCATCGAGCTTTGATCCAAATCATAAATCATATACTAATATATAAAGTAAATTTGAAAGTCACTTCAAAATATTTTATTAACACAAATACATATCAGGGCGAATATTTTTCTTCTTTCTTTTGATTATTTTTCCCTTTCAAATTGACCATCTTCTTTAAAAATCTACTTTTATCTCATTATTTAACTTATATTCTGCAGCATATGCTTTTCTTTAAAGTGATAAGAAACTTGTTCATGACTTGGTCAATTAAAGTTGGGATCAAGTAGGAAAAGCTGCCATCAAATGCCGTCAGTAATCAAATTATTGCAGTGGGCAAAATGATAAATGTACTTAATTATACATTACTCTTTATTTAATAGATTATCAAATTTGATTTGATTACATTTGTTTGACTGATTTAATGACCAGTTCGTTCATTTATTAAATATCTGTTTGAGTATGGAAAAATTTTCAATAGATCTTTCTGAGCAACCAAAAATTGGAATATTTGAAATTTTCTTCCAAAATATTCACAAAAATAATTTCAAAACGGATTATGAAAAGAAAATAGATTCAAGAGACAGAAATTTTAAAATCGATTTTTATACTATGAAAACAAAAATGAAATCATGGTTTGTACTACACGGGGTAAAATTGTACGTGAAGTACAAGTCACTAGAGATGTATGCACACTAAAAAAGAGTTCTTCCTCCTCTTCTTTACGAAACACTAATAATAGTTTTATTATAATATGCTGATGACCTTTTGATGACAGCTTCGTACTTCAGTTCAACTCAAATTGACAAAAGACAACGAACAGATTTGGGAGGAAGAAAAACCTCTTGCAGATTTTAGCTTACGAGACACTCTTGCGTGGAATCGTGGGACAATCTCAACACATTATATTTGAGCACAACCAATAAGAGGATGATAAATAATACAAAATGGGACTTACTATGTACAAATTATCTAGCTTGTGAGACCTAGAATACAATCGAGTCACTTAATTCATGAAACCCACAAGTATTGTAGATCCTAAGAGGTAGGTCATTTGTACATATGGATCCTATTTTGCATTATTTGTCATTCCTTCGTTGCTTGTGTTCAAAGATGATGTATTGGGGTTATGTCCAATGAAGAATTTCTCGGCAGCTTATATGAGAAGACAACAAGAGAAATACTTACATAAGCGTTGCTTATCACATCATTTTTAATCATTATCACTCAAATATTCCTAACTAAGAATGTGTGGATTCATTTTGTCAAGTAATTAATTGTGATTATTGGAAAAAAAATAAAAAAAATAGATCAACAATCATTTATTACTAATTATGATGAGAGAGAATTAAATAATTACTAGACAAAATAGATTCATGCATTCTTATTTAGTAACGTTTGATTGGCAATAACTAAAATTGATGTAGGAAGTAGTGCCTATGTAAATATTTATTGAGATGACAATCTTGCAAAAGTATATGGTCGGTGAGAAAATAACAAAAAGAAGAAAGAATGTCAACATATATAGTTAATTCATAATAGTGTTTAGTAATCAATGTTTGTGGTTTCCATGATCAGATGGGAGTAAAGGGCAAAACGAGACCCAATCAGATAATATAATCATCATAAAACATTAAATATGAAATTGGGTCATAACTATATACTTGCTATTTAGATTGACATGCTAAATATCTAATTATCTTCCACTTAGATTCATCCTTATAACAATTATCCTATAGAGCATCCAAAGCAATTTGATCAACTCATTTTTTTCATGCCATTTGCATTCTTACATCAACATGAATCCAACTAAACTCTAAATTGCTCCTATACAGTTAACTAATGCTATCTAACCCCTTGATTTGTGGGATTGATACCAAAATAGTAGTTATGAGTAAAGGACAACTACACGAATGGATACAAGTAAGAAATTCCCTAATGTCTGCATCCAAGTTTGACAACAAGCATCTGACCAAAACTCTTACATCCAATTGGACAACAAGATAGGAATGATCCATCTTGCCTAACTTGACTCAATGACTATTGGACCATAAAGACTTAAGTTCCAGAAAAGACCTTTTTCATAGTGGGCCTTACACCTAAATAGATCCAATCCATTTTCCTATTGAAACATCACTAGAATCTTCTAAAAGCTATTAAAATCTACAACTAAGGGCTTTCATAATCTATACATAGAGACTGTTTTCATTTGATTAAGACATATTATAAATTGTAATCCTGCATAAGCCTCTCACTGAAGACCTAGTTTATCAGGATTTTGTCATTGGTGTCATTTATGACTTACCTAGCCATACCCTTACCCCATTATGATAAGATGGGATTAAATCTCTATACCTTCTAGGCAAGAACAAAGAAAAACTCATTCTTTCATAAAAACTAGGGGAAACAACACTTGGATTGCTTGGCTTTAATATTAAGCTTGTCATATAGAGGTTGAACTTGAGTGTGATGCCATAGTAGAAAAGGTAAGGAAGCTATAGGAGGAAATTGAAAACCTCCAAATCATGACTAATACTACCACTATCTAGTCATCCACAACCCAAATCCCGTATACACTTATCATCTCCAATCACGTACATGTGTTGGCAACACTCCCCTTTTGGCCTCATGCAAAATCTGTATGCAATCCCCATATGCTTACAAATACCCAAAACCATCACAACCATAGTCACCATCAATATGATCTATGTTGGAAATTTGGATTATTACATGCAGCGAAATTTCAAAATTTTGATCCGAATTCTACCTAAGATCCATGCAAAAAGCATAAATCAATTATTAGGATTTTACCTATAGGGCACTCGTGTTTCTACTGATCAAAACTTGAGAGTGGATGAATCAAACGCTGGCCAAAAGGTACAACGTCTCTACGGTATCCACATGGAGTGAACAACAACCTCTCGCCCTCCACGAATCTGCTAGGATGCGTTTCTCTCTTTAGGAATTAGGATTTGATATTTTTTGAGTGATTTAGGGCTTTAGGAGGCTTATGAGCATGTGTTTAATGTGTTGCCCTTAAGCCCCTTTTTATAGAACTTAGGCAAGTCACAATCCTAATCCTATTAGGATAATGTTTCCAAAATCTTAATCACACTTAACAACTCATTTTATACTTATTCTAGAGATAATGAGGAGAGATTGGACTTATCTATTAATTATCTAATATTAGATAATATTATCTCATAATATAAATATCTTAATATTAAATAATTGCATATAGTTATCAAATATCAAAATAATATTATCTCATAATATATTTATCTAATATCTGATAACGTAATTATTTGATATTACTTTAATATCAAATAATATCACATAATATATATATATTATGTGAATAACACATTATTATTCTTAATAATAATATATATATGTACGAAAATAAGTCCAATTAATTGGATATTAATATAATTAAAGTCCAATTAATTATTGTCTTATTCTTACTCCTTTTGTGTGACCTTGTAAGTTCTTACTACGTTGACAATGACTCATTATTGAGCCATAGATAGTGAGCGGTATCTAGCAATACATTATTGCCACTCAAGTAGTAAGAATGTCTATAATTCGACATCCACCTAATATATGATCAACGTTTTGCATCATAACCCTTTTGTAATAATATCCAAATTGAACTGGAGGCATGGAATATGTCATCCTCATCAATGTTCAATTTATATTTCTTGATACTGAGTAGACTTAAAATAAATTATTAATATCACATATTAATCCAATTGAACATGGTCATGCATTTATGAGTCTCACTCAATCAAAGAGCCCAAGGATATTTCTCTTTTATACAAGAGTAACAAAATCCTATCTACATCACTCACTTCCCTCTGCACGATTCATGACACACCTAATTAATGCACTATTCATCATCCTGAATAAAGGTGACATAGGACAATATTAAAGTGAGTAATTTCTCATGTAAGAAATCGTAATGACTTCAGGTCAAAGGTTTATGTGTATTTGTGATCATATGAGAATAACTTATGACATATTTATCCATGCAATATTCTCATAGTAAGTCAGCCCAGTACATTATTCACTAATAATGTACTCATGTATTGACTTAATATCACATATCCATGATTCGTAATCATCAGTTATTATACATGCTGGTCTCGATGTATTATTACTATCCTTTTCGTAATAATACTTGACTAGGGGCATTTTAGGAATAGCAAAGCTATTCCAAGGATAATTATTATATTAAGTTATAAATCGTGCAGAATAATAATAAAATTATAAAAATAAAATATAATAATTAAATTGCCTAAAATAAAATATAATACATTGTGTATTACTTCAATCATCTATATGATTGGTTCCTAGGACACACACCAACAATCTAATCAACCCAAAAATTCTCTTTCAAAACCAATAGGTCCTTACTAACCAATTTCATCATTTACTTAGGCAATTATGGAAGCCTAATTACTTTGAGCTTTCAAACTACCAATGTATCCCAATCCCTATGATGGATAAATAGACCTACTAGAACATCAAGAGCTATTCATGCCTCCATGTTGATTTTGGTGTGCTGGATGTGATCATGAATCAAGCCTTCTCCATCATCCTTAAAAAGGTACATTTGTGATAGTTTAACAATCTACCCCTTCACTTGATCAACTAGTTCATGGAGCTATCCAATGCCTTCATAATGCACTTTGCAAAAAGTTAAATATCTCAAAAAACCTTTGCAACTTCAATAAATTTTCAACAATGTAAGAACAAAACATTGAAACCATAATTGAGATCTCAATGAAGGAGTGGCTATCCATCAGGCCTTGCATTCTTTATATTAATTTGCATTAACTTCTATAGTTAAGGTAAAAGACTCTATTTCTTGAATCTCTTCCCATGATGGAAATTTAAAAGTCCTTGTAATAAGAAATTGATGACAAGTATCTTCAAAATCTTGAGCATCAAATTCTTTAGATGTCAGATGAAATTGATGATAAGGATCATTATCAATTGATAACAGGAATGCTGCATACTTGATTCTTATTATTGCCTCTACCACAGTAGTTTCAAGTGCATTCTCATTTAATTTTGTGCACTCCTGAAATTCAAACACTTCCCTATAGTCTTCACGACGAGGTGATAATTTTAGCTTTTGGCTTTGTCTTAATAAAGACCTTCTATTCTGGCTACCAAAATAATTTTTCAGGCATGTAGTAGTTGCTAAACTTGCTAGAGCTTCCAGGGAAATGCATCCTACTGTAGACAAGCCTCTTAGCAAGGTTAGAACTTCTAGCAGAGATTAAAGCCTTTTGCATTAGCGCACATCCAAGTACCTTAACTTGGAAAGTAGTTTAATGCTTTTAGGAAATGTCTCAATATTGCTTTCCCTTAGAGACAATAAATTTAATTTAGTTAGGAAGCCTAAACTGTTAGGGAGTTTTGATAAATTTGAACAAATCTTCAAATAGAGTTTTATTCTAAACCATGAGGTTTCAAATATAGGATACTTTCCCAAGCATTTCAGCATCATAAAGCGTCAAGGAAATAAGATTCTTTACTTTCTAAATTGATGTAAGCAAATGATTAATTGCAGTGCCATCTAAGTTCAAGTATTCTAATTTCTCTAAAGCAACTGAAAACTCTACAAGGCTTAACATCACTAGAGACCGAGCCATCGAAAATATCTACAAATATTGTCATTTCAAATAGCTCTAAGACTTTTACAATAAAATAGATTCATTGCCAATAGATGGGGAAGTGAAAAAATAGATGATGAAATTGTTTGCAAACTAGAACAATTCTTAAGATCTATTACTTCAAGATTTTGGAACAGAAAATCCAATAGAAGATAAAACAAAAGCCCAATGAAAGAGCCCAGTCCAAGATATAGTCCATCCTAGAATTAAAAGAAAATTCTAGAACTCTTTAGTTTAGGATAGATGTAGATAATTCTAGAAATATTTCAAATTTTAATAGGGAGATATTTTCTCATTGATAAGGAGAGATTTTTGAGATTTTTTTAAACAAATTTGCCCCTATTAATAGATATAAATGCCTCCTCCAAGTTGTAGTTTTCATATTCAATTGAATAAGAAATTGTTGGTGTGTGTCATAAGAATCAATCATATAGATGATTGAAATGATATCCAATGTATTATGTTTTATTTTAGGCAATGCAATTATTATATTTTAGTTTTTATTTTTGTGCAATTCATAACTTAATATAATAATTGTCCTTGGAATAGTTTTATTATTCCCAAAATACCCCTAGTTAAGTATTATTACGAAAAGGATAATAATAGTACATCGAGACTAGCATGTATAGTGACTTATGATTACAAATCATGGATATGTGATATCAAGTCAATACATGAGTACATTGTTAGTGAACAGATGTACTGGATTGACCCAATATGAGAATACTGCATGGATAAGACTTGTGTCATTAGTAGTTCTCATATGGTCACAATTGCATATAGTCCTTTGACTTGAAGTCACTATGGTTTCCTACATGAGGGGTTACTCACTTTGATGTCATCCTATGTCACCTTTAATTAGGATGACAAGCAGGGCGTTGATTGGGTGTGTCACGAATCATGCAGAGGGAAGTGGTGATGTAGATGGAATTTTATTACTCTTATAAAAGAATGAGATATATCCTTAGGCCCCTTGATTGAGTGAGACTTAAAAATGCATGGCCATGCTCAAATGAATCAATATGTGATATTGATCATTTATTTTGAAGTCTACTCAGTATTAAGAAATATAAATTGAACATTGATGAGGATGACACATTTCATGCCTCCAGGTCAATTTGGAAATTATTACGAAAGGGATTATGATGCAAAACGTTGATCATGTATTAGGTGGATGTTGAATCATAGACATTCTTACTACTTAAGTGGCAGTGATGTATTACTAGATACCGCTCACTATCTATGGCTCAAAAATGAGTTATTGTCAATATAGTAAGAATCTACAGGGTCACACAAAAGGAGTAGGAATAATATAATAATTAATTGGACTTTAATTAGATTAATATCCAATTAATTGGACTTACTTTTCATGCATATATATTATTATTAAGAATAATAATATGTGTTTACATGATATATATATAATATTATGTGATATTATTTGATATTAAAATAATATCAAATAATTACGTTATTAGATATTAGATAAATATATATGAAATAATATTATTTTGATATTTGATAACTATATGCAATTATCTAATATTAAGATATTTATATTATGAGATAATATTATCTAATATTAGATAATTAATAGTTAAGTCCTATCTCTCCTCATTATCTCTAGAATAAGGAAAAGATGAGTTATTAAGTGTTATTAGAATTTTGGAAGCATTATTCTAGTAGGACTAGGATTGTGACTTGCCCAAGTTCTATAAAAAGGGGCTTGAGGGCAGTACTTTTAATACACATTCATAAGCTTCATAAAACCTTAAATCATTCAGAAAACATCCAATCCTAAATCCTAGAGAGAAAAATGCATCCTAGCAGATTCGTGGAGGGTGAGAGGTCGTTATTCATTCTGTGTAGATACCGTAGGGACGTTGTATCTTTTGGCAAGCATTTGATTCATTCGCTCTCAAGTTTTGATCAGTAGAAACACGAGTGCCCAATAGGTAAAATCCTAATAATTAATTTATGTTTTTTGCATGGATCCTAGGTAGAATTTGGATCAAAATTTAAATTTCTACTGCATGTGATAATCCGAATTCCCAACAAAAATCAGTTATCCATTTGAGAGTTTTCTCTCTTCTTCTTCTCCAATTTGGCATCTGAGCCATTTTGGCATCAGAGGTAGTTTTTTCCAATTTTCTACGCAAGTGTTTGAGTTAAAGTGGTCAAAATTTTTGCTAGTTTTGTAGCTTTCCAACTGTCATCCTTGAAACTCCATTTTTTGATCAAATTTTTTTATAAAAACAACACCATAGATAGGTTCAGAGTGGTCCAAAACGCCTAACTGCAAATTTTCATAGCGATCGGGTTAAGCACGCACTCTCACGTGCCACCGTTAGAGTTCCACACGCCAGCAACTCTCATCACGCACCACACGTGCCAGCTTGAGGTTGAAGATGACCACGTTAGCACCACGTCATCCATTCAATAGGTGCCACATGTCAGCATCAGCCACATCATCACACCCCAGTTAGCCTTTCTGACGTCAGCTGCACAGTCAACACTTTGGTGTACACTCAACGCCATGTTAGCCTATCTAGTTGCGCTATGTGTTAGGTTTGCCACATCAACACCTTGTTAGTACATTTTCTAAAATTTCATATTTCCCTTAAATTTTTCCATATTTCCACTTTGATCCCCACTTTTCCTCTAAATCACATAAAGTTCCTAAATTTTCCTTAAATTTTCTTTCAACCTCACATTTTTCTAGAAATTTCTCTTAAGCTCATATTTTTCCACAATTTACCAAAGTACCCCAAAACTTTTCCTTATTATTCCTAATAACCCTAAAACTTTTCTGAGACTTTACTTTAACCCCATAATCTACCCTAAACTACCATAATGCCACCCAAAAGACAAAATGAAAGAAACACCTAAGAAGTTGAGATGGAAGAAATGCGAACGGAGATTCAATAACTACAAGACATTATCAATGCCCAACAAGCCCTGTTGAATCAAAAAAGAGATTCTGAAAATGACTCCAACAGCAGCTCCTCTTCCTCATCAAGAAGCTAACGACCCCAAAGGCAACCAACTTAAGGGAATGAAATTAAAGTAAACATTCTAGATTTTGAGGGAAGGCTCAAACCAGATGAGTTCATAGATTGCCTTTAAATAGTTGAAGGGATATTTGAATTGAAAGATATACTAGATGAACAAAAGGTTAAAATTGTTATTGTCAAGTTAAAGAAATATGCCTCCATCTAGTGGCAAAATTTGAAAAGGAAATGAGAATGCGAAGGTCGAAGCAAGATTAGGACATAGGAGAAGATGCAATGAGAACTTACACGTAAGTTTTTGCCTTATCATTATTATTAAGATAGCTTTATTTAATTGTAAAACCTTCGCCAAAAATCCCTATCTGTGGAGAAATACACTAGAGAATTTGAGAAGTTGATGATGAAATGTGATATCCAAGAGAAGGAAGAGCAGATAATTGCCCGCTAACTTGGAGGCTTGAACTTTGAGATTACTCAACTAGTCCAACTTCAACAATATTGGACCCTAGATGATGTCATCCGACTCACCATCAGTTACCTAAAAGATCTATATTCCAACGTTCATCCTCAAGAAACCTCATCAACACCTGTAAAACACAAACCATATAACCTAATAACTTTAGCAAGACCCTACCTAAACCCTTTAAGGAAGTCAACCTAAAGCCACCCATTCAACTTAGACCACCTAAATGTTTCAAATGCCAAGGATATGGCCACATTGCCTCATATTGTCCAAATCGAAAAGTCTTTACTATCATTAAGGGAGAAGTTCAAGAAGTATTAAAAGATGAAGAGGTCGAGCAAGCACAAGATGAATCACCCATATTTGATAAAGAACTTATCCTTACTGATCATGGAGAATCATTGGTGATTAGGTGGAGCTTACACACTACAGCTAAGAAGGAAGAACCCTAGCTGAGACACAATATTTTTCACACTTGATGCACTACCTAAGGCAAAGTTTGTGATGTTATAATAGATAACGGAAGCTACAAAAATGTTGTATCAAAGTATATGGTGGAAAAACTCAAATTGCCTACCCAAAAGCATCCACACTCTTACAAGTTGCAATGGCTTAATAAAGATAGTGAGTTAAGGTTACAAAATGCTGCCTGGTTGCCTTTTCCATAAGCACAAAGTCTTAAGATAAAGTATGGTGTGATGTCATCCCTATGGAAGCCTGTCACCTTCTTTTAGGAAGACCTTGGCAATATGATCGTCGTGCTATATACGACGGTTATACAAATGTTTATTCTTTCATAAAAGATGGAGTAAAGATTAAGTTGACCTCGTTACCACCTGAAGCATTTAATCAGGCCAAAGGTGAAGCTAAACCGCTAGTATCTTTAGTGTCCAAAGCTCAGCTCAAGGTAACCTTAGCAGAAGCCTAAACTATATGCCTTGCACTGTTGCTTGACACAGAATAATGAAACTACCCTTCCACTTGAAGTTAAGCACCTACTCGCTGAATTTTTGGATGTTACACTAAAAAAGATTCCGTCTGGCTTGCCACCAATGCGAGACATTCAGCATGGAATTGATTTCATCCCTAGAGTAGTAATTCCAAAGAAACCAGCCTATAGAATGAGTCCTCAAGAACATGTTGAGATCCAATGCCAAGTTGAAAAGTTATTAAAGAAAAGATTAATCCAAGAAAGCATCAGTCCTTGTGCTGTACCAGCACTCTTAGTGAGAAAAAAGGATGGAAGCTGGAGAATATGCATTGATAGTCGAGCTATGAATAAGATCACCATCAAGTACTGATTCCCAATACGCCAACTTGATGACATGCTTGACTAACTGCATGGTGCTACTATTTTTTCTAAGATTGACCTTTGTAGTGGGTATCACCAGATCAGAGTGCGACCTGGAGATGAATGGAAGACCACATTCAAAACTAAAGATAGCCTATATGAATGGATGGTAATGCTCTTTGGATTATCAAATGCTCCGAGTACTTTTATGCGCTTAATGAATCAAATAATTCAACCTTTTATTGGAAAATTTGTAGTCGTATACTTTGATGATATTTTGATCTATAATAAAAGCAAAGAAGGGCATCTAGAGCACATTTGACAAGTGCTAGAAATTCTTAGGGAGCAAAGACTATAAGTTAATCTTAAGAAATGTTCCTTCTTAACAAATGAGGTTATCTTTCTTGGGTATATCATCACTGTAGAAGGTATCCGAGTTAACCCAAGCAAGATAGAAGCCATCAACAACTAGCCCACTCCTAAGTCTATCCACGATGTTAAAAGCTTCCATAGGCTAGCTTCTTTTTACTAAAGATTCATCAAGAATTTTAGCTCCATTGCTGCTCCACTCATAGACTATACTAAAGGACATAAATTCCAATGGTCAGAACAAGCCCAGAAAAGCTTTGAAGAACTAAATAAACAATTGATCGGAGCCTCAGTATTAGCCCTTCTTAATTTTGACTAAGTCTTCGAAGTCTACTGTGATGCTTTCAGCACTAGAATTGGCGCCGTTCTAAGCCAAGAAGGATGTCCAATCGCCTTTTTCAGTGAAAAACTTAACAATATCAAACTGAAATATTCTACTTATGATAAAGAGTTCTATGCCATCATTCATGCTCTCTAACATTGGAACCACTACTTGTTGCTCAAATAGTTTATCCTCTACTATGATCATAAAGCCCTTAAACATCTAAACTCTCAACAACAGATTAGCCGTAGACATGCTACTTGGAGTGAATTCTTATAGAGTTACTAGATTTTACTAAAGCACAAAACTGGAAGTTAGAATGATGTGGTAGATGTCCTTAATAGAAGACATGCTTTGCTTTTTAATCTCCAAACAAAGATTATTGGATTCGAGACTATTAAAGAGCTATACCAAGATGATCCAGATTTTGGAAAGGGTTGGAGTGCCATTGTAACACAACCATTCCAGCAATACTATAGGCATCAAGGATTCCTATTTAAAAATAAAACCTTGTGCATTCCTCAGTGTTCGCTACAAGAAGCCATTATTTGGGAGGCCCATGATAGAGGAATAGTTGGTCACTTCGAATGTGACAAAACTATAGCTCTAGTTAAAGAAAATTTCTACTGGCCTAAGCTTAAGAGAGACATCAATAAGCACATCTAGAGATGCAAAATTTGTCATATGGCTAAGCCTAAGAGTCAAAATATAGGGTTATATATGCCCTTACCAATTCCAGAAGCACCATGGGAAGATGTTAGCATGGATTTTATCCTTGGACTACCTCGAACTCAAAGACAGAAAGATTCCATAATGGTAGTCGTAGACATATTCTCAAAAATGGCACATTTCATCCTATGTAAAAAAACAAGTGATGACATTCAGATTACAGACTTGTACTTCAAAGAAATTGTTTGACTTCATGGCATTCCAAAAACCATCACTTCTGATCGAGATGTTAAGTTCCTAAGTCATTTCTAGAGGATTTTGTGGAAGAAAATGAGTACCAAGCTTCAATTCAGCAATGCCAATCACCCTCAAATAGATGGATAAATAGAAGCAATCAATAGACTTCTAGGCAACTTACTTCATAACTTTGTTAGGAAGAATATGAAGCAATGGGACCTTATACTCACCCAAATTGAATTTACCTACAATAACTCTGCCAACCAAGCCACTGGAAGATGCCCGTTCGAGGTGGTATATGGTACTCGGCCTCTTAGTCCATTTGACTTAGCCCCATCTTCTACTAGTCGTCAGTTAGCGTGGATGCAGAGTAAAGAGCAAAAGAGATCAAGAGGCTACATGAACAAGTCCGTGCAAGGATTCAGAAATAGAATTCAAAATATAAAGCCCAGCAAGACAAACATTGATGACAACATATTTTCAAGGAAAGAGATTTGGTATGGATACACTTGCGAAAGGAGAGGTTCTTGAACCAACCTAATCCCAAGTTATCTCCAAGGGTATATAGACCATTTCGAGTTATGCAAAAGATCAATGATAATGCCTACAAGATAGAACTACCAGGCTCCTATAGCATTTCTGCTACTTTTAATGTTGCTGATCTTTCCCCATACTATCAAGATGATAACTAGACTAGAGGGTGAGTCTCGTCCAACCTAGGGAGAATGGAATAGAAAATCCAATAGAAGATAAAACAAAAGTCCAATGAAAGAGCCCAGTCCAAAATATAGTTCATCCTAGAATTAAAAGAACATTCTAGAACTCTCTAGTTCATGAGGGATGTAGATAATTCTAGAAATATTTCAAATTTTAATAGGGAGATATTTTCTCATTAATAGGGAGAGATTTTTGGGATTTTTTAGATAAATTTGCCCCTATTAACAAATATAAATACTCCCTCCAAGTTGTAGTTTTCATCATTAGTTGAATAAGAAATCAATTATCCATTTAACTCTCTCTTCTTCTCCAATTTGGCATCTAAGCCAGATTTTTAGCTTTTTGATAAATTTGATAGCTTAATAAAGTAGTTGCTACACCTCATACATAATGACTTCAAATTTGTCAGATCCTATAAATAAGTGCAAAACAGTTGGACCTATTTGGAATTTATTTTGGATTTTATCAAACAAGGGATTTGTTATTCAAAAACAGTAGTTATTTCGCAATAAAAATCACTGTTTAAAAACATCATTTTGGACATTTATTTTGCTTTCAATTGGAATAATAAATGCGTTTGTGGTCAATATATGAGGTAAAAATACCCTCAGCAAATTAATTAATTTAATGTGTAGTATTTTAGTGTATATTTTCTAGTTGCTACCGTTTATTTTTTGAAAAAAATAAATAATGAGTTGAGACTAAAATAAGATAAAAGAACATGAATTTTAAAGAATATTATATCTTGAATTACAAAATCTTGTAAATAATTAGAAAATTATAAAAACACACCGGTTCTGCATCCCAGAGCCTTTCAATGCGGTTATATCTTAAATCAAGTTCCACAAACATCTTCCCAGAAAAAGATGATGGCAATGCTTTTAATGGAAAGTGGTCCCAACAAAAATAACGTAGTGCATCATGCAATGATTCAAAGCTAGCTTCAGACACACGCGCTCTGCACAACCAATCCACACAAAATTTTAAGAGCCTTAGTTTGGTCATCGTAGCAAATGTTTCAGGCTTTATTTCAACATCTCTGATTTGAGACATATTCAATGATATGGTTTCGATCGGGTAATTAGTATCCTGAATGTAAAAAGTAACAAATTAAGGAGAAGCTAATAATACGATGATAGGTAGAGTTTGTGCACAAGTTTTAGTGCCTGTTCGTAAAATTTAGACCAAAAACAACATTTAATCTCTCATTTATAGAAGTGGTAAGTATCACATTTCCAAATTTCATAACTAATACTATATATTAGTCCCTTACTTTTATTTTTCATTATAATTATTCATCTCTTCTTTTACATATAATACTAAAATGAATTGTGAGTGAAAAATGAGCATGTATTTGATATTATTAAGGTCAAATTTAAAAATGAACTTTAATATTTTTTATTCCTTTAAACATTGCAACTAAATTGGGGATGAATAAAAATTAAGAACCAATAGTGCTAGTTATAAAATTTGAAGGATGTAATAATTACCACCTTTATAAATGAAGGACTAAATGTTGTATTTACTCTAAAATTTAATAGTGTCAACCAAATAATTTGATTATTACCATTTTAGACTTAAGGAGGAGATAAATTTCTTTTGGATCCCCCAATCGAAATTGTTTTTCAATCTCATTTGAAGACTCTTAACAAACAATGTTCCAACAAATCTCTTGCATCAAATAATGTATCCCCACTTTATTGTTGTATTCAGAAATAGTTATAAGAGATTTATTCTTAAGGTTTTTCAGTCCAATGTCTATATGCAAGCCACAAGCATAAAGTGTCTTTATATAATGATATTTTGTATGTCCTATCAAAGAAGCATGCAATATCTAAAAATATTTTCTGCTTATCAAAATCTAATCCTTCATAACTTAAGCTTAACACTTGGTGAATTTCTTCGTTAGGGACCTTTTTCAATTTCTGTAGCGTACTTTTCTATTCTTTTGGACTCTTGGAATGCAAAGGAGAACCCAACACTTCTAAAACCAATGAAATGGCTCCAGAATAAGTCACAAGCTCACTTAATAGTTGAATGAAGTCAATTTTTGGTTGGTCTTCACAAAAGGCTTTTAAACTAAAAAGTCGTAAGCCTTCCTTGGTACTTAGTGGCTTAACCTCATACAATATATCATAAATCCTAAGCACATCCTTATTTCTCGTCATCACAATTATTCTACTACCTGGCCAAACCAATTCTTCGCTCCAATTAAATATTGTATTTGTCTGAGATTACTTACATCATCAAGAACGATAAGTGTTTTTTTACGTTGGAGCTTCTGTACGACAAAAGGACTTAAACTCAGATGAGTGCTAATGTCTAAGTGATCTCCTACTATTGCAGTTAAAGTTTTTTTTTCCGCAATTTATCTTGTTTATTATTTTTCTATTTTTCCCTCACATTTCGAACAAAGCAACAACCTTGGAAATTAATGGAGAATGTGTTAAACAAAACCTCTGCGATGGCTCATATTCCAATGATGCACACATTTGTTGACTCAATACATAACAAAGGGTTGTAATTCTGCAACACGATTATTAATTCCAACAAGCCAACTTGGGAATTTTGGATTGATATTATGATTCGATTTTTGTAGTACATCTTCAACGATGCTCTCAACAAATTTAGATTCTAACCTGAATTGATTAGAGAAAGTAGAAAAAATTAAGGTAACTATCACTGGTAAAGAAAAAACAACATAGCATTATGAATTAAGGTAAATATCACTGGTCATTATGACTCAAAAACAAAAGAGACAAATGCTTTAAAAAAGGGAATTCTTCAATTTAAGTCGTGAAAAATGGTAGATATAATATTTATCTATAGGCTTAAATTGTGAAAGGAAAATAATACAAATAAATGCAATGCGGGCTTGAATTTGGGAGGAAAGCTACTAAAATAATGCCAAAAAAAAAATGCTAAGCAATTATTCTTGGGAATCAAATTGGCATATTTCAGGAAATTTTAGAAATGATGAAAGGGAGTTGTGCTGTTGAACTAATATGGTCTTTTAGATTTAAGTCATTGCATTTTTGGGCTTTGTAGTTCCTGGCCATATTAATTAGAATGCCTTATATGTTTATGAATTTGTAACATATTTTTTTTTCATATAATAAAGTTCAATGCATAATACATGCGTATCTAAGAAATAACAACAATAAAATTAAATAAATATATATAATACATAATTAAAATTTGAGTTTAATTATAATATTATTTAATTTTCTTATGGGTTTACATTGATTTTAAAATTAGAGTAGAAACATACATTGGTTTTAAAAGTAAATGAGAAATATGCATAATTTTGATAAACTTCTAGGCATATTTACATAATTTATAGTATTTCAGAGTATATAATGTCACAATTTGGTTTAATAAATAGTTATAATGTTTGACGATAACAAGTGTAGGTTAAAAGTAAAGAGATTTAATTTAGTTGATTTTTAGGAAGTCATAAGTTTAATCATGTACGTCTATTACAGTTAATGAAACAAAAATTACAAGTGTTTGATAATATATTAAATGTGAAAATTAGCTTCCATGACGTAACAAACTAAGTATGTAACTTATTTAAATTGTCTATCTTTTCAAAATACAACCAATTTGATTATCAAAATCAATAAGAATTACCTATATGACGAAGTCCATCCAACTATACTGCCGCCTTCTTTCAAAATTGTCCTCCACTTCAGTACTTTCAATTGATTGTGTATTCCATGCTTAGCAAATGCATCTTCATACGGGCTACTTTGATTCCGAACATGTTTTGGATCTATATGGTAAAAAACAAGTATTATAGTTTTCTTGCATTCCATAAGTTTCCCGAGTTTATTCAAACACCATTGCGAAGTTGCATAATTTTCAAAAAAGATTAAAATGGAAATCCTTGATCTCTCAATTGCATTGAGAAATCTAGAATATTTCATCTCCTCTCTCAATTTGTCTATCATCAATGAAGATAAGAATATTCTCTCAACATAAAGCAGCATGTAAATGACTTGTGAAGTTCATGTTGATAGTATGATTAATAAATATAAAAGTAATATATATAAATTAATCACAATAAATTATGAGTATACTTGATGCATACTCTAATGAAGCCATAATTAATCTAGATGATGATAATGATGAGCAGAGTTTGCAACCTATTTTGCCCCTTAGAATATCTAGAGAAGATGAAGAGAAAAGAGACAACTAGGTTATTTTCTGTAGGAGCAGTAACCTTTTTATATTGAATGATTGTGATAGGAAATCATTAACCACTAAAAGGTTGCAGGTTAGGGCCTCTACCTATATAAGGTTATGTATGATCCAACTTATCACAGACCACACACACTAAACTAGGGCCCAATTTATTCTAGGCTTAATGTAAAAAACTAATTACTTCAAATAAATATTCCAATAACTAATTAATGCTAATCCATATATAAAAAATTATTTTAATATAACAATATCCCACTTGGATAGCATTAATTAATTACATGGAAAATTTGAAACAAAAAAGTTTAAATAACAATAAGCAATTAGTGTATGTTAAGCCATAAACACAATTTAGAGAATGAAAGTGTATAGAATCACCAAATTCGATAAGGAGAAAAATGATGTTAAATATATAATAATATAATGTTTTATAATCTGAAAAGAATAGAATATAAAGTTAGTCTTTCAACGATAGTTCAAAAGAGAAACAACTAAAAAATCATTAAATCTGATATGGAAAGAAATGATATATATATATAAACACATTACTAATGTTTCAACATCTAAATTGAGCAATGATTATACAAGTGGTCTTAGATAGTAACAAAATAGGACAAGCGTATCTCAAACTCCCACTAAACTAAGGCTTCATTAAAATATTTAATAAGACCCATATGAGTTACATAATTCTTAATACTCTTATAGGTAAGCTTTTAGTTAACAGATTCCCAGCATGTGTCACTAGGGATGTATTCAATGCTAATATGAGATTTAACAATCTTCTCTCTAACGAATAGGAGTTTAATATCACAATGTTTAGTATGATTATAATTCTTGGATGCAAGGTGCCCCTGCTTTTTCATGGTAAGAAGGAGAAAAGAAAATGCCTCAAGCTAGAATATAGTACAAGAATTATCGTAGAAATTTGTCAGAGGTCATGATATAGAGTTAACTAAATGCATGCTAGGTATCAACTTCCTTAACCATACAGCCTGATAAGTGGCTTTATGACATGTGATATACTCTGCTTCCATAGTTGAGGTAGCTGTGAGTGTTTATTTGACACTCTGCCATGAAATAGCTCCTCTAGGCATTATAAGGATGTATCCAAATGTTGACTTACAATCATCTATACAACAGGCATAATCTATCCCAAGATTACTCAAGTGAATTAGATCTTTTATAAGTCAACATGTGATTCTTGGTACCTTAAAGATACCTTATTACTTTCTTGGCTGTTCTCCAATGATCTATCCCAAGATTACTCAAGTGTCTGCCAAGCACATTAATAGCAAAAGTTATATTTGGACAAGTGCATACATAAGACTACTAACAGTGGAAGTGTAAGGAATTTGTCCATTTCAATCCTTTTAATATCATTTTGAGGGCACTGCAATCAACACAACGTATTGCCTTTCTAAGTAGGTGTTGGACTAGAAGCATAAGTATCCATTTTAAATCTTTTAAGCACCTATTCAATGTAATTGGCTTGGGAAAAACCCAAAATGCCATAAGTTCTATCATAATGGATTTGAATTCTAAGAAGAAAAGATGCTTTGTTAAGATCCTTCATATTAAAATGGTATGACAACATGCGTTTTGACTTATCTAGAAAAATGATTAAGTTGCTAGCTAGCAAAATATCATCAATATAGAGAACTAAGATGAAAAAATTGCTCCCATCAAATTTCTAATAAATACATTGATTCGAAGCATTCTTAATGAACTTAAGAGAGGCAATGACCTAATAAAACTTCAAGTACCATTGCTTGGAGACTTATTTTAGCCTATAATTGGATTTGTGTAGTTTGCACACCAGGTGCTCTTTGTTTGGGTCAACAAAATAATTCAACTAAGTCATGTAAACTTTTTCGTACAAGTTTCCAATTAGGAAAGTAGTCTTAACATCCATCTAATGAAGTTCAAGGTTAAATTGTGCAACAAGAGCCATGACAATTCTGAAAGCATACTTAGTAGACATGGGAGAAAAGGTCTTCATATAATCAATGCCTTCTTTTTTATTATAGCCTTTAGCTATGAGTTTGGCTTTATACCTTTCAATTTCACTAATGGTGTCTTATTTGGTTTTGAAGACCCATTTATAACTAACTTATTTGGTTTTGAAGACCCATTTACAACTAACTGGTTTGTATCTATTTGGTAACTCAACAAGTTCTCATACATGATTGCGATGCATGAAGGAAATTTCATCATTCATAGCCTCTTGCCAATTGGAAGAATGAGGAGTTAACATTGCTTGTTAGAAGGATATGCAATCTATCCCATCAATATTGTTTGATTCAAATTCATGCAAGTAGATGATATAGTCATTTGATATTGCAAGCTTATGGACCCTTTGAGATTGCCTTAATTCAATAGATAGCTAATTAGGCTCTCTAGCATGAGATTTTTCATTTATTTGATATGGATTTACAACATTATTACCTCCAATAGGTGAAGGTATTAGAACAGACATGGGCAAAAGAATGGTCTTATCATGTAGATTGATAGCTCTAGGTACCGAACTCCTACTATCTAAGTAATCTTCAAAATAAAATGCCCAATCAAACTCAATAATCTTGGTAATCCTTTAGATCTAGTACAATACCTAATGAAGAAGCCATTGATTGTTTTGGAGTCTAATTTCTTCAACTAGGGATAATATGGCTTCACCTTTGCCTTACAACCCCATATTTAAAAATTTTTCAAATTAGTCTTCTTTCTAGTAAAGAGTTCATATGGAGTCTTTGGCATTGAATTACTAGGTACTTGATTCAAAATGCAGACTGTAGTTTTTTAAGCTTCACCTTATGAGAATTCTGGCAATGATGAATGGCTAATCATGCTTCTAACCATGTCTATTAGAGTATGATTACATCTTTCTACAACCCCGTTTTGTTGTGAGGTGTCAGGCATTGTATACTAGGCCTCAATACCATGTTCTTGTAGAAATAAAGCAAATGGAACAAGATTTCTACCTGCCTTAATATATCTTCCATAATACTCTTCACCCTTATTTGATCTAACATGCTTTATGACTTTCCCAGTTCTCAACTCAATTACTACCTTAAAGTTCTTGAAGGCCTTTAGGGATTTTGACTTTTTATGTATAAGGTCATTCCAACCATATGTAGAATGGCCATCTATAAATGTAATAAAGTATTTTAAACCACCAATAACTGCAGGTGTAATTGGCCTATATATGTTATTGTGTATCAAGTGCAAAATGTTTTCTAACTTGTGTGCCCCTTTATTTTTGGCTTTAGCAAGAAATTTTCCTTTAATGCAAGTTTCAAAATATGAGAAATCTAAATTTGAGAACACACCTTGCTTGATCAATCTTTTTAGTTTTTCTTTAGAAATGTGGCCTAAACATCGACGCCACAAAATGGAAGAATTCTCATTGATTCTAGGACGTTTGTGCCTAATCACAACATTAACAATCACATTAGAAAATACAATAGGACAATCATTCAAATTCAAACAATATAAACCACTATGTAAAGTAGTTGTACCAACAATAGTAGAATCATAATAAATTTCAATATTTCCATTTCCTTGCTAAAAGGAATATCCATAATTGTCCAAAATAGAAAGAGAAATTAAATTCCTTCTCGTAGAAGTTACATAAATAACATTATTCAAATCCAAAATATGTCTAGAAGATAAACACAAAGAAATTGATCCTATGTATTCAACTTCAATTCTACTGCTTTCTACTCCCAAGATATTCTTCTCTCTCTCACTTAGGATCCGTTGATTTTTGAGCCCCTGCAAAGAATTTGAAACATGAACAATTATATAAGAATCCAACCACTAAAATTTGAAAGATGTTTCAAGACTATTGGATTCAAAAGACACTAGAGCTAGAAGGGTAATAATAAAATATGTGCCTTCCTTTTCACACTTGTTTTTTAACTTATAGCACTTAAACATCTTGTGACCAAGGATCTTACAATAACTATACTTGCCTTTAAATTTCTTTTGTGCTCTTTTACCGTTTTCACCACTTTTCTTGAACCTAGGTTTTCTAGATTTTTGAGTCTTTGATTTTTTTCCTTTCTTATCATTACCATTTGACTTACTACTAGAGCCTTAAGATAAGTGATTCATATATGGTAACTATGAGTTAGTTTTCATGGTCTTTTCTTCCTAAGTCACTATAGAAATCATTTGATTTATTAACCACTCTATCTCTTATGAATTATAAGAAGTTCTCAGGTAATTATATTTAGATGATAATGATGGAAGGACTCTGTAAACTAAAGTACTCTCTCCTAGATCAACCCCATATAATCTTAATTTATTATAATAGTGAATCACCTTCATGATCTGCTCTCTAACACCTAAGACTCCGTCATAGCGAGGGTTGTCAAGTAAGGAGAGGTAATAGACCTTTTGAGTCTTGTTAAGCTTTATGAATTTCTCTCTAACTAGTTTCATGTATTATATAACAGTATCCTTGCTTGGGATACTCTCTCTAATTCCTTTCTCAGTGGTGAACTTGATCACTGCCAAACAAATTTGGCTTGATTCATATCATTGCTTGTGATAGGTCATATCTACAGCACTAGACTCAGGTAAGAGATCAACTAGTTTCGATTCTCTGAAAGCTACATTTTTCTTAGAAATTGTTAGGTACATATTCAAAATTTCTTTCCATTCATTGTATTTGTTCCATTAAGAGTCCTCACCATAGATAGTTACTAAAAAGCCAAGATTAACACTACAAAATTAGGAAATATTAATTATGCATGCACAACATAATTACTACACAAGATTTCTAATTAAATCAAAAATCAATCAAGCAACTATATGACAAAGTGGCATTAATAAAGTTACATATACCACATGTTTTGGCTTGTATAAGAGTCTATATAAGAATGTAATCAATGTAGCCATACCAATAGAATACAAGAAACATTAAAACATTATAATTGCTACTTGCCTATCTAAAAGAGTTCAAACCCTAAAATTACATTAACAATGTTACATCGATAGTGTGTATCCATTGTTAGTACAATATGCTCCTAAACTTTCCAGAAGGATAACATTTTCTTTATGTAAAAATAATCTTATTATAATCCTAATCATCCACTAGTGTAAACTAAATAATTTTTTGGTACTCTCATGTATGGAAAATGCATAAACAAAGGTCTAACAATTTATTAGGTATAGCTAGAATCATTACTAGAAAGAGTGATTCATCACTAAGTTCAGGAATGTTATGAAGAGTATTCATGAATTTTATAGATTAAAACTCAATAAATAAATTGTATTTTCATACAGTATAAATCTTATAAAATTTAAAATAAATATTTATTGGTCATAAAATTTTTGGAAAAATAATAAATAAGTAGAAAATTAAAATTTAAGGGGATTGGCCTAAAGAGCAAATCAAAAGACTTAGCACATGAGGCTCATGCGCTGTCACCCATGTGGCTTCATGTGTGGTGAGCTAGCTGGAGTTGGGATAGGTCAAAAGACTCTGCGAGTGAGGCTTATGCGTGGCAAACTAGTTGGAGTTGGACTAGTCAAAACATGATGTGTGAGGCTTACATGCTCTCAAGCATGTGACCACACGCGTTGGAACTAGTTGGAGTTGAAATTAATGGAAATACTGGCATGTAAGGCTCACGCACTCTCATGTGTGTGGCCCTATGCCTGGGAAACTAGCTAGAGTTAGTTATCTCCACCCTTGCTCCCTTGGTTCTGCTATGGCATTTTTTTGCCATTAGTAGAGCTTTTAAGCTCCAAAAAATTCATTTTTAGGCCATTTTAATGCAAGAAAAACCATCTAGCCTAATTTTCAACACAAATCCATGTATTAATTGGAAGAAAAAAGGTTTAAAATTTCATAAACAAATGTCACAATTTTTTTAAAAAAAATTAAAATTTCAATCTACAATAATCACGAGATTTAAATGCAATGAAGTAAGAGCATAATATTCCACATATCCATATGAATAGAATACATGATTCAATCAAAATAAAATTAATCTAAATTGTCTCAGAATTAAAATCCCTAATTTCTACAATTTCATGTATGAAGAAAGAAAGAAAAAATTAGGAATTTTATGAATTTTGCTAAGATTAATTAAATTACTTATAACCAAATAATATTTAACATTAATCATTTTATCAACATTGCTCTGATACCATTTGTTGATAGTATGATTAATAAATATAAAAGCAATATATATAAATTAATCACAATAAATTATGAGCATACCTAATGCATACTCTAGTATAGCCATAATTGATCTAGGTGATGATGATGATTAAACTTTACAATCTACTTCACCCTTTAGGATATCCAAAGAAGAAGAAGAGAAAAGAGACAGCTAGGTTATTTTTTGTAGGAGCAGTAATGTTTTTATACTAAATGATAATCCCTACTCCCCATCAGACTAAACTTGTGATAGGAAATCACTGACCACTAAAGGGTTGCAAGCTTGGGCTTCTACTCATATAGGTTTATATATGATTCAACTTATTACGGATCACGCATACTGAACTAGTGCCCAATCTAGTTTAGGCTTGATGTCAAAAACTAATTACTTTAAATAAATATTTCAATAACTAATTGATAATAATCCATATATAAAATTATTTTAATATAACAGTTCAGACCTGCATCTTCCCCCCCAAAAGCTAAGGAATACATCACACTCTTCTTGATTTAGAGGATAAAAAGAAAGAGATGATGAAGACAACTCCACCGCCATTAGAATATATAGAAAGAATAAGCAAGTTTTCTTGTAACTTAAAAGATCACAATTTGAATGAAGAAAAGCTTAAATTCAATCAAAATGTAAATATAAAATGATAAATCAATTATAATTTGTAACAAATCAAATTGTAAGGGCTTATCAATTGACAATTGTGGTTAAAATAGGAAATGAAATAACAAGTTAGCAATTAGCACCAAATGAGAGAAAAATTAGAGGATAATATATAATACTTGTCTATATTGCTTACAGCTATAAGAGGATTGTTTTGAAGATTGAATCAAAATTTAGCAAACTCATTGATTGGCAAGCCTTATTCATTAATAGGTAATGAATGTGTTATTGGGTTTTTAAGTCCGCCTATGGCCCATATTTTGTCAACACCTATTTTAGGTGTTTTGCCTTGTGGTAGTTGTAAGTTTTGATTAAAAAAAAGGGTGGGGGCAATAAGTAAGCTTTAAGAGTCGTTTGGTTTGCATAAGAAATAACTTTTTATAGAAAATTAAACTTTCAAGGAAATAACTCCTTTTATGAATTTCCTGGGAAATAGTTAAAATTATTTGGTTGACACATAAGTAACTTTTCCTAGGAAATAATTTTTTATATTTTGTTTAGTTTAATTTTAAATATCCTAGGAAGTGTTAATAAAATGATTACTATATCCTTAATATTATTGTAATACAAATTAATAAATTTTAGTTGTTATTAATTAAATTTAATAAGAATAATTTTGTCCTTATATTTATAAATAGCATAGGAAATAGAACATATCTAAGGGGAGATAGTAAATTATTTCTCATGTTTTGTAGGAAGTAGGACTTCCCAAGAAGTCTTATTTCTTTCAATTTGCTAAATAATGGCTAACCAAGTAATCCATCTCTTTTTTAGTTTTTGAGAAATAGAAATTCTCTTGCTATTGAGGTAAACCAAATGACCCCTTACTGTTTGAAAACTACAGGATAATTTACATTGTCTTTTTTTTAATTGACACGATTACACTTATTTCTTTCATTTTTTAAAACATATACTAACTTCCTTTTTTATATATATAACCTTATTTTAAACACACACTTACCTACTCTACTATTAAAAAAATAAAGAATGTGAGTGTATATTTCTAAGAATAAAGAAGATACAAATGTAATTAGATTAAATCTTGTGCAAGTAAATGTAATTTTACCAAAAACATAACATTGATGAGCCAACAAGAGTGGATATTATGAATAAGCAGTAATTAGGCCGAAAAGAAATAAACAAGAGTGACCTTTAGCTATAGATTATGGAATTGGAGATTCGTTGTGTACAAAATCAAACTCCTATGGCGTGTACAAAAATTAACAAGATTCGTTGTGCCTTATTAAAATCACGTATAAAAATTACGGGATCCACTTTCAATCTAGTCATTAATATTGCATAACTCTACTAAATTTTCTTTAGTAATTGTTAAATTTTCTCTTGTAATTGTTAACTTGTATTTTAATAATAGTGTTGTGAATTTGGAAATTTTAATTCTTAATTTGATAGAAGTTACTCATGTAGATTTGATTTGATTTAATTTGTATTTTAAAAAGAATAAAACATATTTTTATAATTATGACAAATCAAATGTGATTAATTTAAATAAAAAATGAAAAATTAATTCCCCTTTAATTTAGATTGGTTCAATTTTACCCTCGCAACTTTGAAAATTTTCAATTAAAAATTTGAATCAAACTAATCCTCACAACTAAAGCCTATCACCACTAAAGTAATTGTTTTACATAATTACGTGAGTTTTCTATGAACTTTCAAAACAAGTATTATAAAAACAATGGATGTTAATTTATTACATTACATTTCACATATAATTTTTATATGTATAATTACTAAAAATTGAATGAGATATATAAAATTTTTATTAAAAACATAAAAATAGGTTTATTTGTAAAAGAATGATATGTTAAATCAATATACAATAATAATATGATTCTTATTTATAGTAATCATAAAAATATTGCATAATTATATAAAATATTTAATTCAGTAAATGATAGTTTTGAAAATTTGTATGATTCAAAACTTTCATCGCAAATTTTCAATATTGTGGGAATAAAACCTAACCACTCTGAAATAAAAGAAGATTTGTTACTGAACCGAATGACTACAACTGTGCCTTCACACAATGAAACTAGCATAAAAGAAAAAAGATGTGCTGAGAATCTCGAGATATTCTTGTGCTGTCGGTTTAGTCTTTTTCATTTGCAAGCATAGAAATAACACAGAATTGACCCCTTATGATAGGTTTAATTTCTAGAAAGTTTCATTTACGTGTGGCATGGGAAAATTGTCTGTTAAAGGACCGAATTAATCACCAAAAATTCTGTGAAATTTCATATTCCAAAAATGATCCAAAAATGACCAACTACGTGGAATATTTAATCAAGATATGGAATAAAAGACCCAATGTAGATGTAACAAAAAAAAAAAAAAGAAAGCCTAGTGGAGAGCCTAGTTCAAGACATAGTCCAACTTGGAACTAGAAAAAATATTCTAAAACTCTCTAGTCTAGGAAAGGAGGTGGATAATTCTAAAGAATTCTTAGGATTGTAAAAAATCTCATTAATAGAGAGACACTTAAGTAATTTTTTAGGACAAATTTGTTCTTGTAAATAGTTATAAATATCCCCCTTAAAGTTGTAGTTTAGCATCAAGAAGTGAATAAGAAATTCATTCTCCAATTTAAGAGTTTTTATCTCATCTTCTTCCCCAACTTGGCTTTTGAGCCATTTGGCATTAGAGCTAGTTTTTCTAGTTCCATGCACAAGTGTTTGAGTTAGAGGTGATTAGAATTCTCACCAATTTTGTACATTTACAACTTGCCAATATTGAAACTACATTTTTTGATTAATTTCTTAGCAAAACAACATCATAGTCATGCTCAACGAGCTCCAAAGCATTGGAGTGCAAAAATTTTGTGATGATCAAACATTGCACACATCCTCACATGCCAATGTCAAAGAGCCACGCATTGGTCACAAGTCCCATGCACTTGTTTGAGATAGAAGATGACCACATCAATACCATGTAATCCACACTGTGTGTGCCACATGTTAGAAGGGGCCATATTAGCCTATCTAGTTTTCCATCTGATGTCAATTGCAGAGTCAGTACTCTAGTGCACAGTCAATGCCATATTAGCCACTATAATTGTATCATGTGTCAGGTTAGCCATGTCAGCAACCTCGTTAGCTTGATATTTTTATAATTTTAGAATTGTCCCTCAACTTCCTTATATTTTCATTTCAACCCTTAATATTCTTTAAAATTATAGGATAGACCCAAACCTTCCATAAATTTTGTTTTTACCCTAGAATTTTCTCAAAATTCTTGTTTGTTCAATATTTTCCTAAATTCATCAAAATGCAATTAACCTTTGCCAAAAATTAATTGTAACCCTAAACTTTGCTCGGCTATTACAAATAGCCCTAAAATTTTCCAAAAACTTTACTTTGACCCTATAACCAACCATAAAGTACCAAAATGCCACCAAAAAGGCAAAATAAAAGAAATGCCTAAGAAATTGAAATAGAAGAAATGTGAAGATAGATTCAACAATTGTAGGAAATTGTCAATGCCTAATAAGCCTTATTGAATCACAAAAGAAATTCAAAAAATGACTTTGACATGAGCTCCTCTTCATTAACAAATAGTTATCAACCTTGTAGGTAGCCATCTTGAAGGAATGACATTAAAGTAGACATTCTAAATTTCAACAAAAGGCTCTAACCAGATGAATTTGTAGATTGCCTTCAAATAGTTGAAAAGTTGTTCGAATTGAAAGGCATATTGGATAAGTAAAAAGTTAAAATTGTTGATGTCAAGCTGAAGAAACACACTTCCATATGGTAGGAAATTTTAAAAAAGAAATGAGAACATTAAGGATGAAGTAAAGTCATGACATAGGAAAAAATGTGATGGGAACTTGCATGCAAGTTTCTACTTAATCACTATTATCAAGATAATTTTACTTTGTTGCATAATCTTCACCAAAAATCCCTGTATGTGGAAAAGTACACTAGAGAATTTGAGAAAATGATGATGAAATATGATATTGAAGAGAAGCAAGAGCATATTATTGCTTATTATCTTAGAGGTTTAAAATTCAAGATTGCCTAACTAGTTTAGCTTCAATAATACTACACCATAGATGATGTCACCTGACTTGTCATCTGGATCCAAAAATAGCTACCAAAAGATCTATATTCTAATCTTCCTCCTCAAGAAACCCTATTAATACTTATAAAACTCAAATGATACAATCCAATACCTCTAATAAAGCCCCACCTAAACCTTCCAAAGAAGCCAATCTTAAAATTCCACTCAACCTAAACCACCTAAATACTTCAAATGCCAAGGATATGGCACTATTGCATCATACTACCCAAATAAAAAAGTCATCACTATCATAAAGGAAGAAATTCAAGAAGTACTAGAAGAAAAAGAGGTTAAGCAAACATAAGATGAATTTAATGAATCACCTATGTTTAATGAAGGATTCATCCTTATTGATCAAAGAGAATCACTAGTGATTAGATGAAGGTTACACATTGCAACCAAGAAGGAAGAACCCTAGCTAAGTCATAACATTTTCCATACTCAATGCATAACCCAAGGTAAAGTCTGTGATGTCATTATAGATAATGGAAAGCCATAAAAATGTTGTATCAAGATATATAGTAGAAAAACTCAAATGGTCTACCTAAAAGCATCCACTTTTGCAAGTTACAGTGGCTTAACAAAGACAACGAGGTAAAAGTTACGGAATGCTATCTTGTTTCCTTCTCTATAGGAAAAAAGTATCAAAATGAAATATGGTGTGATGTCATCCCTATGGAAGCTTGTCACCTCTTCTTAGAAAGACCTTGGTAGTATAACTATCATGCTATATATGATGGTTATTCAAACATCTACTCTTTTGTAAAAGATGGAGCAAAGATTAAGTTGGCCCCACTACCACCTAAAGAATTCAATTAGGCTAAAGGTGAATTTAAACTACTAGTATCTCTAATATCCAAAGCTTAATTCAAGGTGACATTAGCAAAAGCCCTAACCATGTGCCGTGTATTATTGCTCAAATAAAACAACAAAGCCACATTCTACCAGAAGTTAAGCAACTACTTGTTAAATTTATGGATGTTGCACTAGAAGAGATTCCTTCTAGCTTACCACCAATGCGAGATATTCAACATGCTATTAACTTCATCCTTAGAGTAGTCATTCCAAACAAACCAACCTACAGGATGAGTCCCTAGGGACATGCTAAGATCTAATGCCAAGTTGAAGAGTTACTAGAGAAAAGATTGATCTGGGAAAGTGTTAGTCCTTGTGTTGTACTAGCACTTTTGGTGTTGAAGAAGGATGGAAACTGGAGAATGTACATTGACAATCAAGCTATAAATAAGATTACCATCAAATATCGATTCTCAATGCCTAAACTTGATGACATACTTGACTAACTACATGGGGCTACTATATTTTCTAAAATTAACCTTCACAGTGGATATCACTAGAGTAGAGTATGGCTTGGAGACAAATGGAAGAGTGCATTTAAGACTAGAGATAGGCAGTATGAATGAACAATAATGCCCTTTGGATTATCAAATGCTCCTAGTACTTTTATGCACCTGATGAACTAAATACTTCAACCTTTTATTAGAGAATTTGTAGTCATGTACTTTGATGATATCCTAATCTATAGTTAGAGTAAAGAAAGACATCTAGAGCACATTTGACAAGTGTTGGAGATCCTTATGGAGCAAAAACTTTATGTTAACCATAAGAAGTGTTCATTCTTAACAAATAAAGTTATCTTTCTTGGGTATATCATCATTGTAGAAAGCATCCAAGCTAACCCAAGTAAGACAAAAGTTATCAACAACTAGCCAACTCCTAAGTTTGTCCATGATATTAGGAGCTTTCATTAACTAGCTTTTTTTTACTAAAGATTCATAAAAAAATTTGGCTCCATTGTTGCCCCACTCATGGACTACATCAAAAGAGATAAATTCCAATGGATCAGAAAAGCCTAGAAAAGTCTTGAAAAGTTAAAGAAATGATTGACTAAAGCTCTAGTATTGACCCTTCTAAATTTTAACTAGGTCTTTGAAGTCAACTATGATGCTTCTAACACTGGAATTGGCACTGTTCTAAGCTAAGAAGGACATCCAATTGCCTTTTTAGTGAAAAAATTTAACAACGCCAAACTCAAGTACTCCATTTATGACAAAAAGTTCTATGCCATTGTTCACACTTTACAACATTGGAACCATTACTTATTGCCTAAGGAATTTGTCTTTTGCTTTGATCATGAAGCTTTTAAACATATAAACTCCCAACAAAAGATCAATTATAAGCATGTTGCTTGGAGTGAATTCTTACAAGGTTACTACATCTAACTAAAGCATAAAGTTAGAAGTCAGAATACTATAGCAGATGCTCTCAGTAAAAGACACACTTTGCTTTCTGCTCTCTAAAGAAAGATTGTCAGATTTGAAACTATCAAAGATATATACCAAGATAACCTAAATTTAGAAAAGTCTAGAGTACCATTGAAATATAATCGTTTTAGTAATACTATAGGCATCAGGGGTTCCTATTAAAAAACTAAGGCTTTGTACATTCCCTGATATTCACTATAGGAAGCCATTATTTGAGAAGCCTATGATGAAAGAATAGTCAATCACTTTGGGTATGACAAAATTGTAGCTCTAGTTAAAGAAAATTTCTACTGGCCTAAGCTTAAGAAAGACATCAATAGACACATCCAAATATGTAAAATTTGTCACATAACTAAGACCAAGAGCTAGAATATAGGGCTATACATGCCTTTATCAATTCTAAAAGCACCATAAGAAGATGTTAGTATGGATTTCATCCCCAGTCTACCTCAAATTTAAAGATAAAAAGACTCCATAATGGTAGTCATAGATAGATTCTTGAAGATGGCATATTTCATTCCATGTCAAAAGACAAGTGATGCCATCTAGATTGCAGACTTATATTTCAAAGAAATTGTTCAACTTCATGGAATTCCAAAAACCATCACTTCTAACTAAGATGTCAAGCTCCTAAGTCATTTCTAGATAACTTTATGGAAGAAAATGGGTAGCAAGCTTTAATTCAATAGTACCAATCACCCACAAATAGTTGGACAAGTAGAGGCAATCAATAAACTTTTAGGTAACCTACTCCATAGCTTTGTTGGAAAGAATCTGAAGTAATGAGACCTTATACTTGCTCAGATCGAATTTGGCTATAATAACTCCACCAATCAATCCACTAGAAAATGCCCATTTGAGGTGGTGTATGATACTAGCCCCTTTAGTCCACTTAACTTAGCTATCTCTAAGTGCAGATGGACCATTTTGAGTTATGTAGAAGATCAATGACAATGCTTACTAGATAGAGTTATTAGACTCTTATGGTGTCTTTGCTACTTTCAATGTTGCTGATCTTTCACTATACTACAAAGAGGACATCTAGACTCAAGGGCAAGTTTCATCCTACCTAGAGAAAATGGAATAGAAGACCTAATGCAAATGGAGTACCAAAAAAATGGAAAAAAAAAACCCCAATGGAGAGCCTAGTCCAAGACATACTCCATCCTAGAACTAGAAAGAATATTCTAGAACTCTTTATTCTAGAGAAGGAGGTGGATAATTTTAGAGAATTCTTAGGATTATAAAATATCTCATTAATAGGGAGTGATTTCAGTAATTTTTTAGGATGAATTTGCTCATGTAAATAACTATAAATAACACCCTAAATTGTAGTTTAACATCAAGAAGTGAATAAGAAATTCATTCTCTAATTGAAGAGCTTTTTTGTCTTCTTCTTTCCTAATTTAGCTTCTGAGACAAGATGCTATGCATGCTTTTTGCACAAAACCATTTAGACATTGCAGTCCAAACTATTTAATTAACTCCTTTGGCTAATTAACATTCGAATGTAATCTCAGTTAATGGGAATTCATTATAAAGAAAGACATAAAATGCATAAAGCAATATTTAGGATAGTTTTAGGAAGTTGAATACTTATACAAGTCTTTGTTGTTGCATATATGAACCACCTAGGAATATTGCTACCTAGAGAAGTGACTCTTAAAATGGGTGTACCACAAATTCCTTCTTGACCACGTATGGTATTAGTGATGAATAGATAGTGAGGAAAAAATTTGTTTTATGTACCAACTACCAAGTCAGAAAGGAGTCACAAAGGGTATGCTTTTTGATGAAAGATACGAAAAAATGTCAAGAATATTGAATATATTTGAAATAACAATTTTTTGTTAAAATCTAAAAGTTTTGATTAATAACTCATGTTAATTTGCAATAAACGGAATTCCTTCTCTTGACACTAATCATCATTGACAAATATTATGCCTTGCAATCATTCCAGAATATGATCAGTGATACAATAATACACTAATCTTATAATCAACTTTGCTATTCCTATCCAAACCAGAAAACAAAGTCATAGTACATGAATGCATGCATACTTAATAATGGCATCAATGAATTAATGCCTAAATGAAATTATACATGAAAGAAAAATTGGTGACTATTATAGAATTTCAATTCCATATAGGCATAGAGAAGGTAGAGAAACACCTACCTTATTTTCTTGATTGCAATGTTAATGTTTGCCTTGCTGAATGGTAGACTGAGTATATTATCACAATACAAGTTAATTTATCTGAAGTACTTTTGGCTCTAGGGTTACTAAAGGATACAACACAAACAATGGTTTTACAACTAATAGCAATTAACAAAATTTATGAACAACATTCCAGCCTTTGTCAAGAAAAAGTATCTGTGCGGAAAGAACCCAACTTATATGATGAGAAAATGCACTTGCAAAAAATGAAGACATTAGTTTAAGATATATGGAATATGACATTCGGAAAACCAAATTCTAGGCTAACGTTGAATGTGATGCTAAGTAAGCAATGTAATAGGTTAATCACCCTTTCCACGATGTTCCAATGATTAAAATTTAACTAGTACAGACTATGCAGTCTAATGTAAATAAATTCTCTTTATCAAAATAGGCAATATAGGGGGAATCATGTCAAAACAAGATGCAAAACCTATTTGCCAAGAAAGTGAAAAACAAAAGACCACAGATTCAAGAATCATTTTGATTTTCTATTGCAATAAGAAATATATGAAGCTTATATCTTGGAAGGTTTTGTTTCAACTTTTTATATCAGATTTTATGTCAGGATTTCAAAGAGGAGGTTAAAATCCAAAGACACCAATCCTGCCAAGTTGTAATGAATAGTTTTGTGAAGAAAATAGACAAGATAAAGAATTAAGAATAAAAAATTTTACGACAAAAGCTAAATGCAGCGTAATTTATACAAAATATAAAGCCCACAAATTTATAGAATATAAAATTTGAGGGATGTATGTTATGATCATCATAAAAATAACATGTTTAGACAGATAATATTAAAAATTTTTGCGGATGTCTTGGATGAATGAGATCATGTACATTTTGGACTTATCGTAACTCCAAAGTTCTCACTGATTATTGAAAAGAAAAATGGAAAAAGTACAAATTTCAAGCTTGAAGAAAATTTTTAAAATTAACTTCTCTTTAAAAACATAGGATATATTGTTACAGTTTCTTTTCAAAAGCCAATTCATGTTTTCTTCTAAGGGATGATTATTCTTTTTTTGATCCATTGAAGTTTTTTGTTATTTTTTCTCTAATTAACTTCTCTCAAACATAACGGTGTAACACAGCTAGAATTTATACAACTGGGTTTTTGACATTGAGAAGAAAATAAGAAAAAGAAATGAAAAAAGGTCTTATTTTGAAAATCCTAGAATGAATGTGGTGAACCTACTTTCAACAGTTTCATGCAACTAACGTTTGCAATTTGTCATCTTTGTGACCGTGGACTATACGTCTAATTTGAGACAAATTTCCCTGACACACACCATTTTTAATAATCAACAGACGACATTTAGTCAAATGTGTCCCAATAGAGTATGAAAAGATACAAACAATAAAAAAAATTATAATACAAATACATCATAGATGACATTCAGATAACATTGTCACCTTTATTACCAAGAAACGCATCTGTGCTGTAGAATCCAACTCAGAGGAGACAACATTCCTGAAAACAATATGGTTTATTAAAAATAATGAAAAAAAAAAAAGAGTCAGCGATTATCCCATCAGATGCAGAATGATATTTGAAATCTATGGCAGAAGTTAAAAGCATTGAAATCTTAAATGATTCAAATTTCGCCGATGATAATACACGACTTAGGAGAAATCATGGATGGCAACATCAGATTAATCCTATTCGGCAACATTGAAAATATAAAAAGATAATCATATTTTCATGTTCCACCGCAAATCAGTTATAAGTGCTCTATATTGGCAAACGTGTACAAGAATTTGATGTAAGCAATGGAGAGTGATGGTATCATTGCTCAAAAAAAAAAAAAAAAACATAAACCAATAATTGCTTCAATTTTATGTCATTTGAACCAATATCACAAAGAGAAAACAAATGAGCTTTTTAACAGAGATAAGATAAATAAATAAAGTGATGAATCTGACATTGAAAAAATTACTTTGACTATATTTAAAAACAATCTTGATCTTTATAATTTTTATGATAGAAAATAAAACAAGGTTAATTATGGGGATTACAGGGAGAGGAAATACCGATTGAGAATCCACAGCGATATGATCATTGTCTAAATTCGTTGCTGCCATTTCTTCAATTTAGTTGATTGATGTTCAATCTTGTGATGTCTAGAAGAGTAGAGATGTTTTTCAAATCTTCATTCTCTTTTTCCTTAGGACATGTAGATAGCTCGTATTCTATATCAGAAGCATACAATGGCAGCACTCCACACTCTTTAATTCCACCTTTGCTGGCATCCTCTTGAGAGTAGAAATCAAATGTAAGCTTTAAGTTATTCATGATGCTATGATTGTTTGCTCTGCTTTCTTTGAGCGCCTTTAATAGTTTGTAATGAATTTCATAATCATAATATACGAAAACATGATCTGAAATCATAGGCTCAGCAGGAGGAGGTTGTGCTACGCAGTTGCTGCAATCTAAGTGAGTGCTTCTTAAATGGGTACAAGAGTGGAATTGAGATGGTGCGAATGGGCTTTCAGGCGAAAGAATGAGGCAGAAAACGAAACCCAAGAGATCAGAACGTGGAGGAAGCTCAAGAGTTATACAAGTCCCTGTTGTCCGATACCTGAAGCAACTCGGAATTCTACTTCCTGGTAAGTAGAGAGAAACAGCATGCCACCAATAAGGGAAATGAGAAAAACACTGAAAAAACTTAACCATATGGTTCAAGCAAATTCGTTGTGAACCATGTCCATAATGTGTATTTGTCCAGTACTGTTCTTTAAGGAGGTCAAAAGCAGTATACGAACCCATGCATGAACTGCAGAATTCACGCTTAAAATAAAAGTGATTTTCCCGGATCACGAGGCAACCTGGAAAAGTAGTTCCACGTTCATTAGGCATTTGAATAGCTCCTGCCAACAGTTCGCCAAAAACATTCTCATTTAATTCAGATCACAAGGATCACAATCGGCATTTTCTCTTAGCATTGGTAACACGTATGCTACATACTTCATTCTAGTTAACGCCTCGGCCACAATAGTCTTGTGCACATTTTCTTCTAATCGTGTGCAATTCACAAACCTCAAGTATTCCAAATAATTACCTCAATAAGGGGATCTTTTTGACTCTTGAAATTGTCCTAGTAGCGATCTCCAGTTTGACCTTCCAAAGAACTTTTGAATGAGTGCATTCACAGCTGAACTCGACATAGTTTCCAGAGAAATGCATCCACTTGCATACAAGTGTACTACAGAGAGTGGAAGCTCTGGCAACAATTGAAGCCTCTTGGAATGGCTTACCTTTAGAATTTGCAAGTGAGAAAGAAGTTTGATGCTTAGAGGTAATGCTTCAATATTGCTTCCTTCTACTGACAATTCATGTAGTGCTGATAAATGGCCCAGATCTTCAGGGAGCTCTAATAAATTTGAACAGCCATTCAGACGAAGAATTGTGATGGACAATGAGGTGTCAAATATAGGAGGCAGTTTCTTAAGTTTTGGGCAGACACCAAAGTAAATTTGAGCATCCAAAGTCTCCAAACCTATTTGATAAAAGTTTTCTGGAAGATTCTCAAGTCTTTTACACTGAGAAAAATGGAAGCAATGGAGATTCTTGGCTCTTTCAACTGATGGGGGCAGTTTTTCAATTGCAGTACCCTCTATGCTCAAGAACTCTAATTTCTCTGAATTAACTAAAAACTCTGCAAGACTTGAGCACCCACTGAGATTGAGCCATCGAAGAGATTTAGAATCGTTGTCACTTCGAATACATTGAAGCTCTGTGCAGTTGCTCAGATCTAGTGCCATCAGAGAGTCAAGTGACAACATAGATGAAGGAACATCACGCAAACTTGCACAATTATCAAGATGTATTTCTTCCAAGTTTATAGCTTTGGATAAATTTGGTAGCCCAATCAAATGCTTGCAATGACTCAAGCTTATAGACTTCAAATTAGCAAGATCCTATAAAGTAAGATAGTTTAATTTATTACTTGAGAATATTTGAATTGTATAAATAAGATTTAAAATACAAGTAAACATATACCTGTTCTCCCTCCCAAAGCTTTTCAATGAGACTGCCTTGCAGATTAAGTTGAACTAGCATCTCCGGACAAAAAGATGATGGCAAGCATTTCAATGGAAAGAGATCCCAGTGGAAATAGCGTAGTTCATCAGGAAGAGACTCAAGGCCTTTGGTAATATGCACATTGCATTTCTTATCATAGTCAGGCAAATAAAATTTTAGAATCCTCAATTTCTGCATTCGATTAAATGTCTCGGGGCCTATTTCCACATCTTTAATTTCAGCCATGTTCAATAATATGCTTTCAACAGAGCAGTCCATACCCTATTAAACAAAAATATCAAATGATTTAGAATGTAAATAAAATGATGTAATAGCTTAATTTTGTATACATGTTAAATGATATGTTCATTTAATTTAACAAAGTTGAACTAGTGAAGCTGGATACCTACCTTTTTACGCCTCAAAACATGATAAATTTCTTTAGGATCCCACAATCGACTCCTTTTTTCAAGTTCCTTTGGAGATTCTTCACGGACAACTTGCCAGCCAATTTCTTGTATCAAATCATGCATTTGCACATAATTTTTAGAAATTGTTATTAGAGATTTATTTTCAAGACTTTTCAATCCAATATTTGTAGAGAAGCCACAATCATCTAACAAATTTATAACATGCCATTTTGTCTCCCCTTTCAAACAACATGCAATATCCAAAAATATTTGTTGCTCCTCATAGTCTAATCCTTCATAACTCAAACTTAATACATGATAGATTTTGACATTGGGGGTCTTTTTTAGTTTTTTCAACGTGTCTTCCCATTCTTCTTGTTTCTTGGAATGAAGAAATGAACCCAACACTTTTAAAGCTAATGGATTGCCCTTGGCATAATTTACAACCATTCCTGATAATTTTATGAGCTCACAATTTGGTTGGTCTTGATGAAAGGCATTCAAGCTAAAAAGATGAAGAGCTTCCTCATGTTTCATTTCTGTAACCTCGTAAATTAATCCATCATTTTGATTAATCACATCTCTATCTCTAGTTGTTACAATAATTCTACTACCTGGTCCAAACCAAGCCTTTTCTCCAACTAAATCTTCTATTTGTTGAGTGCTGTTCACATCATCAAGAACAATCAACACCTTTCTTCGCCTAAGTCTGTCCACAACAAATGTGGAACTTATACTTGGAGTGCTAATATGCACCTTTTGGTCTCCTAATATTTTTGACAGGAGTTTATTCCGCAACTTCTTTTTTCCTCGTTTTTCCCATTCTTCTCTCACATTTTCAAGAAAGTAGCATCCTTCAAATTGAGCAGAGTGCTTTTTAAATAGAATCTCTGCAACGGTGGTCTTTCCTATACCACCCATGCCCCATATTCCAACCATGCACACATTTTCTGATCCAATGTGTAATAATGATTCTACACGTTCAACATGCTTTTCAATTCCAACAAGGCTGCTAGGAACTTCTGGGTTGCTAACACGATTTAGTTTTCTTAAAACATCTTCAGTAATACCCTCAACCAAATCAGACTCCAACCTAAGATAAAAACAACAATTACTGCATTTTCAAATGATATCACAATTGTATGCATGATTTCCATATAATACAAATTTGGATTCTAGAAACAAATATGATTAAGAAATGGCGTGGAATTCGTCCAAACATCCTCCCAACACTCTACAAATTATATCACAATTATTTGTAAGATTTGTTACTCTGCAAATAATTACAGTCGAATATCATAGACGATTTCACGCACAATATTGAAAAATTAATTCATAGAGATTTCTACTGTCCTTAGAGTAGGCTTTGAAGCATTTAGTGCTATAAGATTAGATGTCCAATGAAATAATGAAATTTATAAAATTAGCAGGTTGTAATAATTTATCACCAATTTATAATTATATTTATACTATCTTCAAAAATATAAAATTGGCTTTTTTTTAAATGAAAGAAAAAGAAGTTGTAACTTCAAGTTCATGTTATCCAAATTTCTAGTTTAGTATTTTGACCTTCTAACTCCATTCTATATGAAAGACTGTAACCACCATGCCGGCAAAATCTACCAATCAATACAATTTAGCATTTTTTGGTTGTTAAAAAATGACAACTTGATATAAATCCTAGTAGCTTGAAAAAAAAAAAGAATAACATAGATCGAGTGCATTAAGAACTCCTATGCTAACGGGATGATATATCCTAATTTCATATTTCTTTAAAAACATTAAACAAGAGGTTCATAAAAGGAATATAAATAAAATTTCAAACAATCACCAAAAAAAGGATGAAAATAAAAAATGGTTTATATATATATATATATATATATATATTATATATATATATATATATATATATATATATGTAGGTGATAAAAGCATGAAATTTAAGCAATGGTGATGAATTATTGCTTGATTCGAAGACCAACGATTATTCTTAGTGTTCTGATAAAAATTGTTAAAAAAAATTGAAATTGCAGATTATAGATTACTGTAGGACCAATGATGTGTTCGGAGGTGATGAAGTTTTTTAATTGTTTATTTATGCATATATCAGTTTTGAATTTTTTTTTTTAGTGATGGATATCGTTTTAAAATTGAAATTTCATCAGTTGATTTTATCTGTTCTTAAAAATTTAATCAATTTTATGGCTAACAGTAAAATTAAAAAAAACAATTAATTTATTGGTTAAACAGTTCGTTAGTTAAAATATGTAGGAAGGCCGGGATGCGAAATGTGTGACCCCAAATATATTTAATTGGTTAATTAATTGGTTTTGAAGATGACCGGACTTAATTAGATTAATTTTATTGGGCAAAGAGAGAGTACTAATGCTTTACAATGTTACTGGATTTAAGAACTTTACTTATCTACGGGTTTAATGCATTAAGAACTCCAATGTTCAATGGGATGATATATTCTAATTTCATACTTATTTAGAAACATTAAATAAGAAGGCCATAAAAAGAACATGATTAAAAATTCAACAATAAGCAATAGAAAGAATGAAAAATCAAAGGAGTATATATTGGTGATAAAACGTGAAATTTAAGCAATGTCAATGAATTATTGCTTTATTTAAAGACAGGAGATTATTCAAGTGTTCTGATGAAAACTGTAAAACAAAATTGTTGTTGAAGATATGAATTTAGGACCAATAAGGTGTTTGGAGGCGATGAAGTTTTAATATTGTTCTCTTATGCATTTATCAGTTTTATGTATTTTTTGGTGATAGTGAAACAAATTTTTATGTTACATATTTTTCTAAAAATTGAAATTTTATAAGTTAAATTCATCTGTTTTTATAATTTTAATCAATCTTATCGCTAATAATAAAATTTTATCAGTTAAAATAAAAAGATGGCTGGGATTATTTTTAAAGCTAAGATTTAATAAAATACTTTGCCACATGCCTTATAATATCTTATGCCTAAATTTTAACCTTTAGGACCATATAATTACAATAAATTAATATATAACAGATTATGCGTATTCTCATGAAATCTTTTGCGTTTTAAGATTTATTTCTTTTTAGAACTGCTCATTCATTTTTTATGTATTTTTAATTTCTTAATAATTTTTTTTTATAAAATATATATTTTCTCTTGATAATACAAGTATGTGGTAATGGATGTCAACATTATCAACCGCGCACTAGCATGTCCATGCAAATTATTTCAGATTCAACATTATCAACCACGCACTAGCATGTCCATGTAAATTATTTCAGATTTACTTTTGCTTACTCGAGAGCTAACTAATGCAAGATATCAAGATTAATATGAATCACCTTATGCTTGTCGTATCCTTTCTGGTATCCCATCCTCCTATGTTGGCTACTTCCCGCAGGACTGTCCTCCAATTTTGTACCTTACAAGGATTGAGAGTCTCATGTTTAGCAAATGCTTGTTTATATTTGCCACTTTGTCTCCTGACCTCTGACGGATCGATGTGATAGAAGACAGGCATTACAATCTGTTGTTTTGTCTCCCTACATTTCATAATTTCTACAAGTTCATCCAAACACCATCTTGAGGAAGCATAATTTTCTGACAAAATTACTATAGAAAGTTTGGCTCCATCAATTGCAGCAAAAAGCGTAGGCGATAGCTCATCACCTCTCTCAATTGCTTCATCATCCATGAAGGTATTTATATTCTTTCGACGCAATGCATTATAAAGATGACAAGTAAAAATGTAGCGTGTATCTTTACCACTAAAACTGAGGAAAACATCGTAATTTGCTTGAGAGGCAATGACAGATGGTGATGATGAAGAACTAGAAGCAGCAGCCATTGGAATAACACAAGAAAGAGCAGGCAAGGTCCGTTCTGCAACATACAGACTGTAAGTATTGGAATAAAATGTTAATTTTCCACCATTGGCATAATTAAGGAGTAGGGTACTTGAGTTAATAAAGATTTGATGCATCTTTGATTTCTTATTTGGATTGTTCTTCCTCTTTTAATAGGCAAAATCGTTCTACAAAGAGTTACAGGATGATCTTGCAAGTTTTATTTAAATGCATTTTCATCAAAGTTGTAACTCATATTCACAAACTTTATAATTTTTCATAGAAATTTGTAATTTCTATACACAAAATAGTAAAACTTCATTAATAAAAGTTGCATCATAAAATAATTTGAGGATTGTTAATTTTTATTAAAAAGTACAATTTTTTTGACAAAATAAACCTTTTATAAGTTGTTAGAGTACATATTAGAGATAATTTTTTCTTTATTTTTCACTTAGGCATTTCCATGCTCTTTGGCATGAGATTAATCCTCATTTAAGATAGCAAAAATAATCGTAAATGCCTCTCAATAATGATAACTCCAACGTTCGGGCTTAGTATTCTTTATTGGGCCTAGAATGTCTTTGAACTCAGCCTATTACTGCTGAGCCAACCAATGGTATAAAAAAATTTTTACATACATAATTATTTTTATATTTTTCATTTAATTAGCGATACCATAGGATAGAGTTCATGCTAATTAACACGGATTCATGGGTTTCATTAAATAACAACTTAGAATATACATACATAAAAAAATCACTAATACACACACTAGTATAATCAATTATGCAATAAAAAATTCTAAATTTGATCAAATTTTATAACATTTTTATTGCAATATATTTATAGAAATAAACATATATTTATAAATATTTTTATTTAGACAACTTCAATTTTTAAATCCAAAAATATTGAATTTTTTATATAAAAATTACAACTACATTAAAAAGTACGTAAAAATTGCAATTCAATTAATTAGAATTACATAAACAAGTTAATTCTAGTCTTGTATTAGTCTCTACTGGTAAAATAAGCCGTTTTCAACTTCCTGGGCCATCATGGAATAAAATATAGACATTATAGATAGCCTTCACTAGGTTTCAAGGCTTTTAAATTTTCTTCATTTGTAGTACTCTTACTACTTTATTTTCCTTAAAACTAAGACAAACATCGATCACCTTTTTTATCATGATAGTTGTCTCAATTATTTTATTAGAAGCAATTAATTCCTTTTTTATGTATTTTATTCCATATTCTATTTTAATTTATAGAAATTATAGAATCTAAGAAATTAAATTTATAACTTAATGACAATGATCTATTAATTACTGTAACAATAACAATTGAATATTACTTATATATACTCTTATGATTTTTATAAAAAGTACACAGGAACCTTTTGCAATTTATGTTATTAAAATTCATAATTTCGTTTAAAAATTTAAAAATTTGTGAATATTGTTATATATTTTTTTATAACTTTTCACAATTTATGTAGTTTAAAAGTTTGTAATTTATTATATGATAAAATTTTAAAAAATTTATGAAAACAAATTCATTTTTATATTTTTATGTACTTTTTTATTAATGTAGATACAATTTTTATGTAAAAATTGTAAAATTTTAAAATTTAAAATTTGAAATTGCATAAATAAAATATTACAAGTATATATTTATTTTTACAAATATATACTCTCACATTTTGTCACTATCTTTCCTCCTCATATGAAAATTGTAATTCTTGCATTGATATAATAGTTGGAGTGGCCATAGGAGCTCAGACTCTTCTGATATACATAATGCAGAAATAGATAAAACACTGACAAACCTTAATCAGTGTAATGTTGGGCAATGAGTCAACTTTACAGTTTTAAAAGCCATAATATTGAATAAAACAAGAGTGGATATTAGCAATAGGCAGTAATTTTTTTGAAAAGTTCAGATCCGATCCTCAAATAGATAGCACTAATTTTGACTGAAGCCAAGATGAAAGATGGGAAACAGAAATATTTCATACCAGTTGGTGTTGGCTGACTGAATCTGAAGCCTTTGGAAATATGGAACTAGTTTTGCCGGTAAGAGATGAGAGCAATCCAGAGTGAGGAATTTTTGAACAAACTGGTGGTAAAATGTATGATTGAGCACTACTTTTCAACAAGTTTCTGAAACGGCTAAAAATGTCACTGTATCGATGGACAAAATGTTGAAGCAAATGACAAAATCCCATGTGGGCTTTACAGGGGAAGGAGATGCAAGAATTATGTATTTAAAATAATTTAATTATGTTATAATGTTTAAGACTTTTTAGTATTTTAATATTAAACTGAGCTTTAATTATTTTTTTTCCTCTAATGTATATTTTTACTGATTTATTTAATATTGGATAAAAAAATAATAATAAACAATTATCAAAGATTATAAGAGTAATTTACAAGAGACAAGAAAGGAAAATTTTAAAATAATATCAGATGTCACTGCATAATTGGAAAATATTTTTAGTGCTACTCTTAGATAAATATTGTCAATTATATTTTTTAATTTAGTAATTTAATCTGACAAAAATTATCTTTTTTTAAAAAATCAAACTATCAATTTTAAAAAACCAATACACTAAATAATATTTGTATAAAAATAAAATTTATGTATTAATATAATACTAAAAAATTTTTCGCGTGATTGAGGGTGCCAATCTTGTCCCTATGCCTATTTTTCATTACTAATTTTTTTTTGGCTTTAATCATAACCCCTAACAATTTCACAATTGCTGACCCACCCTATTAACAATCACTTTAATGGGCAATTTCAAAATTCATATAGCTGGATTTAACTTGTTAGACAAATAAAGAGAAAGATATTAGCCCACTATGCTTGAGATAGTTTAAATGGTGATCTCCATACGCATGCTTCTGCTTTGGCTGATTAGAGATCTGAACAAGCTCTTCGATTCCACAAGGCCATGGACATAAAAAGTGAAGAAGGCCAGAAGTTTTGATTCGTGGAGGTAATATATATAAAAATTAAATTCTAAATTATTATAAAAATCAAATATTAAAATAAAACTAAAATATTATTTTAGTTTTTATTATCTCATTTAATAAGAAATAAATCCTTACCTTTTCTTGTGAATTTTGGAGAGAGATTAGACAAAAACAGAATTTTTTTATTTGAAGCTATAGGTTTTAGATTAAAAATTGTGTCTTTATTTCTTGAAAATGGCAAACAAAAGGAAGAGGATCCATATCCATAATATATGTATATATGTGTTAATGTCTGTGATTAATTAAGTTTTAAATATTTCTGTGTTTATTTTTAGTAAAATATTTCTCCTTTAATTGATACAAAAAATATGAGGACAATTATAAATAAATTATGAGAAAATAATTATAATTATATATAATTATGATTTTATTTTTCCTTGCGAGGGATAATCGCCCCCCTCCCCCGATGTAAAACTTAGATCTGTCCCTGGTCATGCAACTTCCAGGAAATTTTATAAGGGATATATCATATTCAAAATATGTCGAAATAAGTTATTGTAACAAAACAAGTTAAAAAAGTCTGCTGTTTTATTTCAAGACTTTGGGTCTGTTTGGCATGAGTGAAAAGTGGGGAGGATGGATTGAAAAGTAATTGAAAAATATTTTCAGTTGTTTGGCAAGGAAGTAAAACAAGGAAAGATGAAAAATTAAGTTGAAAGTAGTGGTAGGGCACACAGAAAAAGTTTTCATCTCAAAATTGAGGTGAAGGTGAAAACTGCAGAGAACTGACCTCGAATAATTAATTTTACAAAAATGTCCTTTAATATAAATAAGCCAAATGGTTACCCTTTTTTGTTATTATTATTTTTATATTATATTTTAATGGATACTTTTTTAAATTAATTCTATAGTCATGTTTAATATTTAATTTTTGATTTATTGGGTCGTTAATTATTATATCCCATAAATTTGATAATTAGTATTATTGATTTTTTATTTTTATTTATATTATACTTATTGTTCCCTCTTTTTCCTTGAAATACTAAAAATAAATAAATATTGCTTAAATTGATTGCTAAACTTCACCTATTTTTTTTATTTGTTTACCTCAATTTTCTCTTCATCCATACAAATGAGAAAATATTTTGCATCCTATCTTCATTCTTTCTTCTTTTCATTCATTTCTATTTTTAATAAATATACTTTGAGCTAATTCATAACAAGAAAAAGATACGTTAATATTGTCCCAATGAAAGATGTAATTATATCATATTAATTTTTTAAAAAAAATTAATTATACTCTTGACTTGCATGTATACATGAGGGTGTAATTATAAGTTTAATATATAATATTTTTATTCCTTGTTCATCAAATCAATTCATCTTAATTTCACGTCATTCAAACACATGAAACATTATCCTTTTTATTTTCAATTCTTCTATTTTTCATTCCAACCAATTTTTATTCTCTCCTATTTTCACTTTATCCAAACAGTGTCCTTTTTTTTTCCCTGGTTGTTGACACATCCGTAGGCTTTTACTTTAGGCTCCATTTGTTATGATAATTCCAGTAAAATATAATTATATAATATTATGAAGAGAAAATTTATTTTATTAATTTAATATAAAATATAAAAATTTTGAAAAAAGTGATTTCTTCTTTTTTAAAAAAATATAATTTTCATTATTAATATGATTCTATGTATCATTTTTTAACAATAAATATAAGTAACATATTACACATTTATTAATATACATATAAATAATTTTTTTATAAAAAATACTTTATCTTTTGTTATGAAAAGTATTTTCGCGTGCTTCGTGAATTGACAATTAAAATGACTTACATTGTATCATAGATTTTACAATTACAACTTGTTGCACTTTTTACTATACAAATATTTTTCAATTATGATGCATCCGCGCTGAGGATTCCTTATCAGTTTTCAACATAATTACCATTAATTACGGATGACTGAACTCAAGTTGCCGTGTGCAGAATCCGTCCAGTCCACACTCAATAAGCGTTCCCCTTAATTTCATAGCCCCAAATTATACATCGAGATCAGAGATCAACTATTGACTGTCCCAGTAGTTAAACTTTGTTCTTTTGTATGCAAGTCTTGATTTTAGTTAATTAAGTTTGCCAATCACATGCTTAATAGTTAATTAATTGGGGGAAATTATCTCAAGCCGAGTCGAATTTTAAGCGGTGTTTGTTAACAGCTACTCATTTTAATTGTTAATTTTTGTTGTTGTAATTTGTGCCGAAGTTTGATAAAGCCAGAAATTATGGACAAGTTTTGTCAAACTGTAATAATATCTATTCTCAGTCTGGTTCGTCATCATGATATAAATTTTCAATTATAATTTGTTAAGAATTTAAATAAAGTATATTCATTACTACGAAAATGCTGATTTCTGACGGATGTTTAAAATATTACATGTAATACGACCGATGTGTAATTAAGTGTCGTTATGTATAATTTTCAACATTGGATTTGTAACTCTCACAAATAAAACAGTAACATTGAATATTAGAAACCGGGTTCTTATAAAAAAAAAAAAAAACTGACGTTCAATGTCCAAAATACCTCTTTGTTTTTATAAATAATTGATATGGTATATTATTCCTTCTATTAACCCTAACCCCTTCCCTCATTTCTTCACTTTCTTATTCTCCCTATTTCTTATGTATTCTCCTTACAGAACATTCTATATAGCTAGAAATAAAAATTAACATCTCTTATAACTCTACAAAATCTCAATTTCAACAAATTTAAATAGTAAATTGAATAACAAAAGTTTGAAAATGGTGAAAATCTATATCCAATACTTGAATCAAAGATGAATACTTCACTAAGTTTGTATTTGTACCCATTACTCAATATGTGAGGTAAATGCTCCTAGAAAAGCACTTTGGAATTCAATACATGCAAATGCAATGAACATTTGTGAAATTTTGAAATATGACATTACACATTTCATATAAATAAGTAGAAGATGATCAAATGACAATGAAGATGAACGAATTTAAATTTCTTATTTGTACAAACTTGTGAAAATTGCATCAAAATAATAGGAAAAATATAGTTGATTATAAAATTGAAACTAAATTGCAAGAACAAACACAAAAACTAAACAAATCTTTACATTTATATTTGGTGATTTTTTAGTAAATGTTGAACTTCACATATTTAATGATAGGAAATGAGGTTCAATCCTACAAAATTATTTTAGGGTGAGAAGGTGAGCATAAACATAAAATTAAAGAGATTAAATTAAAATTGGAAGGAGAACTTATCTTAATAGGTAGAGAATCATCTTAAGGTTGAAAGAGTTTTAAGAAGAATTTTGTAGAAAGCACCATGATTTACTTTTTAATTTTTTTCAACTTGTGCTATGATTTTCCCTTTGGATTCAATGCACACCAAAGGGTCAAAATTTCTGCATCAATTACTACAGGAAAACACTATCTAAAGTTAGATATTAAACAATGGTTAATTACAAAATTGACATATTTTTTAAGATGTCATCATTCTATTAATTAATATTTAACATCAATTACTAAAAAAGAGTTGACACTATAAAGTTTTTTCAATAGTCCAATTGATTACTTTTGCTTTACTAAAATTTTTTTATTACCATTCCTAGGACCTTCACAGAATTATTCTAGAATGGCCAAGAGCAACAAATATGTAAAAATACTATCATCATTTTATGAACTAATTAATTTTATTTTGATTCGACTTACTTTTTAAATGAAATTGGTAGTATTAAAGTTCTTTTTTGCATTACAACATTTTTCTTATACAATTAAATAAATACAAATAGAAACAAATTGCATGTAAATGAAACAGATAGGAAATTAAGCAATCTAGTATGAAGTAAAGTTTGCCATTTTTTTTGCATATCTATATAGCAACAATATACAACAAAAAAACTATAATTTACAATGAATAACAAACTTTTCTTTCATAATAAACATGCACTTAAAATGGATATTAGACATTATTCTTTACTTGTAATTCCTTTATATTATTGTTTGAGGGTTTTCAAGTTAGGGTATGTAGATGGTTGCAAATTAATGATAAATTATAGTGAGAAAAAGTAGCATTATCATCCATGAATTGAACATAAGCCTATTAATGCAAGAATGGACATACTACTTTTTCTCACTATAATTTATCATTGATTTTGCAACATATCTTTGCATTTTCTCAGTATTTCTTGATGTACACCTTGACATGAAGGGTGTAGGTCAATAGCTTTTGGAATTCATATACAAAGAAGGCTTTTAAGAAAATTGAAGAATCTTTTAAGGTTCCTTGCAAGGACTTGTACAACAATTTTAGCAT